>CM053586.1:53947578-53979762 GCA_028646515.1 Pseudochirops corinnae
ATAAATGCAGTGAGAGTGAATGCATTGGCAGCCCAGGAGCCAGGATCAGAATTTTCCCCTGAATCTTCTGACATTTGGTGTTACTTCTGCAGCAAATCAAATATCGTTTAAGATTTAACATAGGCCTGAACCACTTCCCTCTTTCCTCTACCGACCAGGTTGTAAAAACAAAAAGCTTTACTGAGATCTGTGAAACTTTTGTTGAATAAAGCTCAATTAGAGAAGGTTTTAGATTCTAGGGGAAATACTTCCTATGGAAAACACAGGAAATACACACACACACACACACACACACACACACACACACACACACACACACACACACCCCTTTAGCAAATGATTGCTTTCACAGCACTATAAATTGGCAGATTCTTAGCTAAAGAGCTTTCTTCTATAACTTTCTTTCCCAGTGGATTTAAATTATGGAATAATATCTTTAAAGATATCCTTTAGGGCACTGAAAGTCTGACCTTCTTTCAGATTTATTTATTTTTTTGCAGTCAAAATAAATGAATTCTTTAGCCATCCTTCCTAAATTCTATGATGATAGTATTCCTGCTGTCTAGACTTCTGTTTTTCAGAGCTCTGCCATCAGTTATGCAAAATCTGTCCTGCTGTGTCTCAGCACTTTTTAGTTTACCCAGTGCTTTTTCCTATAGTATCTCATTTGGTGCTAATAATTACCTGTGGGTAGATGAGCTTATTATTTTGTCCATTTTACAGTTTAGTAAACTAAAGCCCAGAGAAATTAAGTGATTTGCCAAAGGACGCAGGAAGAATAAGTGAAGGACCAAGGCCTTGACCTCTACTCTCTTGACTCCTACTTCAGTGTCATTGTCAATTCTGGGACCATTTAGTACATTAACAATAAACTAAGAGTACTTATTGGATTAAAGGGCCTTCATTGGGAACTTGTATGTCCAGGGTAAGTGACAGAGACCTTGACCAAGGGCAAGTGTGAGTGAAAACAACCTCAATTGGAAGGGGAGGATGGATGATCAGGGGTAGAACATGGGAAAAGTTACTATATTAGTGATTTATTTTTCCTAACTAGGAACTCAACTCTTTTGCGCTGCTGAAGGATTACAAGTGCTGTCACTAGCTTATAAATTTGACACACTGGGGCAGTGTCTGGGTCACCCTTCCCTAATTGCAGTTATCCTAAATTATACTATTTATAACATTCAAAAAAAAACTTTTTAAAGCAAAAACCACATCGTTAAAATAGGAGAAAAATCTCCTTAAAAGATATGGATAATGTTGTAAATCAACAATTCATCTATGGATATTTTATCTTATTTTAAATAATTCCAATAAATAAATTTACATTTTTTTCAATAAATTTAAAATTTAATCCTTTTAAAATTTGAATAACTTAGGTTTTAAGTACTTTTTTTGGAGTTGTGGTTTAATCTATGTATGTACTGCATATACCAATGTTCATTGTCCATCCCTGCGCATTTCGTGAGCATGTTTGTTTCTTTCCATAAATCCCCTCACAGAGAATTTAGGCAGCATACTGAGGAGTTTTTTTTTCTCTCCTTTTTTAGTGTCTAGTAAGTATCCATATGCCATTTAGGCTATTGATATATTAATCCACTTTTTTTCTTTTGTTTTATTATGCTAAACTATCATTGTTAAAATTGAAGCCTGCTTATGCGCAACATACATCCTCCCATTTCTTTATCAACCTACTGTACCTTGGATTTCTTCTGGTATTTCATGATTAGTAGCCTTAGTTTTTCCATGAAAATATTAGTGCTAATGAGATTGACTTTTACCTCAGTGAGCAATTTGGGGTCATCAAAAGCCTGATGGAATTTTTCAGATATTAATACAGTCTGATCATCTTGCATTCAATTGTTCAGCCAAATCATAAATGATCAAAACTTCCTGTCTAAGACAGAATTATTAGTGGATTTATTCAATATGGAGGCCATGTCATACTGAATTCCATATCTCAAGAAATATAGATTTTTCTTTCATCCACTTTATTTCTTCAATGTGGATGTTCATACCAATCTTTTTTTAACCGATATAAATTTCTCTGAAGAGGTTCAGTAAGGTTCTGGGACTTAAATACAACATTATCTGTAAAAAGGAACATTTAGAAATAATGACTATCGATAGGAAATCTTATTTTATTTCAGTTTTATTCAGGGCCTTTTCCACAACTCTGCTAAGCATCTTTAGGGAATGTGTAGGTCCCTATTCACAGATAACTTGAAGTCAGTACTCAGCAGATAATTGAGCAGAGTTATTTTTATATTTGTATCACTTATAGTGTCTTATATTCAAGAATATGTCTGTTATAGTCAGTGCAGTCTGTTATTTTTTAAAGTCCCCCCCCCCAAAAAAAAAACCCCAAAACTTCTTATAGATGGTATTCTGCTAAATTCTAGTCTGTCAATTATAGACTGATTTGGGGCAGTTTTGCTGGGCCTTGTAACTATTAAATCTGTTTAGAATTTGATACCAGAATTGTCAGTTCCAGCAATATGTCTTCAATAGTGATCAAAATACATGGTCTGTGTAGAACCTTCAAGTTTGCATTTGACTCCAGTGAGCAAAATGCTACATTAAAAATCCTTAAACATCTACTTGTATGTATGGCTATATTCTGGGCCCTCCTGGCTCAGAGGGAATGTCAATAGCAACTGCTTCTCTTTGGGCCAGCAACCCTGAGGGTCTTCCCCTCCCAGTTTGATTTTTTTTTTTAATTAAAGGGCCCATCCCTTGATTCAATTCTAAAAGAGGCCTATTCACTGAATGGGCATTACCTCACTCAAAGTGAGAACTTGAAAAGGCCTTAGCCTAAAAGGATCAGGTGTCCCATTGCATCCTGGGCCATCACTAGTTTTCCTGATGAATGTCTGGCCACTGGACCCAGATGGCTCTGGAGGAGAAAGTGAGGCTGGTGACCTTGCACAGCCCTCCCTCACTCAAATCCAAGTCAATTGCAAGTCATATCGTCATTTTCCTGATGTCATGGTCCTCTTCAAAAACGAACACAATGAAAGAAATAATCTGTAACTCTTTTAAAGGCACATTTAATATCTGCCTTATACCAACTTGACTTAAATTCTACTAGTTGTAGGCTAAAATTTTGTGATTTGGGATAAGGGTAGACAAACATCCAAATACACCAGCTGACTTGTTTGCATAGGACTCTGGCTGTACAAAAAACAACTGGCTAAGCCCTCTGGCTGTAGTTTGTTGACCCTTGAGCTGGAATGAGGAGGAATACAGGACTCTGAGATAGTCTTTTATATGTTTGGAAAGAGTGTTGACCTTGGGGTAGTTGGAGCTACATTCAACTCCTGGTTCTGTTACTCATATCTGAGGGACTTCAGATAACTCACTTAACCTTCATGGGCTTCACACACTATCTCCTATAAATTGGAATAGAGAATTCTTTCTGTGCCTAAATTTCAGAAAAAAGAAGTCTTTTATATGGGATCCTTCACAAACATGTTAGAAACATGTGCTTTGCCAAGAAAGTAAGATGTCTCCTGCATTTAGAAATGGAATACAACAAATTTGCTTTTACATTCTGCAAAAATATAGTTTTCTTCAGACACTTAGGGAATTGTGACCTTTGATTTTCAGGATATTTCCCTTTTCAGCAGGTCTTCTCTTGTCTTTGTGACCACAAGTTACAAACTGGTCTTCTACAAAGAGCAAAGGGATTTTAAAAAAAAATTAAAGATCAACAAATATATTTTATTTTTCTATGCATTTTTAAATTAACAAGCATTTATTTGCTCTCCTTCCTATGCCCTTCCCCCATTGATAGGAAGGAGAGCAAATAAAATCTTGTTAATTTAAAAAAAAACATACATAGAAAAACAAAATAAAATAAGCCTTTGTTTAGGTATGAAAGGGTTAAATTATTAAAATTTACCTTTTTACCATTTAACAGAAGGTGAAATGGACTAAACTTACATAATAACACTATATTAATAATAATAAAAACTTTACACCCTTTAGCTGATGAGAATAATTTAAAAATCCTCTTTTAAAAGAAGTTTTCTACTGCATGATTTTAAAATTGATATTTGCTCAAGGAAAATTTAATTTGGCCTTTGGGCCTTTGCCAAGTGTACTTCAACCAGTTGCCTTTGAAGTCTTGAGTTAAATTTTGAGAGGTAATTTTTTTTTCCCCTTTATTAGGATCTGATCATTGTTTTGTTACATCCAAGTGATGGACTGAGGCCCAACATGTGTGTATGTCTGTGGAGATCTAATTATATCTACTTCCAACAGTAAATTAAAGCAAATCAATGATTCATCATCGGTTAGTTACTAGGTTTATCATTTGTTATATGTTTAATTATCTGTGTATAACTTGCACCCTCTCCTATGTAAGCTCCTTGAGAGCAGGTACTGTTTTGACTTTATAACCCCTTTGGTAAGAGTCACCAACATGCTCTCCTCAGGTATGGTGAAGTTTTTCCATTGGAATTCTTATAAATCATTGTTTCTGCCTTTCCTGCTTACATCTGTCCAGTCTGACTTGGAGTCTAGACACACAACTTCCAGTCCTGCACTAGCTAGCTACTTAATAGTTATATCATCTTGGGCAAATCATTTAATGTCTTCAAGTGTTGCTTTTTCCTTCTGTAAAATGAGAATGATAATGATTTAAGGATTGTTATGAGGAAAGTACTTTTACACCCTAAAATGCTACAGACTTACGATCTATTTTTACCATTTGAAAAATTAACCATCATTGAAGGAAAAGAAAACCTTTTAGTTGTCTGACTATTTTCAGCATTACTTTAGGGGAAGTTTCCAGATGCCTTTGCTCCTAATACTTGAAAAATTGCACAGCTAAGAGTAATATTGGGGTATATTTTTAAAATGTGCCAAAACAGAAAATTAAACCACTTAGGCCATGTTGTTCTCTTGGTCTATTAGTGAACCTTGCTTTATGGAGGGGACTGGGAGGAGGGGTCATTTCCAGAGATTTTTGCACTAGCATTTTCTACTTAATGGGTTTAAGTGAAAGCATTCTAGTAAGTCTGAACTTCATGAGATAATGGAATTTTGTAGGGATACTTGGGCCATAGCTGGAGTACATAGTTTCAGCACATCTGTGTTGAAGAGGTTTCCTTTGGTTTCATTCTCATCTCCAGGCCTCAGGGATATATTACACAAAATCTTCGCAATTGGAGCATGACAAAAGTCTGCTACTAGCTTTTTGTTGAATATGAACCATACAAATTCCTATGTTCTTCTGATGAACCTACATGTAGCTAGGTCCCAGACTCATAAAGTGAACTCTTTAGGTAATGGCTTGTTACTGAATTGGAGATTGGGAATAAGTATTTATTAACCACCTTCTATGTACCAGACACTATGCTAAGCAATTCACAAATATCTTGTTTCACCCTCACAACAACCCTGTGAGGTGGGTATTCATTGTTGCCCTTTTAAGGCTGAAGAAGTTCAGGCATAGTGTGCTTAAGTGATTTCCCAGGATCATACAGTTACTAACTATTTGGGTCTTGATTTGAACTCAGGTCTTTCTGAGTCCAGACCCCACATTTTATCCATGGGGCCCTTTGGCTATCTATAGATTATTCACACTCTCTGTGTGCCTCTAGAGGTGGCTTGGGTGGGTGGGGTTATGTGTCAGCAAGCACCCTAGCATACCCGGGATGGCTGCTAGCCCAGGTTCTTTGATCTGCTTTTAAATGAAAACAACTGAGAAGGGGTTAGCAACCTTGCTTTAATCAAACATATGTCATTTACCTAGTTCAGAGGAAAAAGTCAGCACCCTGAACTTCAGACAAAATATTATCAGAAGTTACAAGCAGACAAAAAATACAGACAGCAAAAATAACACAATTCAGTAGACCAACAGACAGGTCTGGTCATTATATACATACAATGTTAGTTACCAGAGAGAGAAGCACCAACATCTGGGTTTTCAAAGCCAGGGGACTCAACGGCTTTACAGGTTGGTCCTCTCCCCTTGGACTTCTGGTTAGTTATAATGCTATACAACTGTAGTTGTTGGGATCATGGGATTGAGTGCAAATGAGAACTCTGTATTCTGCTTAGCAGATCTTTCCAATGAGGGTCCCTGGAACAATTGGAGCAATTAAAAATGTCCGAAGGAATGGAGAACAGTGGAAAGGTGTAGTGCGGAAAGCAGGTAGTAGGGAACACCAAGAAAGGGACAACGTCTGAAAGCAGTTTTTGAGAGAGTCATCAGATCAATACATCAGTTAATGAACAAGCACTTACTAAATGCCTGATATGTATCAGGCACCATGTTAAGTGCTGAGGACACAAAATTGAAAAATGAAAACATTCTCACTCTCAAGAAGCTTGCATTCTAATGGGGAAGATAGCAAATTCATACATATGTACAGAATAAATATAAAGTTAATATACTCAAAATAGCTTAATGTAAGGTAGTTTGGGGAGGACACTAGCTGTAGATGATAAGTCAATAGTCAGTAAACATTGTTAAATGTTCACTGTGTGCCAGGCATTGTGCTAAGCACTTGGGGGAAGATGGCGGGGGAGACTTCCTGTTGAAAGTGATGTTTGAGTCCATCCTGAAGGATGAGGGGAGATCTGTGAGATGGAGTTCAGAAGGGAATACTTTCTGGTCATTGAGAATGGTCAGTGCAAGGACTCAGAGAGGCCAGGCAGATGGTGTGTTGTGAGTTATGTACAGAAAGAACGCCAGGTTGGCTACCTTGCAGGGTGCCAGAGTGGGAAGAATGTCCAAAGAGGGAGGAATAGTTGCTTGGGGCCAGGTTGTTAAAAGCTTTACAAACTAAGCAGAAGCACTTGGGTTTTATTCTAGAGACAGTAAGGAGCCACTGGAGTTGATTGAGTCAGGAAGTGACATGACCAGAAACAACTCTGGTTAGTAATAGGAAGAATACAATTAGAACTAATGTGATCTGTCAGATATTCTCTAGTCCGGCTTTGCAGAGAGGGCCACTGGGGCACAAGAGCTTGGTGGAATTGATCTTATTGATCTTGGACTTTAAGTGGAATTATAGTAGTCTTTCAGATGGATTCTGCTTTCTTGTCACTCATTCCCTTTGCTTTTTTCTTATCTAAAAGAAAAGAACACCTAACATTTGTCTAGTGCTTAACGTGCTGGGCACAGTGCTAAGCCCTTTCCAAGTATTACCTCATTGGACCATCAAAAACTCTGGGAGAGAAATGCTGTTGTTGTTTAGTTGTTTTGGTTGTTATCAACTCTTTGAGACCCCATTTGGGGTTTTCTTGGCTGATATTGAAGCAGTTCATCATTTCCTTCTCCAGTTCATTTTTCAGATGGGGAAACTATGTCAAACAGGGTTAAGTGATTTGCTCAGGGTCACACAGCTGGTAAGTGTGTGAGCCCTGATTTGAATTCAGGAAAAGGAGTCTTCTTGGCTCCAGCCCCAGTACTCTACGTACTATGCCATTCCGTTGTTATTTTATCCATTTTACAGATGAGGAATCTGAGTCACAGAGGAGTTGAATGGATTGCCCAAGGACACACAATTAATAAGTGTAGGAGGATGGATTTGAACTCCGGTCTCCCTGACTCTAGGCCTAGTGTCTAAATGGTTTCCCAGCATTGTTCAAGTTGACATTCTGTTTCAGTGGACACTTATTTTTTTTTTTATATCAGAAAGACTTGGCTCTTTGCCCCCTCCTTGTTTGTATTGTCATTGCCAATTCTTCTTTAGTCATGTGTTATTCACTTCTTTGCTCTTTATTTAAATGGGGGAAAAGGCTTAAAATGTTTCTCCTCACATGAAACCAGCATAAAACTCTAGATTTTTGAAACTCTTTTTTTGCTCCTCATTATAAGGAAACATATGAGGATTTAAAGTAACAAGTGGGAAAGTTACAAAGTGACAGAAACCTTAAGGATTATCCCCTGTTCCTGCCCCAATCCTGACTGAATTCCTTCTTTCAGATCATGTCCCTTTAGATGGGTGTTCAATTAAATTTGGGTTATATGCTGGATCAAACTCTGTATTTTCTATCTAGCCCAAATAGATTGTCAAACTTGTTGAGTGTTAAGCAGAAGAAGTAATTCATGCTAGATAAAATTTGGGATTATATACAGTGTTATGAGTGGTTCCAAAATGCTTGCCACAGAAGATCCTATTTATCACTAATTCAAAGAACTTCTGAAAGCATTTATTAATCAAGTAGGTAACACATGCAAAGCACTATGTTGGGCCCTGGATATGTAAGGATAATAATAAAAAAGAGATTCCCCCATCCTCAACTGAATTAGTCTCAACTATGGAGAATAGGACCAATACATAAATAGAATATAATGGGACAAAGAAGATATTCCAAAAGATTACTTTAGGGAAATTTGAAAAAGGAGTACATTTTAACTGGTGGGGGAATGGAGGAGGTGGAGAGGGGACATCAAAGAAAGCTTCATGGAGGAAGTAACAACTGAGCTGAAGTTTGAAAGGAGAAGGATTTTAAAATGTGGAAATGAAGGGGGAGTTCATTCTAGGCATGGGAGTAGCCTTCACAAGTGCACAGAGATAGACAGTAAGATGAGCTTAGAGAACAGTGAGTCATTCATTTTTTGGTGGGAACTTAGAGCTCATAAGGGGGAATAATGAGAAATAAGTCTGGAAATCTAGGTCCAAGTCAAATTATAAAGGGATTTATTTAGATGCCAAGCTGAGCAGTTTATGTTTTATCCATTAAGCAATAGCAGGGGAGAGTACTGGCCAAACTTGTCTATTATGAAGATTATTTTGGTAGCTGTGTGAAGCATAGATGACAGAAGGAATAGTCCAGATACGGGTGAGGTTAGAGAATGACAAATGCAGTGGTGGACATGTTAAGACTGAATTATCCATGGAATATCCAGGTAGATATCCAGCAGGCTGTTGGAAATGAAGGACTGTACAGCTCCTAGGTTGGGATTGTGATACTGTCTGGGCAGAGGATCAAGATCACAAATCTCCCCAAGGACAAAAGGGGATAGTAGGCAAAGGAGACTGTGTCATATTAGCAATAATGGCTAAAAGGTGAAAAATGATACAAAAGATATCATAAAGGAAGTGTGTAAGGCATGCAAAAAATTAGGAAGTTTATTTGGTGAGAATGAGAAACAGTTGCTAGAATAAATGTTATACTGGAAGGTTAAATGCAATATTAATTTAATTTAATGAGATTAATTAAATGTTAATTTGTAAAGCACTTAACAGTACCCAGCACATAGTAGGTACTTAATAGATGATTGTTCTCTTTTCCTACTCCCCCACGTGAGGTATTAAAAGTTATGTTGGCTAAATCTATTTTGGAGTATTTATAGAAAGCCATGATTAAGAACCATAATAGATTTTTCTTTTAAAGTAGGGAAGGGTTTCAGTTTGTATAAGCAGACTGAGTACCCTTCCAGATGAAATCATAGTTCCATTAAAGCATTGCTGTCTTCTGCCTGGATGGTGACTATGTTTTTTATGCTTGATGGCTGTTGCAATTGCGCCAAAGAGAGATTCTTGCAATAAATATCACAAGCTCCATCAACTGTGCAGTTGACTTTGTTTACCTATAAATTCAGTCTTTCTACATGTAACAGTATTAGGACAATATTTGAAGTGTAACTTTAATAGGTTTTATGAGAATTTTCCAGTTTCTACTAAAATATATTGTATAACTGATTATTAGACACCTGACATAGTTCTTCATGGTGAGAAAGCTGGCAGTATTCCACATGTTTCAACTGGCATAAGCAGGCAAAAGAATCTGGGCAATTTCTATTGGTTTTGAAAGCACATTTCACATTTTGGCTGCAGCATCATTATTTAAAATATTATAAGTAGGTATGATATGCCAATGATTTTATTAAAGATAATATATATTAGGAATGCTTTAAAATATTTCCTTAATGTAAAAATATTTGACTATCCAAATTAAAGTTAAAAACATCAGGATTTTAGTTAAGAATATACTACTAACTTGCCATGACAACTTGGCTAAATCACTTAAGCCAATGTCTGCCTCAGTTTCCTAACTTATAAAAGGAGATTGTACCAGATCTTGATGCTCCTTTCTTTATAGAAACATGAGGGTTTTAGAACCAGAAAGTAACTTCAAAATTTGCTAGGACAGGAGTTCTTAGACTTTCTTCTGTCTTGGACCCCTTTGGCAGTCCAGTGAAATCTATGAACCTCTTCTCAGAGTCATGTATTTATACAGATAACATTAGAATACAGATTTACAAAGGTAACCAATTATATTGAACTATATCTATCACTACCCATAATAAGTATATGTACACACTAGATGAAAATGTATTTCCATACAAACACATGTTTACATATATGCAAATAGTCGTGTGTATGTATGTGTATATACACATATGTGTGTATATATTTTTGAGGCATCAAGGAAATGCAGAAGATAGCACTCTGGACCTGGAGTCATGAAGATCTGAGTTCAGATCCTGTCTCAGACACTTACTAGATGTGTGACCCTGGATAAGTCACTTTACTTCCATCTGTCTCCATTTGAACCTACCTCCGGTAATTGTGAGATTCAAATGAGATAAAATTTGTAAAGTGCTTAGCTTAGTCCCTGGCATGAAATAGGCACTATATAAATGATGTTTTTTCCCTTCACATATACATACTTATAGATAGATATAGATAGATGTACATAGCATACACAGACACACATGTACACACATAGTAAATACTACTTCAGTTTTTATTCCCTTACATATATATGTATGCAGGCATTTATGCATGTATAAAACAAGTTCATAGTTCATTAACCTGGTTAAAAATGTGTTCTAGTTCAACCTCCCTTATTTTACAGATTAAAAAACTGAAGTGAAGTGAAGTGACTTATCCAAGGTCATATAGTTAGTGGTAGTCTTAACTAGAACTTAGGCCTCCTGACTTTCAGTTTTGTATTTTTTCTATCACATTACGATTTCTCTTTGAAGCCCTTTAACAAGCTTATATGTTCTTAAGCTTTGATTCTTCAGGGAACTTTGTGAGTGTTTTCACTAGCCATTGTGAATACATTTTGAGTTAGGAGTCCTTCTCAGTTTACGTAGTACATAAATTGGAATTTAACACATAGGGAAAATTGTTTCTTTAATGCCTTTGTCATCCATGAATCTACCATCTATTTCAAGTGAGTCATTTTCAAAGAGAACTTTCAAAATTTTAAAATAGTCATTCCCCTCCCCCCAATCTGGTAATTTATCCTTTAATTTCTAAACATTCTTGGATTCCACCCAAGTCACTAAAAGCAAAGCAAAACATAAAGAGGAGAATTTAATTTGTGTAAATGAGTGACTAAGTAGTGATGTCAAAGGAGTGAGGACATGACTGAGACACCAACTACTAGCTTCTTCACCACCACTAAAGACCAAGTGATATGGATCACCACTCCTGTATGTAATTAGGCTTCATCTTATCCTGTCTTCCAACTTTGACAAAGTTTCATTAGTTTGGTGATGACAGGCCATTAATTAGCCTTTTCTATTGGTTCCTGAAAGGTTGAGTTAGTTTTGGATTCCTTCCATAATGAACCCAAGGCACTTCTTATCCCTGTGTGCTACCTGCATTGAGCATGACCCCCCAAGTTAACCGAAGCCCACCAACTCTTATAGAGACTTTAAGGATTTGGAGTAATTCAGGGTAGCCATACCCCACAAACACATTTTATAGTTGTTTGATTTCCTCAGGAGCACATTTGTTTGACTTTTCATGACTGATACAATGCCCATTCTTAGAAGGTCCAAAGGACACCTGTTCAGATACTCCTGGTACAATGCATTATAGTACCTCTGTCAGATTACTCAATACCAAATAATTCAATGTGACTGTTTCTTTTGAACCAATTAGGTATCTTTTTCTCAATAAAATCATCCTATAATATAGTTTCTGTTAATTAAAGTTAAGATTTCTTCTGATTTCTCATATTTTTGATTATTGTAATTTTATTCATATTTCTCTCAAAGACAAATATCTGTTTTTGTGATTGCTGTGTAATTTTAATTACTGCGACAGAATGATCTAACTTCATCCAGTTTTCATAAATATAAAAATATAAATTTACTATTTTAGCTTGTATTACAATTTCTTTGTCACTTTTATGACAAGTGAATAATAAATAAATTGATTCATCCAAAACTGTTTATTATGAATAAATGAATAGTAGTATATAGAAATTTTTATTTGATATGATTTTAAATTTTTTTTCCTCAGAAAGGAGTAGCCTAGTGGATAGAAAGTTGAACTTTGGGTGGCTAGGTGGTGCAGTGAATAGAGCACCGGTCCTGGAGTCAGGAGGACCTGACATCAAATTCAGCCTCAGACACTTAACACTTATAGCTGTGTGACCTTGGGCAAGTCACTTAACTCTTAGTGCCCTGCTTTCTCCCCTCCAAAAAAAAAAAAAAAACAAACCCACAACCCAAAACCAAAAACGAAAGTTGAACTTGGAGGCAGAGAGACAGATTATAATCTTGCCTCTGATGTATTCTGATCTTAATGGTGGACAAGTCGATCAGTATTCTACGGAATTCTCTGGGACTTTAAGTTACAGATTAAGTATTGATCTGTGTTAGTAGAGTGAGTTTACTCAACAACAGTTCCTTGAATGAATCACAGGTCCAAGTCACCTTTTTTTTTCCCCTTAAAATTATTCATCTTGTATTTGCCCCATACAGGGCCAATTGCAAACATAATAAAGTTATTTATATGATCACTAAGTATTGCATGAATTTGAACATAACGTAAATGTTCCTCAAACATGAAATTTGCCAACAGTAAAAGCCTGATTAGTCTCTAATCTGGCTCTTAAACTCTCCTAATTTAATACTATACTTATTCTTCAATTATAATTAAATGGCCTAGTTTATTAGTTTATGAAAGCTTATCTTTTGGCTTTTATGAATTTACTTCAAGGCATTAAATGTTTATTTTCATTTAAAATGAATCTCCCTTTGCTTCTTTTCAGGGTGACATCCAGCAGCTATTAATTATAGCTGACCCTAAAGCAGCTTATGACTACTGTGAGCATTATAGCCCTGACTGTGATTCTCCCAGCCCCAATGCTGCTCAGGCTCAGGAACCACAAGTTGAGGAGGTGAGTATAGCCATATACAGCATTCACATTCCTCATTGAACCATGTTTTCACGTCTTTCATAGAATTATTTATTTTCTTCTTGACAGGTTTGAAACCAAATCATTAACCTATCTTTTCTCCATATTGTAGCTTTCTACTCCATTCTAGGAGGTGACATCCTGGGGCTGTAAAAAGAAGTTACTTTTGTAGTTTCTGTTGTCAAAGGTGCCTTGGTTCTGTATGAATGTATGTCCATTTTATGCATGTATTTCAGCTTTTAGTAGAAAATCTATTTGAAAGATATCAAGAATATATGAATAAAATAAGAATAAAAAGATATCAATTTATTGATTTATATTAAGCCATCCCTATATATCTTCCATAAATTATGCTATAATTTTCAGTATTTCTCATTTTTTTGGTTGTTTATGTGGTTGAAAACATTTGGAACCAGGCATAGTGAACAGCTATAATCACCTGCTACTTTGGAGGCTGAGGCTAGTGGATAGCTGAAGCTCAGGGATTCTGAACAACAGTGGGGATAAAGTTGATTGAGTCTGCTCTCACACTCTGGCACCAAAGTGGTAAGACCCTAAGAGGTGGGGGTGGGGGAGAGAAACCAGTCTGCTTAAGAAATTGTAAAATAGCTCGGGTCAAAAAGAGAGGAAGTCAAAACTTCCAAACCAAGTAGCAGTAGAATAAAATCAAGAATAGATGCTATACTTCTAGTCTAGGTAAGCTAGTGAATCCCTGTCTCAGAAAAAAAGGCATTTTGAGATATCAAATTATATTATTTTTTTTTTAATTAAAGTAAGTATTGAGGTTAAGAAGGCTATTTTTTTTCTTTATAAATTAAAAAACTTTATAGCAACATTTAGGAATAATGGTTTGCAAAATTGAATATTCTATTACATTTTGAGATGACTTAGCCTATCTTCCTCATCCTATCTAGGTTCTGTTTTACTATTCAGGAAGTTAGAAAAAAAAAATGTGACTTTCCAGTAGGGTCTACAGGATTAACATTTCTTCTGAAAAATTTGACTCAAGAAATTAAAATAATAATATGTAATTGCCATAGACAAGACTAGGTACTTAATTGCCTTCCTATTTATTTGAAATTCTAGGAGAAATGTGATCCTTCTGGCATATTTCGGAGAATAAAAGTAAAAATAATTAAGCATTTATTCATTTTGTTTAAGAGCAATGATAAATGTTTTTTTCAAGCTGTGCACATACATAATAAACAATAAATGCTTCACCTGTCATCCATCCATCATCCATCTATCCATCCATCCATCTTTCTATCTATCTATCCATCTAGAATGAAACATCTGTCAGATTGATCTGTGAGTTGTAAGGAATATAGATGCAGTATTAGATCCTAGTTTTCATGAATAAAAGATCTAAATGAGACAATGTAGCATATGGATAGAAAGTTGTCTTCTAAGTCAGGCCAATCAGGGTTCCACTAACAAATATTTCCACTGTGACCTTGGTCAAGTCACTTAATATCTCAAAATCCCTCTTTAAGGCTATAACTGGAAGAGACTATCTAGATCTGAGCCAAAAGGAGAGTGACAGACAGAGACAGAGACAGAGGCAGAGAGAGAAATCCTTGAAAAAAGATGGCATGGATTTAAAGATCGAGACATTTTATAGTTTCTCAGAAATGGACAACATAATATTTTCTCCTCTATCTAAATATATATTGACTGGTTTCAGCTGAATTTTTCTATTGAGAATGCATGTAGATTTAGATTAGAGATATTAAGTGAATTTTCCCCAGAGAGTATTCCTTTTAGCATGAGAATTGATTTTAAATTAAGAAAATAGGCTTGTAAGGAAATCCTTTTGGACATTAGAATTGTGCTCCAGATAGTACATTTTTGTGTACTAATATTTGCTTGGATGTAGTGTTAAGGTGTGTTATTAAAACTAATTCTTGACCCCAACATTTTATAGAAACTGGCAGGATGTCAGAGATAGAAGAACTACATGAAAATGGCCTGGTTCTTTCCCAATATTTGTTATCTAGAGTAATTTTTATACTGAGCTTGAGTTCGTTTTATTCCCCTAGGACATCATTTTCCATCACCCCTTCCTTATAATTTGTCTTAGTATTTTCTTAGAATATCAAGGATACCAGGAAAGGGGAAATTAGTATAAATGGGTCTGTAGGACTATTGATTGTAATTTAGCATTCAAAATTTTAGTGCATTGTATAATCCCAGTAATTAAGTAATCTTTCTTTTCTCTCTCTCTCTCTCTCTCTCTCTCTCTCTCTCTCTCTCTCTCGCTTTCTCTTTCTCTCTCTTTCTCTCTCCACACACACACACACACACACACACACACACACACACACACATACATAATATATCCCTCATTTATATATGTGTATACACACACATACGTACATAAAAGGGTAATCTCTCCTGATTAGATAAGGAACATAAAATAAGATTTAAAAAAAACCAGATAAATGAGAGAGATTGGAAGGAAAATAATTTTTAGAGTAGACTAAGCAATAATTTTTAGATGTAAGTTCACTCCTGCTGTGGGAGGTATATCCCAGCTTTGATTGCATGTTATAATGCTAATAATTGCTGATGTTTCTCTTTGTTTTTCTAGTCTATGACCTTATGGTGGTAGTATAATCTTATTTAATAGCTATGAATTGCTAGTATTTATCCCATACTTTAAGATTTGCAAAGTGTTTTATCTGTAATATCTCTTTTCCTCTTCACAAGAAGCCTGTAAAGAAGTTCCTGTTGTTACCCCAAATTTATAGATGACGTATGTGAAGGTGAAAAAGGTTAAGAGATTTGCTCAGGGTCACAAGTTAGTATTTGTCTCAGGCAGGATTCTAACTCAAAATAACAAAAAAAACCCATTTGAATTGTTGGATGATAGAATTTTAGATTTCAAAGTGTCTCAGAAATAATTATCCTATCCTTACCCATCATTTCATAGGTAAGTTAACTGAGGCTCAGAGAGGGGAAGTAATCTTGCCAAAAGTCATAACTAGGTAGTAGTAAGAGCTAGAAGTAGTTTCCAAGACTATTGGAAAGAAAGTGTTTCTTTTCAAGGCTTTTATTAAACTAGCAATAGAAGAAACCTCTATTACATTTTATATACATATATGAATATGTAAATATATGTATAAAAAGTGCATATATAATATAAATATATTATATTTAATATATGTTTAGCAAATATTTAAAAGTATTTTAAAATGTTTTTTCGTTGAATTATATTCATATACATTCAACATGAGTTTATCTGACTACCACACTTACTAAAATACCGTTTCCTCCTTTACATAATGATTTAAAGAGAAAACAAGAGGTACTTAGGGCAACCTAAGTTGCTCACAGGTGTGAAGAAAGAAGGATCCTTCCTAAACCAGAGCCATCTCCCAGCTTAGCAGAATGGAACTAAGGAGAGGAGAAGCATTGACAAACATCTTTGTTTGAATGCTGAGCTGGAAGAGGGAAACCCTACAGTATCTCAGCACCTTGAAATGTCTCCATAGTTCCAACTTCCTTTGCAGCAAGAGCATTATTGCCTGCTCACCACAGGAAATTCCCTGTGAAATCACACTTGGATTCAGTGAAAAGACCATTAGCAAACATAGATTCTCTCCTACATGGGGAAAGGTAAAATTGAGTGATCTATAACTTTTGCATGAATTTCCAGTCTCACTTTACAAACCTATATATTTTCCTATTCATTTGGCAAAATTTTATATGCCTCAAACACCTTTACTTGTCTCCATTTCACTTCAGAAGCTTTTAGAAATCCACATGACTTTTAAAATGGAAGATTTTGTTTTAAAAATCATGTGCTTTGTTTAATTACTTATTAATATTTTTCACACCAAATTTCCTAGCATTATATAATAATTAAATGTCAAATATAGGCACTATATGTGATTATTTGAAATATTGTCTTTTAAAGAAAATGACAAACTATTACTGCAATAATAGAATTTAATGAAAAGCAAGAATTTTTAAAGTGTTTTAGTAATATAATATAGTCACAATTTGACAGATTTTAGGTAAGGGTAAAGAGTTATGCATTTGATTCAATTTCTTCACAGCAAAATGGAAAAATAAGTCACACTCATACATATAAGACTCCTTTCCTTATGTGCCATTAAAACCCTGAGCTATCTAGTATGGCTGCATCAGAGAAGTCTACCATGTGGTTAGTTTAGGGCTATTCTTATTTTAAATCTAGGCAAGGTTCACACAAGTAGAAACTCATTGTCTTCTTAATTTCATGAAGTATTTTAGGTACATTTATTTGTTTATAATGGTAATGAAATAATATTTGATCCTCTTTAGATTGATAGAAATATAACATTTGACCCTCCCTAAATTTATAGAAATCACAAAGTCATGATTTTATGATTAACTTATATACTTTAGACTGGGGATTATCAATTTTTTTGTCATGAGCCACTATATAGTTTTAGAAAACCTATAAACCCTTTCTCAGAACAATGCTTTTAAAGCATTAAAGAAATTATATAAGATTACAATTACATTGAAAACAATTACATTGAAACACAGTTATATGATTTTCTTAAAAGTTCAAACTATAGTATATAGGGCAACTAGGTGGGGCAGTGAATAGAGTACAGACCCTGGAGTCGGGAAAACTTGAGTTCAAATCTAGCCTCAGATACTTGACACTTACTAGCTGTGTGACCTTGGGAAAGTCACTTAATCCCAACTGCCTTGCCTTGCACCCACAAAAACAAAAAAGCTCATGAACCTTAGCTTGAAAATTCCTGCTTTAAATAGATTTGTAGTCACTTTTCACTGGCTCTTAAATGTATGATAGGGATCACAGAATCAAAGAATTGGAGAGCTGGAAGGGACCTCGGTGACTATGTAGTCAAACTCTTTGGCAAAGTAAGCCCACTATAAGATCCCTAGTAAGTGGTTATCCAACCTCTGCTTAAAGACTTCTAAGGAGAGGGTCCCTCTGTCTTTCAACTCAATATATTCCACTTTTGTACAGCTTTAGTTATTAGAAAGTTTTTGTTGACGTGAAAGCTAAATAAACATTTTTCAACTTTGATTAAAGTTACTTAAAATTGATGAATTACTTCTGATTCCGATCTTTGGGGCTAAAGCAAAAGAGCAAAGTCCCTCTTCCACATGACAGAATTTCAAAAATTTCAAATATTGAATTTCAAATTCAAATATTTCAAATATCACAGCTATCTTGTGCCCCCCTTTTTCCTTCAGGCTACATATGTAAAGTTTATTCAACTAGTCCTCATATGTCATGAACTCAACTTTTTTTAACATCTTCTTTGGTCTCCTTTGGGTACTCTCTATCGATGCCATTCATAAACGTTGATGCTGAGAACTGAGTACAATTCTGAAGATGAGTTCTGATGAGTATAGAGTGTAGCAGTAATATCACCTCCTTTTCTGGAATTTATTCCCCTCTTCATGTTGTCTAAGATTATATCAGCTTTTTGGCTGCCAAAATCAGATTGTTGTGATCAACTAAAATATCCATATTTTTTCTCTAGAACAATTATGCTATACTCAGGCCCCTCCCATACTATAGTTTTTCTTTTTTTGCTTTTTCGAGGGGGGAATGCAGGGCAATTGGGGTCAAGTGGCTTGCCCAACGTTACATGGCTAGTAAGTATTAAGTGTCTGAGGCCAAATTTGAAGTCAGGTCCTCCTGACTCCAGGTCTGGTGCTCTATTCACTGTACCACTTAGCTGCCCCCAATACTTCTGAAGTTAATATTTTTGTACCTTAATGTGAGACTTTGGATTTATCCCTGTTGTATTTCATCTTATAAGGTTTAGACCAACATACTTGCTTGATCCAAAAGCATCCTCTTGGATGCTGTCATCTAGTATAGTTTCAATCCCTCTCAGGCTCAGAAACCTAGAACTAGAAGAGACATCTATTAGTCCAGTCCCCTTATTTTGCAGATAAGGAATATGTGGCCCAGAGAGCTTGACTAGCTCAAGTTGACAGGAGTAATAGGGCATTGGAACCCAGATCCTCTGAAATCATTACAGGACTTTTCTATTGTACCACATGACCTTTCAATCCTACTTAGATTCTCTTAATGGTTTGTACACATTGGTTCAGTCATCTTTCCTGTTAGCCCATCTGAAAATGAACTATTTTACTATTCATAATATGTCATGAGTCATAATCGTTTTAGGTATCATAGTTAATTGTCACTTAATGAAGATTTTGGAAGATGGGTTATTTTTGGCAGCAAACTTTTGCCTTGGAATGATTTAGTTAATGAAATTGACTCACTTTTGGAAGACATTCTTAACATATTTCATTCAGGGATGGTATTTGGAAAAGAAATGATGTGTGCCTATTAAAAATACTGTCATATACTTGCTCATGAACATTTTCCAATATACAGTCATCTGAAATAACATGATTTTATGATGACTGTGCACAAGGAAATATGTTCAAATCAAGTTAATTGCCAAATATTTAATTTCTCGAATATCCTAACTCCTATTTCATATTATCCTCAAACAATAAGCTCATTTTTCATCATTATTGTATTTTATTATGAAGAAAATACAATAATTCTTTTTTTCCCAAAAGGGCAAGAGTGCTTTGCCCCTTAACCTTTACTGCGAGTAAAAGTTAAGAAGATTCTTTCCACCACTGCTAACATCATATCTTGCTGTTAACATAGTTGCCTAATTTTTTCCCTCTGCGATATAGTATGCACCTGAAGATATTATCGAATATGACTATGAGTATGGGGAAGCAGAGTATAAAGAGGCTGAAAGTGTAACAGAGGGACCCACACTAATTGAGGAAACCATAGCACAAACTGAGGTAACAATGAAAAAGCCCATTTTTCTGTGGTGTCCTGTTGTTTGTCCTCGTGGTTTGTCGTGTCATCATTCATTTATCAGACTCATCATATTCCTTCCATTCAGTCTTTTTCCAAAGCCCTGAACATCAATTACTTTCTTTTATTTGGCAGAAGGAGATGTGAAAAATGGCCAGTCATTTTAACTTTTACTTCAGCTTGCCTTTCATTTATACTCTCTCTAACTCCCTTTTCGTTTTATTTATGTCATCCCTTGCATTTTTCACCACGTTTTGCAGAAAAAGAAATCCAATTCCCAAAAGAAGAAGAGGACAGTGGCCAGTAACTCAAAGGGAAAATCCAAAAAGGTCACGCCCCCCAAATCTGAAAAAAATGCATCCAAGAAGAAGAAAAGTTACCAGGCTGCAGCCAGAGGCAGACTAGGGGTAAAGGTAGCAATGAAAAGACAAATCAAGATCTCTCCAAAATCAAGACCGGAAGATCTCTGATAATGCGTCACAGTCCTAACCAACTAGATTAATAAGTCTCTGGCTAATACCATAACCCAATTAAGTAATGATTCCTGTAAATTTTTTTGATTACCTAATATTCTTAATAATAGCTTTCTTTTAAAACTTTAATCATTAGGCAAATGTTGTTGATGATTTTCAAGAATACAACTATGGAACATCTGAAAGCTACCAGACTGAAAATCCTAGGCGGGTAACTGGACCAAATGAGGTAATAGATATTGAAAGAACTTGTGATTGTGTTTTTCTTTAACAATATAATATTGCTTGATATATAACATATCTTACTCCGGAAGAAATCTATAATCTCTGAAAAATCCTATCTTTTCATGTTTTTTGCCAAGGTAAGAAAAATGCTTACATTTTTTTCTGTAATTCTTATAATAACTTGTTTCAAAAGTCAGTCAATTCTGATGCTTTGCATCATACTGATTCCAGTACAGTGACATTGAATTGGCAGGCTTCCTTTCCTTTATTGTATATCGAAGTAAGTGGACAACATTTCTCGGATGTTGCAAACGTAGATGACTCAATATTTTAAGTTTGGGGGAAAATAAAAAAAAGCAATACAATTGAAATAGAAAAAATCATCTAGTGATGAAGTTGGATTATTCCATTGGTTAAAAAATTAAGCACAATGTGCTGACCAACTTTTTGATGAATATGTAGTAAGACATCCTGAAACTGATTTTTCAAAGCTAAAATATTCTTAATCAACTGTTTGGAAAGTAATAATGACTAATTATAAATGTCTTTCAGATAGTTCATTTAAAAAAAATCTTAGATGTACAAAAACAAACTTACTACAAGATAAATCAAATTGTATGTATCGTAATCCTTTAAACCAGAGGCTGAGGATAGTCACCATAGTTCCAGTGTAAAAAAAAAAAAATTACGAGAATTATCTGTGAGAATTTGATCATAAAATGCATGTAAGCCCAAAAGAGAATTTGTCTTATTCTTCACAGTGAAAATGAAATATGAAAGTTTTAACCCAGAAACATTTTACTTAGAACCCCCAAATTTTAAGGTCAAAAGGACCTGAATGATCATCTCACCTTACAGATAAAAAAGATTAAGGCCTAGAGAACTTAAATTACTTCCTTAGTTTCTTATAGCCTGGAAGTGGTAGAAATGGTATTAGGACCTAGATCTGTCCAGTCCCAGCCAATCGTCTTTTAGCCACATTCTCATCTCATTATTCCAGGCTGGTTTTTTCTCTCTTCTTCCCCTCACCCTTTGCTATTTATATTACTCTCCCTTCCTTCCATCTTATATTTTTACTGACTCATTTAACTTTATTTCCTACTCTTAGGGAATCCTTGTTCTGACTAAATCTGTGTTAACTGTTTTAAAAAGCTCCAGGTGGATAGATAATATTCAGTTTTACAACATTTGACTTTAATACATGATCTATAGCAGAGAATTGCATTCTAAATGGCTGAGCTTCAGTTTCAGAAACTACATAAAAGAAACATTTATTTTTATACATTTGAAAATTGACATATATTTATGCCTTTAGTTACTTTAATCCTTAAAGTACCTATGAATAAACACATATATCAGATCAGATATATATGTGTATATACATACATATGTATGCATACCTATACATATGCATACATGCACACCCACACACACACACACCACCCATAAAACCAGCCTTTTGATAAAGAACCTTTCTGTAATGATACTTAGAGGACAGATTTACTGTTTCTTATTTGGCCTAGCTTTTTTTTTTTTTTATAATTTCACAACATTCATTTTTAAAAGTTCAACAAGATTTATTAAACAAATGTCATGTATCAGGCACTGTGCTACATGCTAAGATTGATAAAATCATATTTTCATATCCCCTCCCAAAGAATAAAGAATAAAATTTTGATTTGAAATGATATTAGATATGACATGTCAAAATATAATTAAGAGATGCTGTTGCTAATGTGACAGCTCCATGTAGATTCTGCCTTATTCTTATTTAACACTAGAGCATATCTTTGAAATGGTAATATGAAATATAACTTCCATTTTTAAAATATTTTTATTGGAGGCTAGAAACTGAAGACATATCTAAGTTAAATGTCTCCCCAAAGGTCACAGAATTATCTGTTTATATAGTCATGAAAGTCCTAGCTTTTAGTGTAATATTCAGCTCAATATACAATATGATTTTCTTGTTCACAAGCATTAATTTTGCTCTCAAAAGGTCTTTTGCTTCAGTCTGTGGTTACACAATTAGTGTCTTAACTGACATCATTTTGTGCAAAATTGAAAAAAAAAACAACCCATTCATTGTTGTCCTGGAATCTAATTCGCAACATTCATAATACAACAGAATAAAAGCATTTGATTTAGCAAAAATGCACATGCATTATTTCAATCAAACACTTGTGATAACAGTCTGCTCTTTCTCTTATTGAGGTTTTCTTTTTGACTATAGGGTAAAATATGTCTTTGTAGCTTGTTTCTGTACATCTCAGATAAGATACTATTGAAAGAATTAGTACTTTTAAATCACTGCTTTGTGTTTTGCTATGTCCTGAATAAGCAACTAGAAGATGCAAGGGTTATGCAAAGATATAAAAAATTTTCAACTTATTTTTCAATGAATTTTGCAGAATCCATTTAGAATTTCACTTGCTTTCCATCACCCCAAATAAACACCTTATTGTGAGAACTGATATTACTCAAGTTTTTAAATATTCTGCAAAATCATTACAAATATATAAAATATTACAAGTATAGATATATAATATTTTATTATATTTATAAAAGTTGAAATGTTTAACCTTGCATTGGATGTTGTTTACAATAGTAAAAAATACTGAACCCATGAATGGGACAATTGCCTTCCCTAAAAGTGTTCTGTGTGAATTTTTTGCAAAGTATCGTGTATGTGTTTTCATGTTTTATTTTCAGTTTTACTTGTTCAAAATTTGATCTTGAACGTATGAAACTGAATTGTCTGACTATGGCAGTTTACAACAGAACTGGCAAATACACATGTTCAATTTCATGTGAGATATTTGCAAAGCGCCCTAGGAAAGTAAACAACTTGAAAGCAGTATTTCTTTTACTTTATTGAAATACTTTTCAATTTTCCTGAAAGGCTAAACTTTCTAGGCCTTCAGGTACAAAAAAAAAAAAAAAAAAAAAAAGACATACTAGAATGCTACTGACCTAACTTCTTATGATGTACTGCCATCTGGTATCAACAAATGCTTTAATCGCTTTACTAACAATAACCCTCATGTTCTCCTATCCTTTACTACTTGAATAAATAGCAAGATCCACTTGAAGAAGTATTTACTGAAGAATATATAACTGGAGAGGATTATGATTCCCAGAGAAAAAATATTGAGGATACCCAATATGAAAGCAAAGGAGTAGACGGCAGGGATTCTGATCTTCTGGTAGATGGAGATTTAGGAGAATATGATTTTTATGAATATAAGGAATATGAAGATAAACCCACCAATCCTACTAATGAAGAATTTGGTCCAGGTGTACCAGCTGAAACTGATATCACAGAAACAAGCGTAAGTTGGTATCAGGCCATACATGAATGTTGTTTGTGTTTGTTTTTAAGTCTTTTCACATTGATTGTACTATTTTTTCAGCCTTGACATATTAACTTTTTTTTGTTTCCTAAGAGGATTATGAGTACAACTAATGAGTCCATACATTATGAGTACAAACCCCAAACAAAACACTCTGCAAGCTTTTCTGTATAAATATGATTACAATGACATCTCCTTTCTCTTATGGAGAAGTTGATTTAAATAACTAAAAATTCAAAGTTAATTAAAAGTTAAAAGTTCATTTACATAATTTTAACTAGAAATGTTACCAATGTGTCTTCACATTTCTTAATTTAAAATCATAGTGTCAATTTGCCAAGTATTAACTCTGTTTATATTTCACCGTTTTGCCTTAATACTTTATTTAATGATAGTTTAAATATATCCATTGAAATGCCAAGTTAAGATTCACAAGCCTACTGCAGTATATTGTGATGGACACAATAATTCAACATCATTTCTGTATTTAATAAAAATCTGCTCAAATACTCTATTTTGTCTGTCTAAAGTAGTGATATTCTCTTTAAATTACATGTGACATATTTCTTTAAAAATGTTGAAGCCAGTGCAGTCAATTTTAATGGCAATTGTTTTGTATTATCAAACATATTGAACGTTTATTTTAATTATTTTTTGGACAGATACATGGCCATGGTGCCTATGGGGAAAAGGGACAGAAAGGAGAACCAGCCGTGGTTGAACCTGTGAGTTTTTATGAGGACATGTTTTAAAGTTTAATGTGATTATGTTCTTTAGGTGATGATTATGGTACCTGTAATCTGAAGTTATACTTATTGGATCATGCTTAACATAGTATTGGTCAAAGCATTTATAATTTATGATATTGCCAATTATTAAGTAGATCATGATGATACAGAAACTCTACATAGCAATAATTAAAAGCAAAATCTAAATTTTTATAGCTGCTCACAGGTTTTGTGATTCACCGAATGTTTCCTTGTGATTCCATAGTTATGCAACATGGCTCTGTAGTTATGTGGTTATATGCTATGGCCATGGAATCTCCTTCAGCTTCAGACTTCCTGAACATTCTTGTTTGGTCCACACTACACTACAGACATGGGCACAATGTTCTGCCTACAGAAACAAAGGGCTGGGTGTCCCCTGCCTTTGTGAAAAAGAAGAACGTTTATCCAAAATCCCTCTTGCATGAATGCAGCTTCTCTAGAGTTTAAAGCTGTGATATCCAGTAAGTTTATGTACCTTACTATCATGAGAGGAAGTTAGGCCAACAGATCTGAGATGGGGATGGGGAAGTAAGTTGTAGAGGTCCTAAAATTACCCTAACTTTTATAGCTCATAGAATCACAGACTAAGTGTTGGAAGGGACCTAGTCCAAACTCCCTCATTCTATGCAGGCCCAGGCAGGTTAAATGACTTTGTCAGAGTTCACACTGGAAGTAAATATCAAAGGGGAGACTTGAATCAAAGTCCTCAGACTCCAGAGTCAGTCATCACTCTGCTATACTATGAGGTTCAGGGAGATTAATTGTCTTATCTCAATTCATCTGTTCAACAAGAACTGAGCCTTCAACCCATATCTCCTGATTATTGAGCTAGTGGCCTTTCTAAATACCAGAGCAGAGAGAATTTAAATCATAAGGGAGTATGTTAGAGTGAATAGTGAGGCAAACTCTACACAGAGTTACCTACTTTTCCAAATCCTGACTCTGATTGCCATAGGCTGGCTCTGTATATGTGTGTGTGTGTGTGTGTGTGTGTATGTGTGTGTGTGTGTGTGTATGTGTGTGTGAGAGAGACAGAGAGAGAGAGACAGAGAGAGACAGAGAGAGACAGAGAGAGACAGAGAGAGAGAGACAGAGAGAGAGAGAGAAGGAGGAGGAGGAGGATAATTTTTTTTAATTGGAAGATGTTTAATAACAGAACCAGAAAGGTAAAATAATTCATCTGAATTAGTTAATGGCAAAACCAGAACTGGAACCCAGGATCCTAGTATATAGCATGTTACATAAAAATCACTATGCATGTTAGGGACATTAGGATTACATTGCTCCCTCACGAGAGTCCATCAGGTAGCAAAGTGTACCCTCCTATAGTCTCCTCTTTGGGTGACACCCCTCTAGATTCAACAACACAAGTGGTGAGCTGCTTCTCAGAAAATTGACAAGTCACATAACCTGACTGAAAATTACTGCTTTAAACAGTATGGCAGGTTCATTCATGACAGAGACTTTCAATGAGTATTCTCCTGTTTTTCAAACTCAGGGGCAATCAATCCTTTGGTTCTGGGGGCATAATATTGTGTCTATGATGACAATGTGGTGTATATGTCAACCTGGAAAGTGTAGGTAGCTTAAAATTGGATATGGTCCTATGCTCATGGTATATACTCCAATGGAAAAACTACAACAAAAATTGGTATGATAAAAAAAAAAGTTTGTTGTTGCTGAGTACATGTGGCATGGGTAGAAAGAATGTGGAGTGGTGGGCCAGAGGCTTCCCACAAACTATTGAAGGTTTTTAGAGTGAATTTTCCCTTAGCATTAAAAAAAGATTACAATTAAAAGCATACAGCTAGCTTACTAAATGGTATAATTTTATTTCCAACTAAATATAGATTTGCAAAGCAATCTATTTTTTTCATCTTGGCTTTTCCTTTGTGTAATCAGTTCAAGGAGGTAGACATTTTGGGGTCAGTATTTCATCTGAAATTATATTTTAGGAAATCATTTTAGTTAGATTATTTCTAGATTACTTAAAATGCATACAATTTGAAACATCTTCTTGAAATAGAAATCTTTACCACTCCGACAAGTATATGTCAAACTAATTTTGATACCTTTCATAAGGACTAGTATTCTCAACTCTAAATGTCTAACGTTGTTCCTGTTTCTTATTTTGTTTATTACCATTCCAACTTTGTTGCTCACAGCCATAGACTCAACTTTGGGAGTATTATTCTCACTTCATATCTTACCATGTCGTATTCAAAAATATATGCCTTCATCTCCCAAGATCCACTTTAGGGCCACAACAATAAATACATTTTATATTCCTTGTTATTTTGGAAATTAAAGTCCTGAAATCAGTGTATTATAATTAGAGAACTAAATGAAATGGTTCATGGCAGGAAAGCATTCAGAAAAAAAATAATAATTTTATGAGTTTTATTAAGTATTTCTGGAATTCCTCATTGCTTGTTTTTGAACATCCAAAGTCATCAAACACTTTAAAAATTAATAATGAAATCCACTAAGATTTAGGTGAAAGATATCCAAATTATAATGTATTAATTCTCACTCAATCGTGGGTTTTACTATTTTTGTGTTGGGATTTTTTTTTTTTTTTACCGTTAAAACATTTTTAAAATTAAGGAAAATGTATAAATATTTGATTGCATTTTCTCACACATATGAGATACACAGTGAGAATCTCCATCTCTGGGCCAATGCCCCATCTGAGCTCCTTTGCCCATCTTTTCTGATTATTCTGAGTCTTACATTTAATTCAAAGATCACCTTAAGGTCCATACCCTTGACTACTGAAGTCTACAGTTATTCCCTGCCCTTCTTCTGAACTTTGTGTTATTCATTGGTGAAGGCCATTCTTTTCATGCATGTTCTCATATCAGTAATTATATTTACAATGTCATTGTAACGTGCATATATTTCCTAGCTCCCTCAACTCTACTCTGAGAAGGTATAGACTGTGTTATGCATACATTTGTTGATCTTTTAGTAACCCTAGTGCTGACCAGTCTTTTGGTCTTACTAAGTGCTAAAAAAAAAGTTTGCTGGTGAGAATAGTATATGAATTTATGGAGAAAGAAGATTATAAAAATTCTATAGTTTAATATTCAATCATTCCAATTAAAGTGAGATCATTATCTTGCTCCAATTTGTTTTTCAGACTGATTTTTCAATACTCTTTTAAATATAGTCTTTGTTCTAGACAGAACTTCAAGCCGCAGCCATATACATGACAAAACAGTGAAATGACAAGAGCGAAAATTCACCCTCACTCTGACTTAAATATCATTCCACGGATTGCTCCAAATCTTCACTGTGGTTCTTCCTTTTAAGACTCAGCTCAAATGCCACCTCCCATGGGAGATGGCATCTCTTGAGACTGTCTTCCAGTTGATAGCATTGTCCTCCCCCAAAAACTGACTTTGTATTTATAATGTATACGTTGTTTATTTGCATACATATTATTTCCACTGATTAGAATCTAAACTTCTTAACTTCAGGCATAATTTTCTTTGTATCTTTTTATTCTCAATATCAGGCAGTACCTGGAACATAATAGGCATTTAATAAATGCTTGTTGATTTGAAGTCAATTAGTAATGATTTTTTTAATGGCCTACTATGTGCTAGACGCTGTGAAAAAAAAAAAACAAAAACAAAAACCCCTAGTTATATTAAAGATTTCCATGGTTTTTTGGCTTCTCTCAAAGATTATTATTATGTCTTTTTTTTTTAAATATAGGGGATGCTTATTGAAGGGCCACCAGGACCAGCTGGACCTGCTGTATGTGAACATTTTAAAATTCTGTTTTTAAAACTATTTTTCTTTATTGTTTATCTTGATCAATTAGTTACTTTGACACTTTTCTTTGAATTAATACATTTTAAAATTTTTCCTTAGTTTATTGAAATATTTTTCAGTGACCATTACAATAATAATTATAAAGATGTTTATTCTACTCCTACATGTTAGATACTATTTTGGGTTTTAATATCTGCTGATATCACCTGAATTAATATATTACCTTGGTGATTTTTCCATCATTTAAAGAATACAGTGAAATAAGTTTTACTTCTTTTTAAAAACAAATGTCATTATATCATTCAATCTGATTTTACAATGATAATTAGAATAGCATATAAATATAATTAACATGTAACATTTTGAAGTCTGCAGTGTACTGTCCATACATAATCTCTCGTGATCCTTATAGCAACCCTGTAAGGTATATGATGTATTATCCTGTTTTACATGTGATGAAGGGAGAAGTATAGCAGAGAGGAAAGAGACCCACCCTCAGCATTGAGAAACTCTGGATTCAAGTTCAGTATCTTCCATATACTGGCTCTTATCTGGAAGAAATTACTTACCCTTTTAGTGCCCCAGACAGCTCTTTAAAAGCATGTTTCACAGAAGGTGTCTTTGTATATCAAAAGAGGAATTTTCCTTCTTAGGAGTTCCTTATGCAAATGAAATTACAAATCACCAGCTCATTGTGGATGCACTGTAGGGAGGGAACTTGAACCCAATTCTTTTGAATTCTGAGGGTATCTCTCTACTGTGCTACACTACCTCTATTTTTCATATGTAAAATCAGGCTAATACCTGCTGTAGTGTTATGGTATATATGCACATTTATAAAAATAATCACTTATGAAGATAAAATGACTTGAAGATGGTCAAACAGCTAATCAGTGTCACCAGCAGAAATCTAACTCAGCTCTCTGGTGATTCCCTTTCCATTGGCTCATGTATAATAGTAAATAAAGTTTTTATTGGAATATCTCTTTTCTGGCATAGTAACTCCACACAGGAATGAATTAATGATAAGAATAATAACTAATTGATTCACAGTCATATATTATACATCTATGTGTGTGTGTGTGTGTGTATGTACATACATATGTATACATTAAAGCAGAGGTTAATACAAAGCTGATATACTATATTTTGGGGCTTTTTAAGCCCAATTGTTAAAGTAGAAAGGGTATATTTATAGCATAAATTTTAATTAGAGTGTTGTTATAAATATTGAAGATACTAGTAATAAGACATTGGACTTGTAATTTATTTCTTCATAGGGTCTCATGGGTCCTCCTGGTCTGCAAGGCCCCACTGGACCTCCTGGTGATCCTGGTGAAAGGGTAAGTTGTTTTCTTCAGTAGTGTCCAGTAAATGCTAGAGTAATTAAAATTCATTCTAAAGATTTCATATATATTCTGTAGAAGAAACAAGTCTATTGACTGAATTAGGGAATGATAATTTACCTTTTCAAAGTATATATTAACATATGAAAATATTCCACTTATACTCAGGACCATCACCTAAGTGACTTTTATTCCTGACTAATTTTAGTACTTAGATGATGAGTCAATGCCTTGAGAACCCACTACTAAATATTTAAACACTGATATGCCTGAAAGTCATGCCATCAGAGATTCATTGCTCATAGGACAACTGAATTAGCAAGAGACCCCAGAAACCATTTAATCCAACCCCTCCCCAAAGCATGAATCCCATTTAAAACATCCCTAATAAGTGATCATTTAGACTTCCCTTAATGGAAGAACACCACATTGAAGTGAAACCTGAGTTCTGTGTCCCTCGACCCTATAACTTACATCCACTGGTATTTGGAATCAAAATCCCTTTTCCAAAAATGTCTATGATTACTTTTTTAAAATATCAAATTTTGAAAATAATTTGAAATTCAGTCTTACTGCTAGAGGAGAAAATGTTTAATCTTATCAAAGAAATTGATGTTTGCATCTGTAAGGGCAGAACATTTGGAACGCTGAGTTCATTTACTAGAAAAGTTACTATTAAAAAAAAAAGAAATACAGCTTTTCAAAAATGTTGTGTAAATTGCATTCGATTTGATTATTTTAACATTTTTGTGTTTTTATATGCTTCCCCCCCTGCTTCACTGGGGTTAAATATAAGCACCTGTGCAAATGATTCAACCTCAGAATGGTTTCATTGTACACTCCTTAGCTTAGTCCACAGACATGGCCACTCTCTCATTTCTGAATATTTATATGTATTAATGCATACATGAAACCCACCCATAAAACTAGTCTTTAATAATTCCTGCCTATATAATTTATTTATACTTTAATATTTTCAGGAATTATTTACTTGACCTAGAATACCAAATTGTAAAAATTAAAAATTGATTTTACTTTGAAATCAAACTCTTATTATTTATTTTCAGTCCACCTCAAGACATGAACTTGATTTATCTACTTTTCCCCAGTTTAACTGGTCGTAAATATTTACATCATTCTCAAAAAGATGTGCATAGTCTCTCCACTTATATAGTTTACAACTAAATCAATATCTGGGGCAATTTAAATATATATTGTGTACATTACATCTTGGACCATTATTAAAACCATCTATAGTTTTAGGAAAACACATATATCCAGTTGCAGGCGTGTTAGACAAATAAAGATGGAATTAAAAAAGAAAGAATAAAACAAAATAATTAATTTATATAGCCTTATATTATGACATGATATTCTACATGTAGTTAGTCTTGATGAATTTTTTAATGTTCTTCATTTTCACACCTAGGGCCCAGCTGGACGTCCTGGTTTACCAGGGGCTGATGGTTTACCTGGCCCTCCTGGTACCATGTTAATGTTACCAGTAAGTATTTTTTATATAGCCATCAAGTTGTTGATACTATATATTATGAAACAATTTTAGAAAGCCAATATAGATCTTTGTTAGTTTAAAAATACTTTAAAATTAACACTTTGGGGAGCCATAGTTGAGGAATATTGTACGTACTTTCAGATGAGATCACTCATTCTGTTGTTAGTTTTGCTTGATTATTTTTGCTACAGGACAACTCTTGTAATCTGGAAATGTTTGTAAGGCTAAAACAATACATCAATAATTTTTTTTTAATCGTCAAATCTCTTATTTCAGGGGTTAAAAAGTGAAACTTCAAAAGTTAGTCAAAATGTCATTAAACTCAGTTAAACTTTTTGAAATGTCTTACTTGGGCAAAAATCCCAATAACCTATTTAGGTAATCTAATTTCTTGATTAAGCCTCTAAATGGATTTATTTTTTCTTATCCATCTCTCCCATCTACCTTAAGTGTTGATTCTCATAAATAGCATTAATAATATTACTGAGCACCCATTTTCTTTGGTTATTATTTGTGACCTTGCTTTCAAAGATTCATAATCTTATTAGTGTCCTTCTGAATTTAGTTGGTAACAAGATTAGATAGAATATGCTCTGAATTCAGTTCCACAAAGAATAAGCACTAATTGAAAGTTCAAAGGCTAGAAAAATGTAAAGGGCAGGTCTTCTAGAACATTTCAGTTTTTCTCTTTTCTTTAGAGTTAATTCAATATGCTCCAGGTCATCCCATTAAGGTTACAAATGGGCCTTTAACAAAATTCT
>CM053586.1:53980262-54047999 GCA_028646515.1 Pseudochirops corinnae
CTGTTTCTCAGAGTTAATGCCAGGTTAAAAAAAACTTTGTAAAAGTCCTTTGCTATTTTAAAACACTATATAAATGTAGCTCTTATGATTAGATAAGAGGGCCAGTAAGAACAAAATTTAAAAGATTATATATTTCTTGGAAGCAATTAATAATGATAATATCAAATAATTGATGATAAGATGATAATGATAATTTACATGGTACTTTTAGTTTTTTAAAATACTTTTCTTGCAAAGTATCCATGAGGTATACAGTACACAGGTGTTAATGATTAATTCAGTTCTACAGATGAAGAAACTGAGTTGTTGATGGATCAGGTCACATAACCATAGCTAAAAACAAAAATAATAATACTAGATATTATATAGCAATTTAAAGTAGAAAAACACCTTTGCATATATTATCTTACTTTATCCTCACAACCTCTGCAATATAGGACTATAAGTATTATTATCTCTTTTCCAGATAAGGAAACTGAGGCCCAGAGAGGTGACTTAAATATGGTCTGATGCATAGTAGGTGTGTGTCAGAAGTGGGATTTGATAATTTGTTTTCTTTATTCTAAGTCCGGTATTCTTTCTGCTAGACTGTATTATCTCTTACAACTAATGCATATCTAGGCAGGATGCAAACTCATCTCCTGACTCCAAATCTAGCACTCTATCAAGTGTGCTACCCCATAAATATTCACTGCGTCAGAAGGTATAATTCAATTCAATTAAAGTTTTGTTTTTTTTTTTGCTTTTTGGAGGGGCAAGGTATGGCAATTGGGGTTAAGTGACTTGCCCAAGGTCATGTGGTCAGATTTGAATTCAGGTCCTCCTGACTCCAGGGTTGGTACACTATTCATTGCACCACCTAGCTGCCCCCAATTAAACATTTATTAAGTACCTCCATGTGCAAATCAGAGTTCAAGATAGCAAGATTGTTATGCAGTTATGACTCAGGTCCTACTACAAAGGAATTTATAAATCTCAAGCCCAAGGGTAAATTACTGTCATATAAAGGAAAGTGAGATAGGTATGAAGAAAAGATGCACAGGAAATAGCAGGAATTTAAAGAAGTGTTTAGTTCCTGTAGGATGACCAGGGAAGGATACAAAGCAAAGTGGTACCTACATTGATCCTTAAAGGAAGGAAATGTCTTGGAGCAATGGTATCACACTCAAATAGATATGGGGGGAGTGTGTGTGTATGGTATTTTGACTTAGAAAATCCCACATTAACTCCATTCTACTCTATTCTATTCTATTCTATTCTATTCTATTCTATTCTGTTCTATCCTATCCTATCCTATTCTGTTCTATTTTATTCTAGTATTCTATTGTGTTCTATTCTATTCTACTCTACTCTATTGTACTCTATTCTGTTCTATCTTTTTTTTTTTAGTTTGTTAAGTATTTCCAAATTATTTTTATCCATGGCACGTAATTGATACCCCTGGACTTGGAGGACAGTTGGAGGTAGGATCAAGAGAGATGCCATGAGAACAAGCAAAGAGGTGGAAGAGGACAGGAAAATAACAAAGGATGGACAGAGGGTAGTTTGGGCCAGAATGTAGAATATGTGAAGGGAAGTAGTAAAAATAAATTTGAGCAGATATGTTGGAGTGAGATTGTGAAGGGTCCCAAATTCCCTCCATAACTAAATATTGGTTTGTTATATTTCACTTTCTAAGTATTACTGAAAGAAAACTGTTCTTTGAGGCTATAAATAAATTTTTTATTTCATTCTTAAATAGTCAATAGGTGGAAAGATTTAAATTTGCTTCCCAACAATTCCTATCATTTTTTCCCTACAGAAACATTGTATTGAAACTTATGTAATAATTAATAAAAATGACAAAAATAATAAATAAAATAGCTGACATTTATATAGTACATTAAGACTGGTGAAGCAATTTATATCTGTTATCTCATTTAATCCTTGCAACAGCCCTGTGAAATTATAATTTCCATTTTGCATATATTTAAATTTAAGAATTAGGAAGTATCTTTTTTAAGGTGATATGGCAAGTCAATACCAGGGTTTTGACAAATCCCGATGGTCTTTGTAACTTTCTTGAATGATTTAGTCTACTCCTTATATTATAATGAGTTCTGTCTGTGTGATGCCTGAATGTGATATGTGTTTGACCACTACTAAAAATCACATTAGCACACACTATTAATTTAAGCTCTGTCACTATATCCCTGAAGCATAAATGTCACAGCTTTTAAAAATGTCACAGCTTTTAAAAATCCACATTTCACATATTCAACAGGGACATCCATTTCTCCATCGAGTCAATATATTTTGCCTAATGTCACATGAGAATCAAAATTTATTTTCTTGTGTAATGTTATATCCTAAGAAATTGAGACATGAAACAATTCAAAAGTGTATATTTTCCTGACACCTCCAGAATGACATATTTCAATTTTTAGTGTGTGCTATTAATAACCTTAATAACATACTCTTAGAAAAATAAGAGAGTTATTTAACAAAGGCTACATTTATCCACTTGAAATGAATTTACTTTGAAAATTACCACATGGAAAAATCTTCGTTATTGTGAAAGCAGCTTCACAGCAGAGAATTATATTTACATTAAGTTGTTTATTGTTTTGAAATTGTCAGGAAATTGATTTCTCCTCCCTATTAGATAAATCACATTAATGTGAGTCATGGCTCTGGTCTTTATCCAAGTTGAAATTATAGGATGCAATATGATATATTGCAGCAATATTGCCATTTGTCATCCATGAGAAAAAAAAAACCCAGCTCTTCATTGATGATGAACTGGCAATTTTTCTAGCATTGAGCTAGATATGTTGGGTTAATTGTGCATTATTTCTCCATGTCTTCTTTGCATCAGTTATTGAAAGTCAGAATATTCTTTTAAGAATGAATTTTTTATCTTATTCTTTCCATTTGATTCCAGATTGCTCTCAGAGGTCCACCAGGCCCAATGGGTCTAACTGGAAGACCAGGTCCTGTGGTATGTTATACCCACAAAATGTCATAATGTTAAATACCAAGAATTGAGAGACCACTTACTAGAAAATTTATATACATACGTACATACACACATATACATTATATATATATATATATATATATATATATATATATGGAGACAGAGAGAGAGAGAGAGAGAGAGAGAGAGAGAGAGAGAGAGAGAGAGAGATTGTTGACAGATACCTCTGTCAGACTTTAGTTTGGAGTCAAATGTTTTTAGAATGTTCTGTTCATTTTAGTATCAATTTACTCTTTAATGCACATGACTTCTTTTTATCAAGGTTAAATAGCTAAGAAATGATAATGCTGTTATTAAGAAGTTTGGGGCATAAGTTTATAAATCATCATGAAACTGAGTTAGATATTCAGAATTATTGAAAGATCTTTTGAAGTTATAAAAATTGAATTATTTCAGAGACTAGCATTGTCTAATACTTCCAGAAATCTATGATGTCATTGGGTTGGTTTGTTCTTCAGCTGACAGAGTTTAAAATCTCTCTGTACTGTAGAAGATGGTTGAGTGGGCTACTGTGTCAAAAATTATCCATCATCTGGAGATGAACTTCTTGATGATAATATTCTCAAAAGTTAGCTAGACTGGTAACCTCCGAAGACAATAGTCACAGTGTCTCCAGCTTGGTAATACCCAACCAAATGTGAGCTCTTTTGCTATAGACTTTGAAAATCCAAGGTCAGTCCCATGACATAATGAGACATGAGCATAAGTCTTTTTTTAGATGAGGAATCAGATTCAATATTTGCTATGATTTGAGCTCCAGACAGTATTCCTTACCTCTTTTTCTGTTCAGGTAGAATATTGTTTCCCCTTAAAAGTAATGTTGGAAAAGGTTAATGTTTATAGAAAAAAAAAATATTTCTTTTCCCTTTTCTTTGTATACCAACCAGCTTAAAAGTATCAAATAGTATGTTAAAGGGCCTTAAAATAACAGTGTTTTTGAAGTTATAATTTGCTATATAATTAAAGGACTAGGTTTAAAAATTGTTATTAAAAAACCCTACCCTTTTAGACATTTTATTCCTTGAAAAATAAGTGTAAAATCTGACCAACAAAAAATCTCTTTATTAATGCAATTAAATAATCATCATATTTGAATTTGTAATCAAAGAATATTTAGAACAATATGAAAATGTAGCTCACGCCCCCAAAATGTACACTTTATAGGAAACTAAGCAAGCTATAGAATGATTACCCACAAAGAAATACTAATTTACTTTGATGTTGATTGATAAATTCTCTTGCAACTTAAATATAGTTTATTTAATCAAGAAAACTGGTTTATCTCTTAAAGGAAGGTCTGGTCCACATGTTTGATTTAGTTAGATTGACAAATTATCTTCCTTTTAAAAAGAAAAATGAGATTCATATAATGGATTTTAAAGTTTATGATGTAATTCAAATGTCTATCACTTAGTATCAGTCTTGCAATCACTTAAATATTTATGAAGTTAAAATTTGACACACTATTTTCTAATTTTTCCATTGATTTAGGAATAATGAATTTAAGCCTGGAGAATAATGTGGATCATATTTGCATTTTAAAATAATTACTCCATCCAATAGAGTCCCACAGAACTCTATTTTTGTACCTTACAAATCAATTAGATGAGTATTATGCATTTATTGAGTATCTAGCACTCTGTAGATTATGGTAAAATATGAAAGAAAGAAAAAATATATATTCTCCACTGTTATAGAAACAATAACTCTTTATAGTAGGGTTCTAAATTTCTATTTCTGTGAAAATTACTTTAATATTTATTTAAATAAGAAATTTCAGCCTTCATTCTCTAAGAAAGTAGTGAATGTCTTATAGCATTTCTGCTGCTTAATTAATAACCTTGAAGCCATGTGAAAAACATGGAGGGGAATAGCCATTGACTTCCCAAGCTGAGGAAAGTCCAGAATTTCTTTATTTTTCCAGTGGTGCTAGATTGAGGAAAAATGTATTTGGTTTCCTTTTGTGGTGACTGATGAAGGCATGAAATTACCTGGACTAAGATTTCAATGTGCATGTCCTCCAGAATTTTTACATTACTTGGATGGTATATCATTGAGAAATTGTATAGCTCTTTTTAAATTTTAATTTTTATATTAATTCAAGTTAAATTGCTTTTACATTTTATTATCCCCTTTAAATTTAAATTTATAATTTGCTGGGTGGGGAAACATATCAAAACTTCCAAAAGGTGCAAAGGACAAAATCCAAAAAGGTGTCACCATTCTGTTTTCTGATTTATTTAGTGATAAAAGGAGGTAGTGTGGGATTTGTAGACTTACTCTACTTTTCATAATTACTTTTTAAGTACACCTGTGATTTTATCAGTATAGGAGACTCTGAGTAAATAAATTACTTTTTGCTTTTATTCATAAAAAAGCATTATGTACATTTTCTCACCACATCCCATTTTATGTCTCACTATTGATAAACTAGGTTTCTATGGTTTGAGCTCTTTGTGGTCAATGAAACAGGAAGCCTAGGTCTCCAGTCTCTATTCTGTGAATGGAGAGAGAAGGGAGCAACTTTTAGAATAAGAACTGGGCACAATGGTTGATGTTCCTATTAAGTAGTTGGTGTTTATTTCATGTTATATAATAAAATAAGTTAATTAAAAATACTGTTTCTGTAATTACCTTAAGTGCAATATTGAATAATAATTACCAGTCTGATTTGATGCCAAATCACTTGTTTGATAATAAAAAGATTAATTGAAGGAGTTCTTTCCTTTATATTTGATTGTAACACTAAGAAATTTTCAAAAGAAGAATATTTGTGACACTCCATCTGCAGTGTTTCATCACAGCCACACCAACAGCTATTTTTCTCTGAATCCACCAGGAGGCTCTAGAAATTCAGATTCTTTGATTTGACGTAACTTTCATTTCTATTCTGCATTGGTTCAGCGTAGTATTTAATTGAGAGTACATTGATTAAATACCCTGAAAAATATTTTAGGTGTATATTAAAGATCACATCCTCGACATTAAACAATCATGATTATCAAATTCAATTTTAATTTGGATATGGAGACTCTTATACATTTGTATAATAATTTTAAAGAGCATTTCCACCTTCAATGGACTTCTTATTTTGTAAAGTAACAATTTTTAAAGAAATTATTGTATTTTTGCCTTGAACTTTTGGGGGAATAATTTTTAAATGAAATATTTGTATAAGATTTTCTTCACAGACATTCATTCTTATAGGAAAAAAGACAGCATCTGAAAAAAATTTGATAATTTAAGACAAATGTATTGATATATCTGGTCTTAGCTTTTTATTACTATAGAATTTAGGGAGCTTAAGGATTTAAGAGAATTAAGAAGAAATAGAATCCTACCAACTCTGATGTGTATACAGTTGCACTGTTGTGTTCCATTGAGTTAGGGATATCTTCATATTTCATATTATCTTCATATATTTCATTCATATTTTAAGGTCATCATTGATAGTCTCATGTGAGCTGGTAAAATATAGAAAAAATAATCTGCCATGTTATTTTATGAGTGTTTTTGAGATCATAGATCTATCTGAGTGTTAGAGTCCTTAAAAATTTAAATAAAATCCAAATACTTATGTAGACTACAAGGCTCAGTTATATTTAGAAGACTTTTTGCTTTAACATTTGGGTAGATTCATCATTTTTAAAATTAATTTAATCAGATATGTTTTGAGGAGATTATTGAGTTCTTTTAAGGCTAGGGAAATGAATATGAAGAAGCCATTAGGAAACTACTGAATTTAATTTCGTGTTTTATATCTTTTACACAGGGTGGACCTGGTTCATCAGGAGCCAAAGGAGAAGGGGGTGAACCAGGTCCTCAGGTAAAATCAAACATTTTCCCTTTTTTTTTTCTTTCTATTTCTTTTATTTTCTACCAAAAGTAAAATATCTTCCAAAGAAGAGTAGTAATGAAACTCAAAAATATCAACATTTGGAATAAACCTCTGAGACCAATACAGTTCAATACCGTCCTCTTACATAATAGGAAAATAAGTCGGAGGGAAGTTAATAGACTTCTACAAGGTCACACAAGTAGTCAGTGTCAGAGGAGGGAAATTACTCACCTATAACTCCGTACATCCTTTTTCCTTCCTCAAGCTATATTTATGTTTTGAGCAGAAAATTCCTTATGGTTAGCCATTCAAAAAGAACAAATGAAAGCAGGAGACCTTTAAACCAAATTTTACCTATAATCATTAAATAATAATTAATATTCAATTCATTTGTCCAGTATCTTAAAGTGGTCACTGTAGTTTTAAAAAGTTGAGCAATTTCAATATTACATTACATTCCTTTTCTAACTTCCTTCATTGCATGCACTTTAAATGAGTTAATTAGCCAATTTATTACGTGTGCTAAATATCCATAAGACATGACATTCTAATATTGTAATAGTAGCTGATGTTTACATAGCACTTTACACATTGTAATGAGAATGGGAATTGCATTGGTGCTTCACACATATTATTTCATCTGATTCCCACAATAACCGTGTGAAGTAGGCATAACATATAATATCTTCATTTAACAGATGAGAAAACTGAGGCTTCAAGATGTTAAATGACTTGAAACTTGTCCCAGAGCTAGTGATAGATAGTAGAGGGACTAAAAACCAAGTCTTCCTGCTATTAAGGCTTGTGTTCTTTCTACCACACTCCATTACCTCTTCTAACTATGTTATTTACGTGTAGATTTGCATTTAAAAACAGCTGTGAAATTATTTTTTCTCTCCTTTATGTTGTTTGTTTTACTATAATCTTCCACATATGCTTTAAACTATAAGTAGAATTTTAAAAATGATTATGTAGATAAATGCAGCATATTCTACATTCTTAACTTATTGCTTTGAATCAGAATTGGGAGGTTATTCTCTTAACAATGATCCCTTTCAATGTTTTGATTATTAAAATTAGTTAGATCATAGTCTTTTGGAGATGGATGAAACAGTATATCATTTTTTTAGGACACAAACACATTTTAAAGCTATACTTCCTTTTTCAATTAGCTTCTAAGTAAAAGCTCATTTTCAAATGCTAACTTTTAAGACTTACAAAATACAGATGTCACTTTCAATTAATTGGAAGCATAAGTGTATTCATTTGCTAGTTAATCAAGGAGTCAGTAGAAAATTTTTGATATTTTCCCCCTCTTTATTATCTTTTTTTTTAATAATAAAATGAATTTAAACCTATTTAATTGGATGGGAAAGTATCTGAAATAAAAAATAAGAACAAAATGATGTTTGATCCTAAGATGTTAATCTGACCAATAATATTTACACCTTTGATCCATTATGTTATATAATGGAGTAATTAATGTATTTCAACATAGGGTCCTCGTGGGATCCAAGGTCCTCCTGGTCCAACTGGCAAAGCTGGCAAAAGGGTATGATTTAATTACATTGGGAAGATTAACAAATACATTTATTTTCATTTGCTATGTTATAAAAAACCACATAGCTAAGAATATGCTTGTTATTTTTCAGGGTCGCCCAGGAGCTGATGGAGGAAGAGGAATGCCAGGAGAACCTGGGGCAAAGGTCAGTTGTTCTCATATTTGGGTTTTCCCTTCAAAATTAACCACATTTCCATATCAATTTACTATATGACATTTTTCTTTACTAAAACGAGCCAGGTGGAAAGGAAAGAACTCTAAAAATTCAAAGTAGCAATTTCTTTTTTTTGTTTTTTGAGGGAGGAGGGCAAGGCAATTGGGATTATGTGACCTGACCAAGGCCACACAGTTACTAAGTGTGTCAAGTTCCTGAGGCTGAATTTGAACTCAGGTCCTCCTGACTCCAGGACCGGTTCTTTATTCACTGTATCTTCTAGCTACCCCACTGCGCCACTTAGCTGTCCCATAAAGTATTAATTTCCTGTGATTTGTTTTTCTTTTCGATTACTTTTATAATTGGTGATTTCTGTTGATTTTTATTTGACAGGGTGACAGAGGATTTGATGGGCTTCCTGGTCTACCTGGTGACAAAGGCCATAGAGTAAATAAAATAAATTTTTTTAAACTCATTGAATAACCACAGTCGAGTGTCCTTAAGATTTTAGAATTTCCATAACAAAACTGAAACTTTCTTTGGTATAGTGTCTCACATATGACAGGTATTTTAAACATGTTTATAGAACTGAATTCAACGAATCAATATTAGGAGAAAAAATGAAGCAGTATGAAAATATGAATATCAATGTGGCAAAGAAAAATATGTTGTTACTGGTTTCCTTGAGGTCTCAAGAAAAATCTCACCTTCTGTAAGACTTTTCTGGTCTCACTTAAGGCTAGTCCCTTCCCTCTGAGATGATCTCCAAGTTATCATGCATATAACTTATTTGTACGTTGTTTTTTGCATGTTTTCTCCCTCATTAAATCATGACACTCTTGGTGACAGAGACTGTTTCTGCTTTTCTTTGTATCTGCAACATTTAACATAGTTCCTGGCAAGTAGTAGCTACTTAATACATATTTTCTGACTTGACTATAGCAGAATCCTCCAAATCACTTAAGCTTTCTGGTATGATATACTTGCGTGGAGCTTTTAACTAATTTATAGAAATCTAACACACACACTCATATGTACAACGGGAGTGGGAGAAACACATGCAATGTCCAAATAAATTCAGAACAAGTTAACATTTCTACATAAAAATTCTGAGTAGTTCAGGCAAATATGTTTGGAATTGCATTTTGATTTAAGTTATCTGTGAAGTCCTTTATTTCACCCATTTACTTTTCTATATAGATACAGCTAGAGAAGTATATATAATAAAATTAGCTAAATTAAAATAACTTTAAAATTGTAAACAAATTTATATCTACTCTCAGATGAATCTTAGAATAATCTTTTGAGAGAGGAATCATGAGTTTTATGATGTCCTTTTTACAAAAGAGGATAAAAAAGGACAAATGACTTTGCCCATATTCATAGGGGTCACCTAAGACCATCGGAAAACACATATTTCTGATGGTCCTAGGAACCTCCCCTATCTGTCTCAAGGTGGGTCTGCCCACATGCAGACATGCCCACATATGACTATTAAAGTGTCGCAGCATTAGGAAGGTTGAGAACCACTGCTGTACATGGTGGAACAAACCCCTTGTGTGAACAACTAAATACACATACTTAATCATTGGCATTTATTGTACAGATTATATATGCCTCATAGAGTTGTGGGTAGTACGGGGTAATGAAAGAATCAAAAAACATCATGTAGACATTCATTCATTGACTAGAAGAAAGTCAATGTGGTCAATGAAAGAACTCTTCATTTACCATCCATATACACCCAGAGGTGCTCACTCTCAAAAAGATACATTCAGAGTTCTACTTGACATTCTAAAAGAGATCTCAAGTGATCCATTAACAATAGAGCAGATGAGTTAGTTCTGAAATCCTTGATGTTTCCTCCACCGGGTTTAGAGTTTAAGAATAGCCCCAGGAATAGCATTAGGAAAGAAAGAGAGGAAAAGGATGAGAGTCTCACTACTCTTTGAAAATATAGCGAAACAATCTTTAATATACTGGAAATCTAAAGGCAATCAACATAGAGTTCAGTTTCAGAAAACTAAATCTGATTATAAAGCCTGCAGAGCCATGTTTTAATGAACAAGAATAATACAAAAAAAGAAGAGCAGTTTATGCAAATTTCTTTAAAAAATAAGAAAAATATTCATGCTTTAAAACAGCAGTTCTCAACCTGTGGGTAGCGACCCCTTTGGGGGCTGAATGACCCTTTCACAGGGATCACCTAAGACCATTGGAAAACACATATTTCTGATGGTCTTAGGAACCTCCTCTATCCTTCTCCAGGTGGGTCTGCCCACATGCAGACATGCCCACATATGACTATTAAAGGGTCGCGGCATTAGGAAGGTCGAGAGCCACTGCTTTAAAAGATGACAAAATAATATCTTAACCTCTTCACAAGTAAATTGGATCCTAATAATGAAATGTCTGAAAAAAATTTGTGTATTTATAAGAAAAATGTGCTTAAAAAACAACAACTGAATTTATGCTCATGGGAAACATTTGTCCAGCATTATTAGATAAAAGACCTAACTGTCTTCTGAGAATGAAGAGGTGTGTTTATCAAGGAAGCATTCAGAGGAAAGCAAATAAAGCATATTAATAAGTTTTCACATCCAAGATTCCTGAGTTATTTGGTTAGGAGAGTAGCTAGGTTGACTTGTGAATTTCTACTTTGTTTGCATGTTCAAATTATATTTGTATTTACTTTTCAGGGAGAACGTGGCCCCCAAGGTCCTCCTGGCTCTCCTGGTGAAGATGGAATGAGAGTATGTGGGGGAAAATTTCATCAAATGAATATTTTCAGCACAACAAAACACTAACGTAGTGATATAGAGTGCCATTTCATTAGCGTCATTTTTTTTTAATCAATGACAGGGAGAAGATGGAGAAATTGGACCAAGGGGTCTTCCAGGTGAAGCTGTAAGCACAATTTTCTTTTGGATTTTAGAATTTTGTACTAAAAACTAGTATGCATACCATTCTGTTTTGGGAAAAAAAGGATCATGGCTAAATTAAGTTATATTTTTTGCCACTCTATTCTGGATGTGAAGTATACTATTTATATGACTATAGTAAATATAGGGATTTAAAAGTTTCTATAAGAATTACAGGTACTTGACAAATAAATTAGTTGCATATTTAAAAATGAATATATCTATAAACATAAATCTATGTATGTTTACATACACATATATATGATTATGTATATATACACATTTGCTTATAAGCTGAGATTTACATTCTTGTCCTTAAAATAGAGAACATAGAGTAACATGAAATTATTGAGGGTTGGGAACAAAGTAAGAGGTAGCAATATACAAAACATAAGTTAGTCTTTTAATCAAATTTTGGTAATTCACTTATTTCCATACTTCTCCCTTTTTTACTTACTTTGGCTTAATAGGAGATTTATTTTCAATACATTTCATGTACCACTCTAATAGAAACAAATATGCAGATTTGGAAACTCTTTATAAATAACTGGAGGAAAATTCTAGTGTGTGTTGGGTGGGAGTGTGGGAATGCATGTGAAATGCATGTGAAAAAAAGTGATAATCTTGGCTCTTTAGAAAAAGACAAGAGATTAGGAAATTTTGCAATCAGACAAAGTAGAAAGATCTCAAATGTCTAGTTATGTACTTATACTTTGGGAGTTTAGAAATCATCTGTTCCAGATTCTTCATTTAGCAGTTGAGGAAACAGTAAAGGAGGTGAAATTCAAAATCAAGACTCAAATCCATGACTTCTTACTCTTTAATCTATTCCACCACAATGTCAACTGGTCAAAATGAAAAAGTGCAAGTTAGTTTCCCTGAAGAAAATACAGAAAGGGGGATTCAAAAGCCCTGTTTATCTTTCTGAGTTGCCCTCAGTGAGTACTCAGAAATACAGAGACATGCAGAATAAATAAGAAACAAGCTGGTTTCATTTTGTGTAGTCTTCTGATGGAAAATCAGGGTCTCATGCTGCCATTTACATTTATAAAAATAGTGAGACTAAAAGACACCTTGAGAAATAGTGATTTGTTTTATACTTGTTAAATTTCCCTAGGGATATGTGTATTTACCCATAAACAAATATATGCATTTTTTCATACTAAAGAGTCATTGCCATACATTCTGGCTTATGGATCATTATAAACATAAATATTTATACGTCTTTAACATAGGTTTTTAAAACACTTTTCTGTGTAAGATGAACAGGAACTTCCACAAATATTTGTACTCAAAACATTGCATTAAATATTTTAGTGAATAGTTGACATTCAAGAGCAAAGGCCCATTTTGAGAATATTTAATGACTGATTTATTTTTTATCCTGTAGGGTCCACGAGGTCTGTTGGGACCCAGAGGAACTCCTGGCCCTCCAGGACAGCCTGTACGTATTGTTTAGAAAGGGAAAAAAGGGTAAAAAATTAAAATCTTATAATAAAAAAAAAAAAATCTCACTGTAAAATTCCCTCAACCTGTAAAACCACAATAACTTTCAATAGTCAACCCATTTCCCATCTTGTTTCATTTCTAATTCTTTTAATAAAGCCTATAAATCTCAATGGTTCTTTGTTCCTCTTTTCTTCCCTTTCATTTCTTCAGTTTACTTTTTTTTAGAATACAGGTATTTCCATGCCAAATCTCCAGAAGCCAGGGGATAATAATGTTAAATCATGTACCACTCTAATATAGATATAATGGGAAAGAAAATTCCTATTTTGCGGGAAAGTTTTCTATAAAATGTTTTCTTTTTTCTTTCTTCTTTTTTCTCCTTCTTTCCTTCCTTTCTTCCTTCCTTGTTTCCTTCCCTTCTTCCTTTCTTCCACTCCTCCTTTCTTTTCTCCTCTCTACTTTTTCTCCTTTGCTTTTTTTGTGTCACACATGCTTTGTAATCCCTTGTATTGATTTTCTCTCTTTTTCCAGGGTATTGCTGGTGTAGATGGTCCACCTGGTCTGAAAGGAAATATGGTATGTTTCAAATCTTAACAAAATAACTCAAAACCAAGATTTGGGTTTTTTAAACCATTTTGATTTCTAAGTCTAAATTATGGACTTAATACAATGCTTTGTCAAAGGAAATTATTTCTATCAGCACTTTAAATTTTGTGAATTGAGCTATTTAAAATATCAACAAAGATTGAAGAAACAGGAAATGTATGAGAAAATTAGTGTCTGATTTCTTCAGAGGAGAAACAGGCTTTTCTAGTTTTATTTTTAGGTGCAGAAGTTTTACATATATAGTATAAGAAAACAATCATAGAAATCTCAGTATAGAAAACCACGATCAAAGTCCTTTTCTGTTTTTATATTTTAGGGTCCCCAAGGGGAACCTGGACCTCCCGGTCAACAAGGAATTCCAGGTCCACAAGTAAGTTTATGGTAATATGTGTATTATAGTGCACACTTTGAGATAATTCAGTAAATGCATATTTGTATTGTAATATATTTTTAAATGCAAAATTGACAAAGATTGAGGAATTTCTAAATAAGCCTGAAAAGCATGGACAGTACAAATGTAATGCAGGAGTTGTGTGTGTGTGCGTGTGTGTGTGCATGTGCGTGTGCATGTGCGTGTGTGTGTGTGTGTGTGTGTGTGTGTGTGTGTGTGTGTGTGTGTGTGTTCCAAAGTGAGCTTGCAGAGGCCCCTATCTTCCAAGAGAAAAATGAGTCATTCAATGTTCCCGGAATGCCAGCAGGAGTAGCCACACCTGCAGGAGGGTTCTGAATAGGATCCTGTTACAGACTGAATGCCAGAAGGGTAGCTAGTTCAAAAACACCAATGGATTTCCAGAACTGACTGTTAAGTGGGGAGGAGGGAATATGACATTAATCATTCCTGATCCCCTTAAATGATTCATGTGAGATAGATTGTTAAAAGGTGACTTTGAAAGGAAAAAACAATTCCATCCTTTGGTGATTACTGCTATTGTCCTAACTGGATTTTTTTTTTTTTTTAAACAGGGCCTTCCCGGTCCCCAAGGCCCAATTGGCCCTCCTGGTGAAAAAGTAAGTTACCATGTTACTCTAATCTGTTCTACTCACTCAACTGGTGTGAACAACCTCCATTCAAACCTAAAAGCTTTTCCTTATGTTATGGATGTTGTCTGCTTATGGCTAGTGCACAGGGATTTGTCTGGAGTACCACTGTAAATTATGGAACAGAAGGAGAAGAGGAATTCATTCATACAGCACTAACTGAGGCTGATAAAAAGTTCAGATAGCTGTCACTTGGACAACTGCCCAAAGTGACATTCTCAGCTATATTAATTTCACAAACCCATTAGATGAGGGAAGGTTTTTCCAAGCTTTGGGTCCTCTTTTTCTCTCATTTAAAAAATGTAATTAAATATGCTTGTGAAATAGCATTTCATTTTACAAGTTATGATAACAGGGTAAATTTGGAACTTTTAACTGTCACCACTTTCTTTGTGTAGGGACTCTGTGCTCATTAATCATTTCATGACTGATTCTGTGAGATAATAAGCTCTTTATTGTATACAGATTTTTGTCCTATACTTCTCTATGGCATCATCAAAGCAATAACTTCTGCTCCCCAATCCCAGCCAATTCATTCACATGTTATCCTGATATTCCCTATTTTTTGAGCAGTATTGACTTCATGTGGATTTTACCAAATGATCCATATTTTTTCTATGCCTACCTTTGCATGAATGTTGTTCCAGGGAAATGACAAAATATATAGTGCATGCATTCTAAAATATCTCCCCAAAGCATATTTTTCAGTCATCCTTGTCTTTAGGCCCAAAAATCACTCCCTTGCCACTTTTTATCACAATTTGGCCTTCTGTAAAAATACATCATTTATCATGGATTGCATACTTGTTCATGTGCTCATTAACTTTTCCAGCACAATGTCCATTATGTTTGCATGAGGCTATTAAAAGAGATTCAAATACTGAAATTTTGTCTGCTTAGCCAGACATGAAAGACAATATCTGAATTTCGTCTATTCATATTCCATTATATTCTGAGCAAGAAGAAAGAAATTTTGAAGAGAGCTATCATAAGTAACATTTAAGATCCATCTCTCTCTGTCTTCTATAATTGTACTGTGTGTATTTCAGTATTTTAAATATAAATGGGTTCATAGGTATGGTTATCACTTTCCAAAGTGGATCTCACATACATTATCACCTATAGGAAGATTTAGTGAGATGCTGTGACTTCTTATTCATTAGACTGTGAGCTCCTTGAGAGCAGGAACTTTTGTTCTTTTTTGCCTTCATTTTTATTGCCAATGTTAGCCCAGTATCTGGCACACAGGAGATGCTTTATGAATCTTGCTGGCTAACATCCCCTGTTCTCCTTAGAAATCATCACCCATTGGCTAGTTTTCCAGTGAGCAACCTCTCTGAATTGTTTTTTTTTTTTTTTAACAGACATTGAATGTAGGTCATCTTTGGACCTTTTGTATGTTTCTCCAGTTCTCTAACTTGGTTAGCTCCACAAGAGCTTATCATCCTAAAATCTAGCCTTTAGAAATGCAGGGTTGACTCTACATGGCTAAAAGGCATCAGAATACCATTTTAATTATGTCTTATGTTATTAATCATATCATCAAAATAGTTCTCTTTTCACGAAAGTAAAAGAGAAGTCCTGAAAAACAAGAGAAAATTTCTTGAGCACACACACACATATCAGAAGAATGTTTTGTTTAATTTTTATTCAGCATTTATCATTTTCCAATATGTCACTTATAATATTCAGTTTTTCTTTCCAGAATCTTTAATTTTTAAACAGTGTTGCCAGCGATTCAATTTCAGTTACTTTGTATGGAATGAATGTTTTATTATAAAGAAATTAGATGAGGGCAAAAATCAGACAAAGATAATGTTTTCCTTGACATTTTGATTGCCCAGTCTTATTGAATATGTCCTGCATGCATAACAATTCAAGTTGTTGTCATCAGTACTTAAATGTTATTTTTTTAAAAAGCACATACACAAATGCTATAATAGCAGCATAGGAACTCTATGAGAGAAAGTGCCAACAAGTAAACAAATATGAAGATGCATCAATTGGAAAGTTTTTTTTTAATTGGAATTAAAAGTCACTTTAGCATTTAAAAATGCAATGTTGGTCTTGTATACAAAATGTCTAAATTAACAAATAGATACAAGTTTATATATAAATGTCTACACACATTATATATGTGTGTATGTATACACATAGAGACGTATATATATATATATATATATATATATATATATATATATATATATATACACACACACACACACACACACACACACACACATCACATATGCATGCAGGCATCGAAAGACAAATTATTGACATTTAACTGCTGGACCTGGAGACAGGTGACTTAAACACAGTTTCAGCTAGCTTTCTTTCCTCAGGGAGTACTTAGGCTAGAAAAGCCTATATACCTGAATTCCCCAATATACATGTTAAGGTAGAACAGCTTTTAAGACCCACCTTGTAAGTATAACCACTATCAAAGTGAGATAAATCAGAAAGCAATGAAAAGAGAATATTTTTTTAAAGGACTGAATGATCAAAGGTATCAATAAAAAGCCCTTAAATTAATCTTGGAGTTCAAACAGATAAATCAACAGAGAGGTTTGTTCCTAAAACCAGAAAGAGGGATGATTACTAAATCCTCAAAGAGATTACAAAATTCTCTCAACTATTATAAGACAAAAGAAAATAACTGAAAGCTTGATGAAATGTAGAATCCAATGGATGCCTAGGAGAGGAAAATCCAAAATGGTTGAAAAGCAAAATGAAATCCATTTAGGAATAAATGTAGATTAAAGCTTAGAGCTTTAAATATATAATTAAAAACTAATAAGCAGATTAGATAGAAACATGATTTCAAAATAGAGAGTCTTAAAAGCTGATAGATTCAGATTTATATGTATAAGTGTGCTGATAAATATTTTACAGCAAGCTCTCTAGAAAGAAAAAAGTGCACATGATAAAGTAGAAATTTTAATCTTCATATTATCATTTTCTCTGTTACTTTCTTAAGTCTAGTCAAGAAAACAAAAAATCAAGCACTGTTTATTTATTATGTATAAATGCTCACACAATTGGTTCTAATAGGCAGACTCCAGTACACTCCATCGTATAACACAAACATATTATAATGAAATATAATCTGGCAAAAGTCCACAATGTTAAAAGAACATATGGCTACTAACTAAGTTAAAATGAACTTAAAGACAACATATGCAGAGATAATTTAAGGCTTCCCAGAACCTGACAAATTAAAAAAAAAAAGAAACTTAAATAACAAAGTACACAAAACAATGCAAAAAAATTGCCCAGAATTTCTGAATACAAACAACACTCATTAAGAGAATTCACAAATTATCCTCAAAAAAAAAAAAAAGTGTTCTTTGAACTTCAAGACATTTTTCCTTAACCTTTTTTAGTGCTAGGTAACATATTTTTTCCCCCAATGGCTAGGAGAAAGACCTATAAAGGAAAGAAAGTATTAGCAACACAATTCTATTCTGCAGTCATGAGAAATCTGAGAGAAGATGAATTATTATATTCTGAAAATCAAAAGAGGTCAAGCAACTATTTGGGAAACCTGAGCCTAATCATCAATAAATAATAAATGGACATTTAACAAAAGAAAGACATTTGAAGCAGGTTTGCAAAAAAAAAAAAAAAAAAGAAAGAAAAAAAAGAAAAAATCAAATATGAGAATATTCAACTCACAAACATCTCAAGTAAAAGGAAACACACAAATAAAATATACATAAGGGCAATTACCTGCACAGATCCAAAGAGAGAGAGATCCCTGGTGAAATGAGAGATTAAATGACTTGCCCAGAAATACATAGCTGACAATTGTCTAATGTGAGATTTGTACCCAGATCTTTCTTAGATACAAGTACTTTTTTGGACCTACATCCAGTAAAAAATCCTCTCATTCTTTCCAAGAAAAAAAAAAAGGAATGAAGTAAATTATCTATTTAAAAAAAGTATTTAAAAGAAAAATGACAGACACTAAATTTAGCCTATGATGGAAAGTCTGTCTAGAAAAGTAATAGAGAAATTAACTGATTTGACACACATGCACAAATACTGAAATGGAGTAAAGTCTGCAGAAGAGAAGCAAAAGATCACAGTTTTAAAAGGATGTATAAATATTACTCAAGTCAGAACTGGATAAAAACATGGTGTTATCAAGGATAAAAAATATGTGGAAATAATGATGTAAATAGATTTTAAAATGTAAAAGTGAAGATAGAAATACAGAAAAAGAATACCTTGGAATGAACTCCATAACTCCTTCCTCCCCTCCATGAGTCACATATGTAGAATATTCGCTTTGTAAAGGAGACCAACATAGTAGGAGAGGAAAATGGAGGTCAGAGACACAGGGGAAAGGGTAATGCAGGAAGCCCACCAATACACAGCAGAGGTGTGGTGATTTCTGTACTTTTGGCAATAGGTGGAGTCACATGAAATTTGGAAAGATAAAGGAGAGGAGGGGCTGAATCTAGGGGATTATAGGAGGTAGGATATATGATTCTGACAGTGGAGAGGGGAACACATTGAAGAATATTCCCATGAAAGAAGGGTTATATGTTTGAAATGGGAAATGAGGTTCATCTGATGAATTTAATTTCAGGAGTGTTTTTGCCTTTTGAAGCTACTTTTTTTGAACAATTGTTGTGCATCAAAAGACAAGAAAGGATGTGAAGTGAGAGCTCCTAGAGAGAGCTGACACCCAGAATGGTGGTGGTGGGACAAGGAATGGACTCAGCGGTGAAATGATGAAGGCAGAGGGTAGGACTGTACTGTACACTTTGGGTTAAATGGTAATTTCTGCCTCACTAATTGATACCTCTAAGAGTGACACAGTTTAATAAAAAGGGTAAGAGGATGTTAGAGCAAGATCTATAAATGCAAAAATACAACACAGAAATATATCAGATAAAAAAATCTCCAACAGTTCTTCATAAGATTGCTCTATGAGAAACAGAAATTAAAGAAAGAATAAAAAGAATTGACTAGAAGGGAAGAAAATTAGAAAAGAGATTAGTAATTATTTAACTAAAAGGGGAAGAAGAAGAGACAAAGGAAGAGAGGCAAATAAATAAAGAAAACAATGGGCAAATAGGAAGGACTAGGGGAGGAGGAGAGAACCTGTGTCTGAGTCTCACCAAAGCAGTGTATACAAAACCAATTGGATTAACAAAGCACAAGCTTAACTCACAACTGAATGGATTAAAAAATTCCAGAAACAAAAGAAAGTGTCAGAATGGATAGGTAAAATCACAGACTATACCTCTCATTATGTAGATGTAGGGAATTTTTGGCACAATAGATGGAATGAAAAGCTCCTCAGTTTGTTGCCCATGAGAAGTAATACCTCTAACAAGGAAAGATGGACCTAGAATCAAAATGAGAAGCTGGAACAAAATTTCTATTTCTATGACCTATTTCATTTCTTTATGATCCTAGTGCCTTTTCCTCTTGAATTCAGCAAGACATACTTCTTATTAATATTTGTGGAAACTATTTTAGTTATATTTTAAATCCCTTATTAAGAAAAAAGGGGAGGGAGCTTTTTAAAGATAGAGACATAGCAATCTCAGCAACAGAAGCCAGAATTGTTGTGAAGGATTTAAATGATTGGCTTACAATGAAGTCAGTAGGATTGAATTCAGCAAGAGATTGCTTTCCAGAATTCCTCGGTCTCAAAGAGACAGGAGCTACCTGCCCAGTACAAAGTACATGCTGAAAGTGACAACATGTATGAATGGAAGACCAAAGACACACACATACACACACACACCCCAGCTCAGTGGACCAGGCCTAATCCAGCTACTAAGAGGACCCAAGTGTCCCAGGACTTTACTGAGTGTACAGTTGAAGATTTCCATAGTATATTCATGGACTTGATAAAACAGGGAAAAGCTTACCTCATTGACTCAGTTGTTGGCCTTCTTCAATGCCTGAGTACTTTAAGATACCTGATAGTGTACCTGCAGCTATTCACCTTCAACTATCTGAAGTAGAAGAGCAAGTTTGCATTTTTTGAAAATTTCATTGAAAGTGTACTAACAGTCAGAAGTTTTGATCAGAAGGGGTAAGAGCCCAAGTGTAAGGAAAAGTGACATCTTCTACATCATCAATCATCCTAGTCAAGGTCCTCAACATTTCCATCTAGCTGAAGGATATTGACCAGAGTGAGGGTGGCACCACCAATCACCACATCTTCCTGCGGGATCTAAGCCCAAGATGCATACTATGATAGCTAGTACAAATTTCTGCCCTGCCCCAGGAAGTCCTAGGTCTAGGCCCGTTCTTTTTCCTTTCCTTCTAAAAGGCATTAGATATGTCCAGAAGTTTTTTTTTTTATTTTTTGTTTTTGCCATTGTAAATTATATTTTTCTTCTCTTTATTTCCCCCTGTATCACCTAAAAGGAAGGGAGAGAGGAAAGAAAGAAGAAAGGGAGGAAGGAAATAAGGGAGGGAGAAAGGAAGGAAAAAAGGAGGAAAGGAGGGAGGGAGGAGGTGACAGGTAGAATATATAAAGCAAGATACCATTTTCTTGCTGAATTTTGACATCATTTTTTCATCCTATTTTCCTTCTTTAATACTTTTATCAAGTTGCTTCACTCAAGTACCTTTTTGATGTACTAAATTGAATATTTGCAACAATGTTGATAACCATTTAGTACTTTTTTGATTTATCATAAGAATTTTTTTATTTTTCTGATATTATTAATATAAACTATATACACATTTGTACAACATGCCCAGTGAGTTTTATTTTCTTATAAAACAATGTCTTTTGGTTTTTAATTAGGGTCCACAAGGAAAACCCGGTCTTGCTGGACTTGCTGGTGCTGATGGGCCTCCTGTGAGTAACACTAAATGTCTTTTTGAATTTCTCTTTATTTAGATAGTGCAAATTTATAGTTAACATATCTTGTTACATGGCTTCATTTTAAACCTGGTAACAAATAAATCACTAAAACAACAAATATTCTAAACTTCCACTCTCATATCACTATCCTGCTTAAATCAATGGTGGCTATTTTAAGCTATCCATAATCTGTCTCCTAACTATGTTCTACTTGTCATCTCTAAGAATTCTCTGCTTTTGGTCAAACTAGATTTTCCCTACATAATTTTTGCATTCATCCTTTTTTATGTCTATCCTTGAATACACTTCCCCATCCTTTCTGCCTATCCTAATCCTACCCATCTTGTAATATACAATGGCTGTCTTTTTCTATGAAACTGCCCAGGCTACTCTGTTGAATAGAGATTTCTCCCTGTGGACTCATAATACTTGTTGATGACATTCACTTCCTAATTAATCGTGCATCTGTAAAATTATTATATTTTCTATATTATTTAACTGTTGAAGGATTGAAAATATATTTGACTTCTGTATTATAATTTACGTTTTGATGAATTTATGTTTTGTCTGTCAATTACAGTGCAATTTTCTTGAAGACAAGAGTCCATGCATTCTAATTCTTCATATTATCCACTGGGTTACAAAGCCTTCTGGCAGACTAATATACACTATAGGCAGACTATCTCAGTGACCATAAAAAATCAAGAATTGACTGTCCTTTACACATCATTACTTTTCAAAATTTGGCCATTAATAGCAGTTACTTTTATGCTTGTTCCTATTTAGTTGGGCACTTTCTTTACTAGTACAGATCTGTTCCTATCATCAATATCCTTTTGTAAAAGGGGTCCCTCTAATATACTGACAGTGAATGCATACCAGTAGGAATATGTGTGCTGTACTTTGCATGTCTTTTGTTTACACATTCTGACTGTCCTGTCTTTTCCCCCAATCACATAACTAACATAATATTAATTACTTGATAAGATAGCATATATGATGATTGGTTGATGGCTTGTCAAACAATCAGTATTTGAGAATTGGTTACGTTTCCAGTAAAAAAAAAAATGATGTGTTTTTGCGGTTTCTCTATGTCTATCTATACTCTTGAAACTTATTGGAAAAAAACCTCAAATTTGGGTGTTTACTATGGAAAATGTATTCAAATTGATGTCAGATTGTTTTAATTGAAATAGATCTTCCGTGTATGTGTGTGTGTGTTTATACATACACACATACATATGTATGTATATATATGTACATATGTATACTTCTCAAGACTCTTTTACATGCATAATCTCGTTGGATATTGTATTGATTTGTCTGTCATTCCTAACCCTATTAAAAATTACTAACATTTTCATACACTCCATTTTCAGTTTTGCTTAAAGTCATACATACCGCCTTCATGTAGAAAGATGAAATTCGTTCAGAAAAAATTAACATTTCAATCATTTTAAAAGTTACCTCCATTTCTAAATAACAACAAGAAGACTGAAAGCCTCAAACCTGAGAGAAATGATTTTTCATGGTTGTGTTCTTAAAAAGCCATTGATATCCTATCTAATGATTGTACATTTTTCTTCTATTCAGGGTCATCCTGGAAAAGAAGGTCAATCTGGAGAAAAAGGTGCTCTGGTAAGTTTCAAAGCATAAATCTCAATGTTCGGTTTCCTTATCTATTTAAGAAAATGCTTTCAAGTTTGTGAACCATGTAATGTACTTGTTCTCCCAAAATTGTTAGTTATTAATATGAATACTAGAAAGTAAACCTATTCAACTCATGCATGTCCTGACAGCTGCATTTATTGATTGGCATATCTGCAATTTTGCTAGCAATTTAATTTTCATATAGCATTGGCTTTATTTATGTTTATTTCAGTCCTCAGGATATAATAAAATGGCATATGGTTTGGATAGATAACCTGTACATTTGAATTTCCAATTTGGTAGCTTATGCTTTTTAAGTCCTGGCTCATTCCTGGAGGGCAGGCCTAGACAAAGATTTAAAAGCACATGTGATTCATGATGAGGAACTTCAAAAACTGCCATTGAAATTACAGAATAATTTCAATGAAAAGATATCTGATTGAAATGTGAATGATGGAATGAGGTTCAAATTTTAATTCACAATTTACTTTTAGGTTTTCTTTTTTGTCAAGTAAAAATAATCCTGTATACATAAAATTGATTAGAATGTTTAAATAGGAAAATAAAAAGCACTCAACACTGATCTGAGTTTGGATTGAAATAACCAAGAGAAAATCATCTTCATTGGGAACTATTAACATTGCTAAAAATTAGCAGTTTTTAAAATCCTAGACTTGCTATAGAACCTAATACCCACACAATACAGATAAGGTTCCTTAGATCTGACATTGACAGAATTCCACATAGATAATCAATACCTGTTTGATCATAGTTTAAATCATTTAAATGTAATTTTTGACTCTGGGTAAATCTCCTAATCTCCCTGGGTATTAGTTTCCTCAGGGATAGATGAGGGTGTTGTATTTGTTGTTCTCTAAAGTCTTATCCTATGATTCACTGGAACGTGATTTCTTAACCCTTTGGCAGTCTTATGAAGATGCTGGTAAACTCTTCTTAGAATAGTGTTTTAAATGCATGTTTTAAAAAATGCAAGTCAATTACATTGAAATACAATAAATCAAAAAAAAAAAAAAGAAATAAAGTTCAGACCCCAGGTTAAAAATCCCTCAATTAGAGATAATATGGTTAGTAAGCCCTCTCTCCTGAATGGAGGACTATAGCTTTGTTTTTCACTACCCATTAAGGAGTACTTTGATTAGTGAGTCTCTTCCCTGAAGAGAGGATGCTTTAGCCCTGCATTTACTCCTTCAAATCTGCAGCTATGACTCAGCTATAGTCCTTAGATGAAGTGCTATCTTCTGGGTCTGCAACTCTCTCCCCCATTCTTGGGTTATGATTGATAAGCCTCTCCCCTATAGGGAAGGCTACAATCTACTTCAACGGCCATTCTCAGTCAATGGCTATATAGTTCTCAAGCAGTTCTCTTGGCCAATGGCTCTCCAATTCTTTTCTTCTTATCTAGACTACACCCTAACCTTATATCACATTTCCTCTTTGGTTTCTTCTTATAACTGTTCTTAGAGCTTTGTCCTCTTTGTCACTCAACTTGTGGTCAAAAAACCATTTTAATTCTTAGGTCTTGTATCTGTCTTTAATTGAGGTAAACCAGGGCTCTTTTTCTTTAAATGGAAAAGAGCCTTGTGAGATTATGGTAAGACTTTTGTCCTCATTCCTCTGTTTTATGAAAATAAGAATGATTTTATTGACTGGACCAGCCTGAAAGATTCTTCATTTTAATCTCTTTTCTCCCCAGCTGCACACCGCAGTCTTGTCTCTCCTATATCTCCTTGGTTATATCTTTTTTTTTTTTTTTTTGCTTTTTGGAGGACAGTTGGGTTTAAGTGACTTGCCCAAGGTCACACGACGATTAAGTGTTTTGTGTCTGAGGCCGGATTTGACTCAGGTCCTCCTGACTTCAGGGCTGATGCTCTGTTAACTCTGCCACCTAGCTGCCCCTCCTTGGTTATATCTTTGATAAACAAAACCCTAAAGTCTTTAAGTGTTTTTTTTTTTTTTTTACCACCCAGGAATCTGATATTGCTTTAAATTGAAATTTTCTCACATCCAAGGACAGCTAAGAAACTGGTTTGTATATGCAGTCCATTATAACTGTGTCCATTTAGACCCTATATGATTAGACCCCCCTGTCAGAATTTTCTTTACAAATTAACAATGTACTCCAGAGAATTTTTTTCTAAGTTCAGTGTAAAAAAAGCCTATATCACTTTTTTTGAAAGCTTGTTTGCAAAATGAACCCCTTATGAATTAACAAATAAACCTCATTTTCAATTTATCCATTCTTTTTCAGGGTCCTCCTGGTCCACAGGGTCCCATTGGTTATCCTGGACCTCGTGGTGTGAAGGTAAACATTAGATATTCTTCTAACTGCCTAATTTAAATATGAAAATCTCATTTTTATTTGATCTTTCTAATTTATTACATAGGGTGCTGATGGTGTAAGAGGTCTTAAGGGCTCTAAAGGTGAAAAGGTAAGGTTTGACTTTTTATATATTATATTATTTCCATATAAAGTTTATCTCTCTTGGCTAAAGTATAAACAACCTAATCTCAATATTAAATCAGCCAAAATCAAATGGAGCAGAAATCTGTACCTAATCCTCATCCTACCTTTAGCCTGACCCTCACAAACATATTTGGTTCCTGAACATGATTGACATTTTTCGCTGAATGAAGTTGCAGCGTCCAGAATGACTGACAAAGAGTCGTCACAGTTCAGAAATTATATGTTATCTTTGCCATATCTTTGTTGAATTCTAAATGTACTTTAAGGCCCGTCTCAAATGATTCCTCTTAATATAACCTTTCATGTTCCTCCCAGTCAATTTCCACATATCCCTCTCTCAGACTTTCCCATCACTGAGTATCTCTAGGTTATTATAACCACAACATTTCAGGGTGCTTGAGCAAGGTACTGAGTCCTTTTATCTTTACTTTGCTTGTAGCACCTAGCATCATGTCTTGCATGAAATATTTTATTTAGCAAACAGTTATTCATATAAATACCTATATAACATTGCTATACACAAATCTTCAAGCTGAATGTTTAAATATTCTTTGATGAATTATTTTATAATATACTATAATTATTGTAAAAAAAAATTTATGATGGCAAAATTATGTATTTTGTATGCTTTTTTGTATATATTTATATGTATGTTGTCTCCCCCTGTAGCATGAAAGCTTCTTGAGGTCAGGGACTATTTCCTTTTTTGTCTTGTATGGGTATTTCCTGTTACAGTGCCTGGTTTATAGTATATTCTTAATGTTTGCTTGTGGATTAAAATGCATTGTGAAATTATCTTTGCATTTGGAGTCAGAAGAGCAGGGTTCCAATCCCATTACTGTCACTATCTTTGTGAACTTGTATCGGTCACTTTATGTCTCTTTACTTCATTTCCCTCATTTATAAATGAGGGGTTTAGACTACAGAATCTTATAAATTCTGCCTTAGGCCTAGATTCTAGGAAGACAACCATCCAAGCATTTACTTCAGGACTATTATTGTTAAAATTCAAAGCAGCATAAAAAGCCCAAGATTTCCATCTATTTGTGTTTTTTGGAAGGCCCCAAATTTGAAAATTTGACTTTTTTTTAATTCCAAAGCTGATGTAGAAATACTTGTGTTTAAAATAACTCAAAGGATTATTCTGAAAAAAGCTCTACCATTAGAATATCATCATTTTAGTTGTGTACCTAATGTTATTTACTTGGGCTTCAAGGTTGGTGACTTCTTATTTTGCGTCTATTACTGTGCTAAGATTTAGGGATACAAAGAAAGGCAAAAACAGTCCTTGACCTCATGGATACATACATTAGAATGTATAAGTATATGTATATACAAGACATACAGAATATAAATGGAAGGTAATCTCAGGTGAAAGGCACTAATGGTGAGGGAAGTTAGAATGCTGGAGGAAATCAGGAAAGACCTAAAAAAAGGTGGGTGTTGAGCTGGATCTTAAAGAATGCTGGGGGTCCAGGAGGTGAAAATGAGCAGAGAGAACATTCCAATTATAGAGGACAAATAGGGAAAATGCTAAATTGGGAGACTGTGTGTTGTCTATGAAGAGTAGCAAGTAGGCCAACATTGCTGGTTTGTTTATGTGGAGGAAAATGAACCGTAAGAAGGTTGGAAATGGACTGAAGTATTGAAGGTGACACTGGGCTTGTGAACTTGGGTATCTAGAAAGATAAGGAGTACCCTTAACCAAAAGAGAAAAGTTGCCCTTCTTGGGAGTCAAATACAACATCTAACAGCATATGTTCAGCTGTCAGCTGGTGGTAGCAGTCTAGATTTAGGATTGAGATGAAGGATGGCTATGTAGTTTTGGGAGTCATCTGCCTGGAGATAAGAGTACCCATTAGACTTGATGAGGTCACCAAGAGTTACAAAGTAGAATAGGGTTGGGGTCCATGCTCAGAATTTCATCTGGTTTAGCTGACCTGGAGGCTAGATTCCAAGAAGACAGGTATCAAGGACTAATATCTGGAATCTTTGAGGATTACATGGTGGTTGATTTATTGACCCTCTCTTGGCAGCAAGGGAAGTTCTGGCCCACGTCTTGAGTTAGATATTGAGTTCATTACCAACCCCTTTAGAGGAGATTGTTAAGGGAGATAGTTTAATACCACTATGGTTCTATTCACCCTTATATACACCATCATTACCCCTAAAAAAGAACAGTCTGATTTCCAAGGCCAGCCTATGTGATGGTGAAAGCTTTTTGAGAACAGGGATTGTCTTTTGCCTTTCTTTGTATCACCAGTTCTTAGGCACGGTAGGTGTTTAACAAATTCTTGTTGAATGGCTGGGCTCATATCATGAGGAGGTTAAAAACTCATAGAAATAGTTTTGGAATTAACAGTCTTCAAAATCCTGTCTGCTACATGCTTATGGGACAAGGATGTTTTCAGTGAGTCTGCAGAAGATGAGTTTGCATCCATCTGCTCAGTTACCAAAGTCATTTAATCTACCTCCAGTTAGTCCAAAAATCATCAAGTGAACAATAATAATAGCAGAATAATAACTTATCCCTGGGTTGCTTCTAGCATGGACTCAATCAGAAAAGATGAGAGGCAGATAACAGTGAAAATGTTGGAGATCACTCACATTTATATAGGACTTTATGTCTTTAAAAGTATCATATCTTCATTTCTTTGGGTTTTTTGTTTTGTTTTGTTTTTGCTTTTTGGAGGGGGTAAGGCAGGGCACTTGGGGTTAAGTGACTTGCCCAAAGTCCCACAGCCAATATGTGTCAAATGTCCGAGACCAGATTTAAACTCAGCTCCTCCTGACTCCAGGGCTGGTGCTCTATTCACTGTGCCACCTAGCCACCCCAATCATCTTCATTTCTTGTCAAGCCAGAGAATGTCTTCAGCAACTTTAAAGATAGTTTAGTGTAGGTATGATCAATGTTTGTAAACCAAAAGTTTTAAAGGAATTCTGTTTTTTAATTTAGAAACATCCATTTATATTGTTCTTTAGTATTATGATAGAAAATATGCAAATCAATTGATGATTTCCTCTGACGGGCTTTCTCTGACAAGCATCCAAGTATGTGAGTCATTAGCTGATTTTTAGACTTTTTACTTGAATACGTGTAATTATGTAGATAGTTTTTGGGAAAAGAAAGGCATCTAGTTCAGGTGGGAAAAATTAATCTGTTTTGTTGATTCCCTTTGAGTGCCCCCTTCCATAGCAAGAATAATTTAGTTATTCAAATATAAGGCCTGGGGATTTAATTAAGCATTCCGCAAACAGATTTTTTTTTTCCCTTGTATTCTACTCTCCTCAGAATCAGCCATGCTAAAAGATATAAAATTTGTTTATCTAGAAATAGTATTATGAGATTAAAGGCTCTGTTATACAATATGCTATTGCTGATAGTAAGTAGTAGTCCTATCTGTCCCTCCAACCCTACCCCAGCTTGTCTTTTCTAGGAAAATACACATATTTAAGAAAATTAAAAAGAAGCTAATATTTGGGGGCCAGGTAGGAAAAATTTCATGGACGTGAATTTTGGTCAATTTCCCTCACATATGTTTACTGTTATAAATTGGAAAGTCAGATCATGAAGGAAAAAAATCCTAATGGGTTTACCTTATGGGCTATTAAAAATGGTGTATAACCCACTTATTTCAATGAGATATTGTTAGTCAGGAAAATACTCCTAAGTCACATTGCTTATAAAGGCATGGATAACTAAAGAATTCTGAGTATGAATAACCTAGCAGTTATTCAAGATGATGTTTTTTCACTCATCCATAATCCATCAGGACCATTTATTAACACAATTTCAGAATGATATGAGTATTCATTTGCCAACTGTGCTGATTCTCCTCATTCATTTGAATTTGGCAGCATCCCCTTCCCCTACTTCCCCCACTTCCACCCAAACACAAATACACTTTCAAATAATAGAAATCAGGCCTAACTACCATAATGTTTTCAAAAGCATCTTGAATGAATTTGGCATCTATCAAAGAACAGTATAAGTGTAGAGCTTTATCCATTTTGTTTCATTTTTGTAAAGGGAATAAACAACAAACTTCATGTTGCTTGCTAAGACCTTGAAAGTTTAGTATAGAAATTTTGCTATTTACTATTCTGAAAAACAGGCACATGTTTTGAATAGATGAGGATCGTCTGATAATGATATCATATGCATTCTGATAATTACAGTGACCCTGTCAGCCTATATTTTCAATTTTGAGGCCAATTGGACAAGCAGTATTCAACAACCAATTCATTGACTCTTACCTGTCTGTGGTAGAAAATCATAAGTATTTAGAATATCTATTGGCCATGAATATAAATAAAAACAGCATCTGGTATAGATTTTTTTCCCCTCTATTTTCCCCTGTGAAGGAATGGTAGCTGACAGTTTGGGAGGATACAACATACAAACAGAAAAAAAGTCTATGTGATAATATTTGTGAAGGAAATAGACTATTAATCACAAAGAATATCAGGAAAGGCTTCCTAGAGGAGATGTTACATTAACTGAGCCTTGAAGAAAGCTAGAATTTTTAGAGAGTTGTGAAAAGGGAGAATATTCAGGTATGGGGGGCAATCGGTGCAAAAGAAAGATGTTTGAAGATCACGTTTATAAATATTCTTTACCTTAAATCTTGTCCAGGGCTTCTATCATTCATAGGACTGAGAGTGTGAAGAGACTTTATGGATTATCTAGTCTATCCTTATTTTAGAGATAAGCTAAATGAAGCCCAGAGATGTTCAGTGACTTTCCCAAAGTCCTAAAAGTAGTAAGTAACAGGATTTGAACCTTGTCCTATGACTCAAAAAGTTCAATTTTTAATATGTGATCATCATATTTGGGATTGAGATAATGATAATAATAATAACTAACATTTACATAATGTTTTAAATTTTGCAAAGTACTTTAGTGTAACATCCCATTGGAATATCACAACTCTGTGAAACAGATGCTATTATCACCTGCATTGTTAATATGAGGGGACTGAGGTTAAGAGAGGGAAAGTGACTTGCTTAGAGTTCCATGGTTACTAAGTGTCAGAGGCAGGATTTGAAATTATCTTTCTGACGCTAAGTCTAATATTCTGTCCATTATACCAGAGTGAGCAGATTCTGATCACATGCCTCTGGAAAAAGTCTGTTTTGTCAATTCCTTCATACCCTTGAGAAACCTCAATTTCCTATCTATGAAATGAGTAGGTTGAATCGATCTCTGTTGCTTTTCAAGTGTAACATGCCACAACTGTAATCCATGTGTTGCTGAAGTAAACAGAATTAGGATTGAAATACAGTTTCTAATCTCATAGACAGTCTCTGGACCAAGCGGGGTTGCTTCCATATACTTCATTTGATAAATTCAGATTTGATCATTTTGGGGGTGGGGGGAAGTCAACAGCTCCATTAGTTGACAGTATCATTACATCAAAAAGTGACATTCCAGGACTCAAGTAACACAATGGATCTATGATTTGTTATCAATAGATTTATGATCAATATGGGTATCCCTCTCAAGATGCACATCACACTTCATCTAGAGCTAGCAAATGCTGTGCAATCACTGCCTTTGTCCTTTCATAACTTCTCCTTCTGTCCTATTGATGGACCATGGGTACCAAATGGAGTATCCATTACCATGGATTTTTCACTATCTGTCCATCATTTATCCTTTACATGTACTGCATAGTTTGCTCATCTCTGCAAAGATATCCATAACAGTAACCTAATTTACTTTTCTTTAATGATTCGACATTGAATAAGAAGTTTTATGAAGTTAGAATTCCATGGATAAGCTCCTCTTTATGGATATGCCTATGTTTAAAAAGCAAAAATAAAATGGTTGCTAGTTTTATCTTAAGGAATAAAATCTTCTTTCAGACATGGCAAGCATGTAATTACAGTGTTATGCTTTGGGGGGAAACAATGAAGAAATTAGACAATAGGAAATTAAGTGGTCATTTTGAACTTTCACACATCTGTCACTACCAAATTGCACTGAGAATATCCTGCCTCTTCCAAAGCTTGCTTTTAATACTTCTGTTAGAAAGAAATTAAGTATTTATTCATTATCTGTCTTTAAAAATTAAGAATGAATGAAGAAAGTTTGAATTTATTGTCAGATATACAAAATTACTTGCTCTTTGAAGTGAGATTCATATCAAAATGTAATTTGACTGTTAGATCCCTGTGACTGTTAATAAGCATAGAAATATTCAAAGAAAATAGTCCTTGTGTATCTGAATTAGTTATCCTCTTATACATGGCTCTAGTACAGTGTTGTTAAATTCAAGTGGAAAGAAGAGCTAATAAACCATACAAGGATCCCTATAGGCCACATATTGAATTAGTTTTAAAATGTAATATTATCTGTGTTTTATTTTCTTTTTATTTATTTTGTTAAATATTTCCCAATTATATTTTAATCTGGTTCAGGCTACACTCAATAATGTTGTGGGTCACATGTGGTCCATAATGCACATATTTCATATGTCTGATATGGTATAACAGCAGTTAACTCAATAATGTGGCAGTGTCTGAACAATTCTGTTAACTGAACTATAGACCTGGTGTGTGTACAAAATTCAGTCATAAATAGAATTGAATCCTTTCACCTAGAGTATGGAATGGATTTGGAGAGTATGGATTCAAAGCCATGATCCAGCTATTCTAGATATTAAAACATCACAGATATGTATATATATATATACATGTGTGTATGCATATATGCATATATATACACATATATACACAGATATATGTGTATATATATATAAATTTTTTTTTTTTGAATCTGTAGTTATAGGCCTCACAGCCAAACTCATCGTTATAGTTTTCAGGGATATCATGTTTATGTTCAGTTTAGGCCACGAGCTTTCAAGATGGACTTTGATAAGCTAGAGAGAGACAAGGGGTGGGCAGCAAAGATGGTGAAGGCTCTACATGTGAAGGTCACTTGGGGTAACTGGGGATGTTTAGACTAGAGAGAAAAGGTGAGGGTGGGGAAGGAATCCACAGGGAAGAGATAGCTGACTTGAAGCATTTCAAGAGTTTACAATTAGAAGAGAAATCTGACTTATTTTGTTTGAGTTCAGAGGATAGAATTAGATTGATAAATGAACATTGAAAAAAGACAAAGTTACACTTAATCTAAGGAGGAAAAAAATTCCCTACAATTATGATTAGCCAAAGAAGGAATCAGCTGTCCCCTTACTGGAAGTTTTTGAACTAAGGGCTAAATAACTATCTTTTGTATGTATTACAGTGAAATGTCTTGCTAATTTTTCCCCCAAGGTGTAAATGAGTGAATTAGACTAGATGATCTTTAAGGTCCTAAATCCAATAACTTCATTATTATTATTTTTTTTTACAAATCTAAGAAGAAACATTTTCCTCATAGGAATTTTTTCTATTTTCAATTTAAAAAGTGACTATCGATGTGAATATGTAGCATGATTGATATAAAGTAATAGAATATTTAACATTTAACTAATTGTGCAATGATGTTGACATGATTAAATAGGTATATATGGCTTGTCTTTTGTATAGGGTGAAGATGGTTTCCCTGGATTTAAAGGAGACATGGGTCTTAAAGGTGACAGAGTGAGTAAAAAAGAAATTTTATTGTAGTGCATACAAGTGAAAATTATCGTGTCATTAAATATACCAAGAAAATGGAAATGGAGACATTTAAGTTATCATTACCTATGCTTACACAGATTTTTTTTATATTTTGTAATTCTTACTTAAATTTTTTTGTATTAATCATTGGAAATCTATTTTCTTTGGGGTATTGTTTTTAGCTAAAATGTTCCATGTGTCATATGATAGCATTTTACATTATAAAAGCATATTCAGGGATAAGTAGTTGCAGATGTCCACCAAGTTTAGGTATTTGGGCATATCTTTTTTTTAAATAGGAACAAATGAGGAGTCTATTCCAAATAGTGTATTTCAGAAAAGCAATTACTGGACTTTGTGATATTTCTTGGCATATATGTGAATCAAAGCAGCAGCATTTGGCCTTATGTTGCCTCATGTGAGCTCCAAGAATCATACACTTGACTTTCTCTGGAAGGTAGTTGTTGTAGCCTAGACCAGTAGTCTACTCTTTTGATGAATGGGGTCCAGCAAATTTAGAAATATGAGTTAAGCTTCTTCACCAATTTAAATTTTGTAATGGGAAAAATAAAATTTCCCAACTTACATAAATAGTTCCTAATTAATATGATAAATGCTAAACAGACTTTTTTTTAAGTGGGGAGGGAAGTTGTTGCCTTTGTTTTGAAAAGCAAGGTAAAGATTTATGTTCCAAGCAGAAGCCATTACTTCTGACTTCAGTCTGGAACTGAAACACAAGACTTTTGACTGCTAGATGGCGTAGTAGATAGAGTGCTGGATTTGTAGTAAGGAATTCCTGAGCTGAAATCCTGCCAAAGAGACTTACTAGCTGTATTACCTTGGGCAAGTCATTTAACCTTCATCTGCCTCATGAGTAAAATGAGATAGATTGATTCAATGGCCTCTAAGTCCTTTCCAAAACTACTAGCTAGCATATATCATATCATAGCATTATATGGTATGACTTTCCTATTTGTGACTTTTCCAGACCACTAAAACAAGGCACTGAATAGTCCCTAACCCAATCCTGTTCTTTCCGCTTCCATATCTGCAGCTTAGATTTAAAGATTAGTTTAAACTGTGATGACAGATGGCTCCCACAATTCTAGTGTAATCCTGACTATATTCATTTGCGTTTGTTTGTCTTGTTTAATACTCTCTGAATTTCCAACTCAATTTTTCTGTACCAAAGTATATAATAAATATATGATTTTTTTGAGCAATCAATTAGTATAATATCTTATTGCATATTCATCCCTGTCATTCCCTAGCTAATTGTTTTCTCATTTATTATACTTTTGCCTTCTTGTTTTTTCAGGGAGAAGTTGGACAAGTGGGCCCTAGAGGAGAAGATGGCCCTGAAGGTCCCAAAGGTAGAGCAGGTCCAACTGGGGACCCTGGTGGTCCTGGTCAAGCTGGGGAGAAGGTTAGTAATGAATTACAAATTTCTAGTCAGAAGAGTTGTCCAGACTTCCAAATTGCTTGCTGAAGGTGATAAATTACTGTGTTATTTTAATTAAATTTGGATTTTACAAATATGCAAGCAACTCCCCATGTCATTAAGTTGAATTAATCAGATTTGAAGGACAGCTATATATAATTGATTAGTGAATCACATGAATTATATTTCTCTTTACTGTATATCTAAGTTGTCTCAATATTGAGGCCTGACCTTCTTGTTTTATACTACCATCCTCTGAACCATATAGGATTTTGCAAGATTTCTCCATCATTTAAATGTATATACCGGGTGTTTCAGGTCAATTCAACAATCATTATTAATTACATAGTACATTATACTAGCTTCTAGGAATACAAACATGGAAAAGAACAGTCCCTGTCCTCATGAAGTTTATTATCCAATGGGAGATGTGAAGTAGACATCCACAAGTTGGTATAATCTAAGAGAAAATTTAGAAATTCTCTAGAAGAAAAAAAGTATTATTTTAACTAAACATGAGAAAGAGGAGGGAACTTTCCATTGGAAGGGATAAATGAAGACTTCACAGAGGAATGACAGCTGAGTTGGACCTTTAAGGAAATGAATGATTTCAAGAGATGGATATTTGGAAACAATACATTCTTGGCAATCAGGGACAGCCTACATAAATGTGCAAATAAAGGAGAGGGCAGGACCAAATCTTGGAACAATAATTCATTTTGGGTCAAATATGGTGTATACAAATGAAGCAAATTAAAATGTGGCCAGGTATAAAGGGATGAGAGCAGTAGTATCACCTAGGAGAGGAAGTGTTGGGGAGGGGAGACATGTGAGGCCTTCCTGTGCTTCTCAAATCTCATATGAGGTGAAGTCCAACTCTAGCCTGGACATTATACATGTGTATTCTAAAGGAAAAAATAAATTCTTCCAGTATTATGGATATGAATACTTTCTGATTTATTTATAAAAGACAGTATAATACGTTAAGCATAATACAAAATTTAATAAACAAGACATAATCATTAATGGGACTTGTGATTTCATTGATAAAAGGTATTAATGTGGCAACTCTCTCTACTAATATGTGTTCGCACTTTCTCTTCAATTCATAGTCTTAGAGAGTTGCCTGGAGAAGTGAGAAACTAAGTGAGTTTCCTAGAATCACCCAGCCTGTATGTGTCTGAAGTAGGACAATATAATCAGGCCTTTTCACTCTGAGGATGGCTCTATCCTCTTTATAATATTGCCCAGAAATTATGCATAAAATAGGTATCCAGACAAGCAGTTGCAAGTTAGGAGATAATTTCTTAGACAATGGAAAAACACATTTATGAAACGTAGGAATATGTTTGTGTTCCTTGTTTTGTTATTTCCTATTGCACAATTTCTGAAGCGAGAGAAGGGCAAAAAAGGAAATGCCAAAGAGAAAAGTTCAAATTTAGAGGATAGGGGCTGAAAGTAAATATGTATTTGATAAAAAGGAAGAGAAAGGGGATAGGGACTAACCAGTGAGGGTGAAATTTTGTGAGCAAATTGAAAGAGAATTCTTCCAGAAGAATGCAATGGTAAGGTCATATTAATTTTTTATATTATTTTTTAAATTTTATTTTTAATTTATGGAATAATAATAATATTCTCTTAAGAATCTCAAAGTGGTTTCTGACAATCAATTGATCAGTAAATATTTATTAAGTACTTCTTATATGTGATACTGTGATGAGCTCTGGGGATACAAAGAAAGACAAAAAACTTGCTTCCTGCCCTCAAGAAGCTCACATTCTAATGGGGGAAAGGTCATGCAAACAATTCTGTAGGTACAAGGTATATTCAGACTAGATGGAAGCTAACCTTCCCTCTAAGGGAAATATATTTGCTTTCTATAGGCTCTTTCTATTCAATCTATCCTAATAGATAAAAAGATGTATTTTCAGGTTGGGGGATAGTTGTGGTAGAACAGCCTAGGAAGAGGAGCAGTAGCCCCATCCTATCCACACGGTTACCATAAATGCACTGCTAGGTCAGCCATTTATTTCTGGTTTCTCACTATGGCATGCTACTCCTGAATCTTTTCAGAACTCATAATAATCAGCTTGACGGAAAGGACAAGGCCAATGGAAAGGCCATGACGCGAAAGACCCCTTGTACTTTTGCCCTTCCCCTCCCCATCCCACTTATCTCCCTACTCTGCCAAGACACCGTCGTTGCCGGCAAACAATTGCTATTGGATAAACTTCATCTCCACTCAGCCCCACTCTTCACCCTGCCAAAAGTCTAATATGGGGAATCACAGCATCAATGATTTGAAACCACCCCTGGATTCCTTCCACTTCACTATTCATCAGCATTCTTCTCTTTTCTTAAGTGCCAGCACTTGAAAGGGGAAATTTTATACCATTTTTCTTTGCAGGATTTCCCAAATTCTGTGTGATTGCTTTGACCCAAATCTGCTCTTAAGCTATCTTGCAGCAGAGCTTCAGTAAAAGCGCGTAAGAGAATCAATTCCTCTAATGCAGCAATTAACATAGAACACAAATGTCTTTGTGATCGTAATTAGGGAGTTTCATTAACCTTGAAATCAATAGCATAAAACAAATGATGATAACTTAATGTATCCAAGGGGACATCATTAAAAGTATGCTTCTCGCTGCTTGTTGGCTTCCCTTCGCGCTCTCCTCCTACACTGCTTACCTATGCAGTGTTGATACTGAATCTGACAATTTTTTGGTTCTGTCCATGATAGCAATATCACAAAATTGGTGTGTTCTGAACTCCTTGTCTTTTTAGATAAATTAAAGTATTCATCTCCATGCATAAGGTTCTGGGCCCTCTTGAGGTCACTATTCTAGGAGAAAAAAGTGATTTGGCCTTACTGTGTTTTTTTTATGAAATTATTTTCAGTTAATTATTCATTTGAACAATGGTAATATACATTGTACAGTGTTAATGTTTTCAAATACCAGATAAAAAGAATTTATGCAGATATGAAGTGATGGGCTCTCTTTTATGAAATAAATACTCTTTAAAGAAGATTAGACCCATTTAAAAAGAAATTCTCTCTTAAATAAAAGGAAACTTTAGAGCAAGGTACATATGCAGGTTTCTACCTTTTACAAATGTGGTATTCTACTGTTAAATAAACTAACTCCATCTGACTTGTGTCCATTTGTGACTGTATGATCTATTTTCAGGTGGTGATTTCTCACTTTTAGAAGCAGCATGCCATAGTGGTTAGAGTCCTGGAGCTTAGGGGTCGAAAAAACCTGAATTCAAATCCTACTCATGACAGTTACTATATTGTATATTTAGAAGTAGCTAGGTTATGCAGTGGTTAGAGTTCTGGGCATGGAATCAGAAAGAACTGAGTTCAAATTCACCCTAACACACATCAGTGTTATGTCACCCTGGACAATTCACTTAATCTCTGTATACATCAGTTTTTTTCATCTGTAAAATGGAGATAATAACAGTACCTACCTTCCAGGAGTTTTATGAGGATAAGTTGAGATGATTGATTTGTAAAACTGTACATAAATAGTGAGGGCAGCTAGGTGGCACAGTGGATAGAATGCAGGACCTGGAGTTAGGAAGACCTGAGTTCAAATTCAGCCTAAAACACTTACTAGCAATGTGACCCTGGCAAATCATTCAGTTCTGTTTATCTGTTTCCTCATTTGTAAAATGAGTTGAAGAAGGAAATGACAAACGACTGTAGTATCTATGCCAAGAAAATCCCAGGTGAGGCCATGAAGAGTTGGACGCGACTAAAGTGATTTAACAACAACATAAATAGTAACCCATATCATGTGAACCTGAGCAAGGATATATTAGTTTTAAATTAGTACAGGAGATTATTAGACTGTTAGAAACATATCTTCATGTGACAAGTTTGCCTTTAAGCATTATATGCTGCATTCTAAGACCCTGGAATTTAATGAGTCTACTTTAAAAATTTGGGGCACCTTAAGATTTTGGTCATTTTCTTTCAGACACCATGGGTATCATTTCAGGTATGGGTATTTTACAGATTAAATTCAACAAATATTCATTGAGAAACTACTCTATGCAAGGTACTGTGTTATGTTCTAGAAATATGAAAATAAAAAAGATCTAGCCCTTCTCCTCAAATATGTGCCAAAGAAATCTTGTTGGGGTGGCTAGGTGGCACAGTGAATAGAGAACCAGCCCTGGAGTCAGGAGGACCTGAATTCAAATGTGACCTCAGACACTTAACACAAAACTAGCTCTGTGATCTTGGGCAAGTCACTTAACCCCAATTGCCTTCCTTTCCCTTCTCCAAAAAGGAAAAAAACAAAAATCTCATCTTCTCTTTGTACCTCAAGTAATTTCCTAGAAAAACTGAATAGAACAGTCATACAAATGCTGGGCCTCAAGTCAGGAAGACTTGAGTTCAAATTTAGCTTTAAAAATTTAGTAGCTATATCACCCTGGGCAAGTCACCCACTGCCTCAGTTTCCTCAAATGTAAAAAAAGGAATAATAATAGTACCTACCTTCCAGGATTGTTTTGAAGATCAAATGACATAAGATTTGTAAAGTATCTAGCATGGGACCTGGCACACAATAAATGTTTAACAAATTCTTGTTGCCTTCCTTCTCTAGTCATTTTTTTTACTTTATCAAAGATAATTTTAATCTTCATTGATGGAGGGAATTGCTAAATAGATGCTTCATGTACTGATTTTTAATTTCTCCTTTTTGAGATATATATATATTTATATATGTACATATATTTATACCTTCACACATATATGAATGTATATGACTAGAATAAGAGCTTACATTTTGTTTTAGAGGTCTAAAACTAAGGAGTGATCTATTTGTCTGAAGATACAGTGCAATGGGAGAGGCAGTGTTGTAGAGTAGAGAGACAACTTTAATGCCAAGAAGACCAAAATTCAGGTCCACCTTATGACACAGAGTGACTGTGTGACCCTGGGCAAATCACTAACTGTAGAGAGTTCTGTAAGAAAGGAGCTCCTAACCTTTTGTTTGTATCGTGAACCACTCCCCTCCACCCCAGCAGTCTGATGGAGTCCGTGCACCTTCTCAGAATAGTGTTTTAAATTAATATAATAAAATACACAGCATTAAAAAGAAAACAATTATATTGAAATATAGTTTTCAAAATACTGAAAAAAGCTCCACAATTTAGGAAAATATGTTGTAGCTGATGCCAATTTACATTGGGTGCTTCATATACTAATAAAATTGTAGGTCCAATCCCTGTCCCTTTGTTGTCTTTCAGTCATTTTTCATTTCTGTTCAACTCATCTGGTGCCCATTTGGGGTTTTCTTGGCAAAGATACTAGAGTGGTTTGCCATTTCCTTCTCTAGCTCATTATACAGATGAGGAAACTGAGGAAGAAAGGATTAATTGACTTACCCAGGGTTACACAGCTAACAAGTGTCTGAGACTAGTTTTGAACTCGGGTCTTCCTAACTCTGGAAGTCCATGTACCGAGTTATCTAATCCCTTTTTCTTCTTGCTTTATGATGATGAAAACAATAGCTCGGATACATTTTATTATGTTATATATATTATGTGTGCATTATATATATATGCATTATATATATACACATTATATATGTGTGTATATACATATATATCTATGTATACACATTATATACCATATTGGGTAAGTACTATTATTATCCTCATCCTACAGATGAGGAAACTGAGACACCAAGAAGTCATGTGGATCAAACTGCTCATTTCTGAGATGCAATTTGATCTCTGATTTTCCTAATACTAGGATTCCACATTCACTATGCTACATATTGTCATCATATAGTCAGGTGACTTACTGTGGGCATTCTACTGTAGAAAGATGCTAGGTTTTTAAAATTTTTTTTTTCTTTTTGTATTCTTTGTTTTCCACTAAAGTCTTCTTCTTTTGCTTCATGCATGGATATGATGCTGGGTTTAACCAGTAGAACCCAAACTCTGGAAGATTCTACCAAGCTAGATAGGCCTAGAGTATATAGGCCCAACAATGGATCTATGTCTATTAACCAAGAATTGAAGTGATTAAGTTTCCAGAGGTGCTAGGAAGCTCATCATTAAATGATGATTTTGTTGTTCGTTCACAGAAATATAGGAAAGTGGTCCAATAAGACATGGAGAAATTGTAATCTGTGTTAGTGGAGGGAACATCTACACAAAAGAAGTACCCACTAATTACTTGAAGGACGGAAATACACCTTCAGTAAACTTTTTACTCAGTGCCACTGATGTAATTGAATAATCGGAAAAAGTTCAAATGGCAGTTCAGGATGTTGAAAAATAGCTATTTTAAACTTTAATTGCCTTGTAGAATCTCTTCATGAATGGGCATTCCAAAAACTTCAAGATCTCTTGCCAGCTATTCAGCCAGTGAGAAATCAAAGGACATTTTGTGAAAAGAAAGTTAGGACTTTGCCTTAAAGCCATTTATGTTGGTGAAGCTAGGGGAACTAAATGGTAACACAAGATAAATTTGTAGCTATAAAATAACTCATCCTAAGACTTTGATGTTAAAAAAAAATCATTTACCCTGCTTTGGTCTCTGTATGTTTACATCTATGCTTTCAGAAATTATGGAAATTCTTCTGTTGTTAAAGACCTTGTTAAAAAAAATGTAATAAAAAATGTAATAAAAAATACTCTTACAGAAATGTAAGAGTATTTTCTCTATTTCTGAAACTCGCAACAATTTTAAAAGGAATAAACATGTTAATTGTGCAGAAGTGTTTCTCAAACCTTAACATTTTGATTCACTTTGCAAGTCATTAATATCTATTTACATCATATTCTAACTATTATGATCTGTGTAACTGGAAAAGTTACTCTTCCACTCTGAGACTCAGTTTACTCATCTGTTAACATTGGAAGTTAAACTACATGATTGCTAAGATATGTTTTCCATTTTTAAAAATCTACAGAACTCTTAGGAAAGCAAAATATTTATGGAAACATATAAATTAAAGAGACATTAAGAGAAACTCAAAATCATTAATAAACATCATACAATAATTAGCTTTCTCTTTGCTGTCAACCTATATGTATATATACACAAAATATTTCAAAACCTAATTGTTCTTTTCATAATTTGTGAATCAACAGAATGCCATTCTTTTTGATTGAGTCTTTTTTGCATAGAATGATCCTCTAAATTAACAGGTATAAATTGTGCCAAAATTGATGTATATTCAGAACTGATAAAAACCTAAGCGTTTAAATATTAATTTACTGTTAGTTAAAAGGTTACTTTCAAATTATATTAATTATATAGAATTAAATTATTAGTAAATTGTCATCCTTTACTCCTGGATTCTTTGACTTTTTTTCCTTCTGCATTTAATAATATTCAAATTTCACTGTGGTTATTGGTAAACATGTCATTTCCCCTTTGTTATATTCAAAATGTGCTATGGGCAAGAACTCTAAAACTTTTCATCTTTATATCCCCAGAACCAGGTCTGGTGCCTAGATATAGTATTTATTATTGCATCAAATATTATTAATGCATCAAAATGAATTTATACAATTGAATATGATATAGAACTCATACTATGTGGAAGTAGATTGGAATAATTCATATGTGTCTCAAGATTTCAAAATTTCTACAAAAGAACCCATTTTCCTGACTATGAAAATTGTGCTACAATTTTTAAAAGCAATCTTGTTTCTCAAATAGAAGAAAATATTTAGAGTTTTCCTCTATGAGATTAATAATATCATAGGTTTATATTACTATAGCAATAAGCTTACTGCTCCCACCCCTACCACTACCAAGCACCTCAAGTGAATCATCCCCAAGTAAAAATTTATACAAGATTCCTGAATCTTGAGAAGTGTTGATTACATCATTTCTCAAATGCTTGCTGAACCTGACATGAAAAAATTGCCTTTGTGGTTATGTGCATACATACACACACATACAGATATATATGTATGTTTGTATATATTTATATATATATGATAAATATGGTAACTATATACAAATTGCAATCACACTCATAACTCTCATTCATTATATCCAATTAATTTTATTCCCTCACTATTTTATAATTTTGATTAGATCCTTTAGGATATTAACATAAATAAGAATAAATTATTAGTTTTCTCGGGAGAAGCATGTATTTTGAAATATTGTTGCCACAAAACCCTATATATTAAGTTATTTATTTTATTATTGCTGTATATAGAAGAGACTGAAATTGGTCCCTCCATATTGAAAACAAATGATAAGTTTAAGTAAAAAGAAATTGTTACCCTTTGTTAAACATTTCAAATATATGATGTTCTGAAGTGGCCAAGAAGGCCCAAGTTGAATAATATCTGTGACTATGTTTGTAAGGAGTATTTTATTTTGTTCAGAACAACCTGGAGAAGGTAACCCAGAACCAGGACCAGAAATCTCAGCTAGTATTATTTCAGCATAACCTCCTGACAAGAATCTGAGAGCTGTGGAAACAGATAAAAATGTTTTTAAAAATCGTATTTTTATAGAACCATAAGATTAAAAAATGTTTTTCCCACAACTCTGAGGTAACTAGAGCAATTATTATTACCCCTACATTACAGAGAGGTAAACTGAGTCTCCTATTGGAAAAAACTAAATGTCCAAACTGGGATTCAAACTCAAATATTCTAACTTGAAGCCTCTGGTAACTTTTTTTTTTAACGACTCTACTAATCAATCAGTAGAATTTTATTAATTATGTACCAGGTGCCAAACACTATATTATACACTGTCTATGCAAAGAAAAAAGTGAAATAATCCTTAGTCTCAAGGAGCCTATGTCTTTTCAGGGAAGATGGTATATGTACCCATGTAGACGCATAAAATAGATAAAAAATAGATACAGTGTGGTAGAAGAGAAGGGAGGGATAACAAAGGCCTCCATTTCTAATTCTTAGATAATCAGAACATGTTAGATCAGGGCCTTTATAGTTCATCTCATCTGATTCCTTAATTTTTTAAATTGAGGAAACAGAGGCTCATAAGAAAATGGATGGAGGACAGGAGGGGATCTTAAAGGCCAGCAAGTCCAACTTCCTGATTTTATAGATCATGAATGGAGGCCATAAGAGATAAAGTGACTTTCCCAAGATCACACAAGCATTAAGTGGCTGACCCAGGATTTGATTTGTAAAGGGCATTCCTAGTTATCTTGGGTTATTGCTTATCCAATGCACATTGAGACAAGTGGAGATTACCCCATATTGGTGTCAGGCAAATCTTCTGGCTCTACTTTTGATCATGAGATGATCATTGAACTAATAGGTGGATAGCATAAACCGTGAAATTGAGTAGACATTTAGATAGATAGATAGATAGATAGATAGATAGATAGATAGATAGATAGATTAGTAGTCCGAAATTTTTCTTGTACTAGTATATACCCCATACTAATTTTCCCAAGCAGAGAATTCTAAGTCCTCTGGCTCCTTTTAAGTAAAGGAGCTACTATGCTAATTTGTTCCTGGCTAGAATGTTGAGACCTTCCTAAAATAGTCTTCTCTTCCAAAGAAAATAGAGAGCTGAAAGTCAAGGGTGGTAGTGCCTTAGAATAATAGACTTAAACAAACAAATCCATACAAAGATCAGGAAGATGTGCAAATGTTATTAACTAAAATACTTAAGATCTTCAGTGCAATATTTCAATTTAAGTCGATTTAGATATTGTTCTTTTTCTGTCTTTCTTTTTTAAATTCAGGGGAAACTTGGAGTTCCAGGATTACCAGGATATCCAGGAAGACAAGGTCCAAAGGTAAAGAAAGTATTTGTTTGGGTTTTATATTTTTGCCTGTCTGTATTTTCTAAACAAAAAACATTTTTAAGAGAAACATCAAAGCAATCTTCCTTCCAATATATTTTTTAGCAAAGAGGACCAAAGTTTCATAAGTAATATATGTTACATATCACAAAAGGAAATCAGAGAAAATGTGGACATTTTTAATGCAAAGGAGAGTAAGAAAGAAAGAGAAAAAAAAGGTGCTTGTTTGTTTCAGGAAATATTAGTAACAACATCCGTGATTTTTTTTAATATGAGCCACATTTGAAATTATGCTGACTCCAGCACAGGTATGTCCAAAAATGGTTTACCTTTGAAGGTATTTTTTTCTTATGGTATTTAACTACCTCACTGCCCGCTTTTTCTTCAAACCTCCTCTTCACAAGCATGGGAGTCAAAGAAGCATGTTTCCAGTTTTTCATCTTCACCACTTAGTGCCCTGTGTTATAGTACTACTTAAGCATTTAAGTTGGCAATTTATAGTGTTTTTTAGGGGGTAGAGTATCTCCCTCCTCTGTCCTCCCTTTAAAATTGAATTAAATATAAGTCCTACCTGAATAAGCTTTCTTTTATGCCTCGGGTCTACTTGATATATGAAGACATGGGGTAATATCAATTTATGTTTAAAGCAAAATGTGACATATACAATTTTGACATATATGTGTGCATATATTATATACATATATGTTTGTAAGTTTATTAATTTGTATAGTCCTTCTAAAAATTCAGATTAAAATCCATCCATACCCGTGCACTATGACATTTTTTCCTCCATTTCTTTTCTACTTCTTGCCCTGAAATCTATCATCAAATGGACACAGTATTGTCACTGGTATGTCAATGGACTGCTCTATTATTAAATTAACCATTTCTGTGATTTCTACACCGCATACTGTTCTCAGCCTAATGTGTGTGTGTGCATGCATGTGTCTCTGATTCCCCATCGCTACTTCAGACTCAAGCTCTACCGCCTTCACTAAGTAAGCTCTGTTAACTTTAAGGTTCATGCTATCTAAGTAGATTGCCTAGAAGTATCTAGGAAACACAATGGAGTGCTGGGCTTACATTCAGGAACACCTTAGTTCAAGTTTATCCCTTAGACACTATCTATGTGACATTGGGCAAGTCACTTAACCTCTGCTTTCCTCAGTTTCCTTATCTGTAAAATGATTATAGTAATCACACTTTCCTCCTATTGTTGTTGTAAGGATCAGATGAGATATTTGTAAAGCTCTTAGCACAGTGTCAGGCACATGATAGGTGCTACATAAAAATACTTATTTTATTGTCATCATCATTAGCAGCATCAGTAGCATCTCCAGATGCTAGTGACCTGGCACGTAGTAGGCACTTAATAAATTGATTGATTGTTATCTTTCTAATCCTGGTACATTCTCCTTCCTTCTTCAATTGATATTGTGTCTGGCTCACTATCTTTCCTTCCTATCTCTTTCCCTCATAAAAATACACATTGATACTCCCTCAAATATCCAAACCTCCCAATTCCTCAATCTACTCTATTCCCATGGCATACTATTCCTCCACTCTACCCAGCTAGACACAGAGATCATTTTGCCATTCACTCACAAGTATTTTATTTCTTTGTTCATGAGCTCAGAATCTTTATGTGATCATAATCTTTTATCATTCCATCTTTTCCTCAGCCTTATCACCCTAAGTTCTTTTTCATCACCATGACTTTCTATCCTTCTACCTCTCAGTTCTTTCACAGGTCATTTAGCCATGCATCTGCTACATTCTCCTCTCTTCACTCTCACCCCTTGCTGAACTAACTTTTATGTGCTGTACATTATTATCCATCCATGATTCCCTTTCCCCCATGTCCTATCATTGATTGTGCCTTGCCAAACCCCAACTCTGAATTACTTCCAATATCTTCCTCCTTTGTTGAATGGAGTTGAGGGAAATATGTACCAATGCTGATTGGTGCACTCCAGATATATATTATCTAATTTCACCTGGCTTCTCACTTCAATCAATTCGTCAGTTATTCAGCTAGCATTTATTAAGCTCTTGTTCTATGTCAGGCATTTGCCAAGTGCTGGGGATACAAAGAAAGGGAAAAAATGCGTCAAGACAAATGTTATATTTTCTCTAGTAGATTCATTATCTTACAACAGCTATTCAAAACTTTCTTGTCTTTCCTCAAGGATCCTTTGGCTCACATTCACACCCTCGCACCCCAGCCTCTTAGCTGAGGACCTCACCTCATAACTCATCAAAAACATGAGGTCATTCAGCAACATCTCCTTCATCTCCCCTCCTCCAAATCTCACATCACTTGGACATCCCCTCCCTCCACTGTTTCCTCCTTCACACTGGTCTCACATGAAGATATGCCCCTTCTTCTTTCCAAAGCCAACCCTCCTACATGCATCTTTGATCCCTTCTCCAACAGATTGTTCTCTCTGTCATCCCCACTGTCTCATCTTCAATTTCTTCGTATCTACTACCTCTTTCTCTACTACCTACAATAACAGTTATATCTCCCCTATCCTTACAGAAAGCAAAACCAAAAACACTCACCTGATCCTACCATACCCACTAGGTGCCATCTTCTATATCTCCTCCCCTTCATGGTTAGAATCCTTGAGACATGCATCTTCACTAGCTACCTCCACTTTATTTCCTCCTGTTCACTTCTCAACCTTCTGGAATCTTGATTTTGATCCCATTATTAAACTGAAATTATCTTCTCCAAAGTTATTGATTCTCCTTATTGCCAAATTTAATGGTCTTTTCTCAATTTTTATCCTTCTTTATCTATAAATAATAATAATAATAATAATAATAATAATAATAAAACTGATATTTATATAGCACTTACTATGAGGCAGGAACTCTCCTCAGTACTTTACAGTTATTATCTCTTTTGATCCTCATAACCACCCTGGGAGCTTAGTGCTGTTATTATCTTCATTTTACACATGAGGAAACTGAGGAATAGAGATATTAAGTGAATTGCCTAAAGTTCCACAGCTGAAGTTTATGAGGTCACATTTGAACTCAGGTCCTCTTTACTTCAGGCCCGACACTCTTTCTACCACGTTCCCCAGTTGCCTTATTTAACACTGTTGTTTGCCCTCTACTGAATATTCTCTTTTCACTAGATTTTTGTAATACTGCTCCTATATATTTTATTGCTCTGTCTCAGTCTCTTTGTATTGATTCTTCATCTGTATTATACCTACTAACTCTAAAGGCTCTACTCTACTCTGTCTTGTTGTCTCCTTGTTGGTGGTATCACTTCCCATAGGTTCAATTATTATGTCTATGTGGATGGTGTCCAGGTCTGTATATCCAGTCCTCTCTCTCCTCAGCTCTAGTCACACATCACCAACTACCTTTCAAGTTTCTCAAGCTGGCTGGGCATCTTGATCTTGAACTCAGCACTTCTAAAAGAGAACTCATATCTTTCTTCTCAAGTCCTTATTTCTTTTCAAATTTACTGTTGCTGTCTACAACACCACCATCTTTCCATTCACCTAAGTTTGCAGCCTTAGTGTCATCCTCAACTTCTCATTCTCACCCTTAATAACAAATCTGTTGCTAAATTTGTGGTTTCTACCTTCACAGTATCTCTTAAATATATCCTCTTCTCTCTCTCTCTCTCTCTCTCTGTCTCTCTCTCTCTCTCTTTCTTTCTCTCTCTCTCTCTCTCTCTGTCTCTCTCTCTCTCTCTCTCTGTCTCTCTCTCTCTCTCTCTCTCTCTCTCTCTTTCTTTCTCTCTCTCTCTCTCTCTCTCTCTCTTTATCTTTCTGTCTCTGTGTCTATCTTTCACTCTCTCTCTGCTGTCTCTGTCTCTCCCCCCCCACACATATACTAGCATATCTATGTATCCATATAGACACAAATACACACGTATATGTGTGTATAAATACATATACTATTGGCTTTTAATAATTGCTTGCTGAGTTGAATTTATCTATCTATGATTATTTTTTCAAATGTATCTTATGTGTCAACACTGTGTTAAGCTCTGGAACTACAATGATAAAATTGAAAATCTCTTTGTCTAAAAGAGCTTGAATCCTTAAAACTGTATTGAGATGCTCTATGCATGATTCTTTACTTCTAGTGTGCCGCTCTATGTATGTATTTCTTTGCATGTTTTCTCCACCATTAGAATGTGAACTCCATATAGTCAACATTTAGTAAATTCTTGTTAATTGAATGATTGCAAATTAATATTATATTCTACATTAATGATTTGACAAGATATAGGACAACAAAAATCTTTCTAGGGGAACCAAAAGGAAAAATACCAAGAGAAGTTTTTAAAAATCTTTCATTAAAGTCTTTTGCTAAGATCATAAGTAAAGAAAGTAAATAATATAAATTTTTTAAAAGCTATTCATTTCATCCCTCTCTTGTGTCCACCAAGTAATTTATATAGAATGAGAGGAAAATCTGTTCACAGAGCTTAAAGGAACAATATGGAATTAATACCTCAAAAAATCTTGGCACATTCAAAGATTTTTTCCTTTTATTACTGGTTTCACCTTAGGGGAAAATGTATTATTTGATCAGTTCTTTACTTTTGAAGTGAAAGCTAAAATTCATTTTATCTCTTGATGTTTAATGCATTCAGAATTTCAAGTTTTATGGTAAGCTTATTTTAAAATATATGAACCAAAGCTGTACTGTGTCTTGAAAAAAGTATCTGATTTAATAAATCACCCTTTTTCATGCTTCTTTTGTTTTAAATTAAAGGTAGACTGTATAGCTGAAACTGTCACCAAGCATTTACAATTGATTTTTAACATGTGTTTCTTTTATAGGGGTCCACTGGTTTTCCAGGGTTCCCAGGTGCCAATGGAGAGAAAGGTGCCAGGGTATGCTATATAATGATCCTTTCACATATATTTAAATATAATTGTACTGACAATTTCGTGGATGATCTTGTGTCAGATATTTGTTTTTGCATATCTGGAAGGCAGCAAGTAGGATGGGAAATGTGCTGATTATCAAAGCTGCAAGATTCTGCTTTGTCTATCAAAGCAGATGGGAAAAACTCTTATGAATATTCTGCGAAGGTTACATCTGTAAGACCTAGGTTAGGAAGGTCATTGCTCTGCCATCACTGAAATCACTTCAAAGAGACTGATCATATTTTTAGAAAACTGATGAAATTATCAGAAGTGAAAGACTGTCCTGGAAACCTTAGATGAGAGCAGTTTAGTCACACTGGAGTAATGTATCTCATCGATATGCCTCCAACTCATTTCAATTAGCAATTAAAAAGCCACTGTACTTTAGACAAGTTTGTGAGAGGTAGCATTATGTCAACTGACTTTATTCTTATCCCATTTAGACTTGCTTTAGAAAAGATGGGAAATTTCATTTTGTTTTTCCCCACCAAATCAATGAAGCCAAAACATTGTTCAACTTCTTTTGGTCTCCAAGATAAAAGAATAATAATTATTATCTCAAACAGACATAGGGGTATAATAGAAGTAAATTTATAATATGTACCGAGTATGATAAAATTTGTGCAGTGATATGTAGTACGTGTATCTGTCAGAAATTTTAAAAAGTGACTGCAACTTGAAATTCCTCATTTAAAAAAAAACTTATAGTATTTGGGTGAACTATACAATAATAATTTTTTCTATTTATTGAAGTGCCTTATTTAGATGTCTTGCCTTAGAAGAATAATATTCCTATTAGGTTTTCTAGTCTGTATTTTGTTTATTTACATTCTTTAATTTTCTTGATTCAAATCCCATCTCTCTTTTTTTTCCCCTTAACCCCTTTTAAGTCACTTGACATAAAAGTGTTGAGCTTGCAATTCTGGATCTTTTTTTTCTATAGTGTCCTTCTTCTCAAAATTTCCTTGTATTTAGGTATTTGGTAAAAGCATATCTTTCAGTAATGTAAATAGAGGGTTCCCATGAGTCAACCTTGCTTCCATAAACTGTCCAGTGAATTTAGTGAGATGGTCAGTTTTAAGACAAAAAAAAAATCTGTTTACTTAAATTAAAATGCAGAAGATCTAAATAGATGCAAAATGGCATCTTAGCCTTCAGTGGGTTTTATAGTGCCTCATTCAGCCCTAGACCTGTAATTCACTGTAATATACTGTATAATGAAACCTTTTGAACTGTGTTTGGCAGGGTGTAGCTGGTAAACCAGGTCCCCGGGGACAACGTGGTCCAACGGTAGGTACCTTTATTTCAATAATGGGCTATGGATTTGCATTTGGAATTCAATATGTTGAGAGAATTTTTAAAGGGAAAATTGTCTCTTCTGCAAAATATTTGGTGCTGGATCAGTCTCTTCTGTCTCATTTTCAAATCCTCAGGGGCCACGAGGTTCAAGAGGTGCAAGGGGTCCCACAGGAAAACCAGGCCCAAAGGTAAGATGGCAGGTATTCTTTAGCTATCTGGTGGTTCAGGACAGAAACCAACAGGGAAAAGAGTGTTGTTAAATTAATTTTTTTTTCTCATTTTCCTTTTCCTCAGGGTACTTCGGGTAGTGATGGTCCACCTGGTCCACCTGGTGAAAGAGTAAGTAAGATTCAACTGCATACTAGAGATAGGAACTTGTTGTTGTTTTTAATATGTACTCATCATTTATGGGCAGAGCAGTCTGGCCCTGCATGACATGTACATATTCAATCTACCCTCCAATTAGACGGATTGTGCTGGGCAAAAGATGAAATGACTGAGGAAACAAAAGATTGAGCTTCTGAGCACATCAGTTTATTAAGCAATGCATTCCAATTGCCTAATAAATCAGGACCAGACCTCCTCAGCTTGGGAATGGACACCAAATACAAAGGGAGACAGATTTTTAGACATTAAAAACCATTGATCAAATGATACCAATTAATTAAAACAAAACAATCCGGATACAAAAGTAGCCAATATTATTTCTAATTGGAAGAGAGATTGAGACTTTCCAGCTTGGGAGGGGGAGAGGGAATAGGTGCAATTCCCTAAAATCAGGAAAAAAAAAAAAAAAGGTGTGCCACTTTCCCAAAGTGTTTATATTCAGTCAAAGGACCGTGAAAATAATAAGTCACTGATCAGTATGGGACCAGTTTTCAGATAAAATATATGGGTTACTTGAGATGTTTAATTGTGAGAAAACTCCTTGCATCAGTTCTTAGGATTTAACTGGGTTTCTGGTCAGCATAACCTTTGTTAAGGGCCTCTAAACAGACAGCAGAAGTCTTCTAGCTTCCCAGTCACATAGGACTAGGATCAAACAATGCAATAAGTTTTTCTCCCAATTCCCACAATTGAATGAATTTTTTTCACAAGACAGAAATTGAACTAACTCCATAATAGAAGAGAAAGAGAACTGAGCTAGCTCTAGAATTGAATCACAAGATGGGAGTCACCGTGTTTCACTCAGTTCCCACTACCACTTGCTGTTCTACTCCTCCCAATTCCCTGAAGACCAGGATCACACACTTAAGTGAGGCCTCATTATTGCATTGCTTTGAAAGAGTGGGCAAATCAGAATAATTTGTTTTTATTTCAAAATGAGATAAACCCTATATAGAACTGGCCTACGGTTCTCTTCTCAAACTCAAACCAAACATACTTAATGGTTTAGAAAATTCTTATAGAAACTATGATGTCCCTTATCGCCTTCCAGGGCATTTCATTTGAGTATGCATTCTGGCCATGCAGGATTATGCTGGTGAAATGGAGTCTACCATTAGCCATTAAGCTACAATCAATATCATTCAAATCAAGATAAAGCATCTATTCCAGTAAATAGAAAAACTATTTAGAAAAATTGATTTTCAATTGCTACACAACGGAGCTAACTACAGATGAGTGAGCATGCCCTCTATTTGCTACTGGGTGAAGTTTAACTTTTAGATAACTACATTAATTTATAGTCTGCCAATTCTTACCCTAACAACAACACTTTCAAAATTAAGAAATAATTAATACAAATACCCTATGTATACTGATCAAGGGTTTAAACCCATCTGTTTCTGGTTCATCACAATCTAATAATTAGGGTTTTTTTTTTTAATAAAAATAAATAGACTTTAATATGAAATGTACACCCAGAAAAGAACTCAAAGATGACAGGAGGAAAGGACAGTCTAATTTGGATAAAATTATAACTATGGACTAGAAAATGTCAGTAGAGAATTAAATGTTTCTTTAGTTTGATTTTTTGAAAAGAAGCTTTATTTTCTATTTTCAACTCTATGAGCCAGTGAATTTGTACTTCCTCATTTCTTTCCAAAACTAATTCTATTTGCCAATTTACAGGTTAGAATCAATATTTTCTTAATGCCCAAATGGAATGTATCTTATTTGCTGAAGTTCAGGGAAAAAAATGAGCATATTACTTGTTTTGTTTATCAAAGATTTAATTCACTGCGAAAACCCACTGTTTTCTCTTCAGAGAACGTTTTCCCCAAAGCAATACGGATATTATATGTGTGTGTACATACACATACATGAATACAAATTTATATAATTTTCAATTTAATATTAAAGTTTCTATTTATAAAGATTCACAAGTAACCCTACCATTAGAAAAATCTTGATTGTTAAAAAATATGTATAGGAAATAGATTTTGTGTGTACAAAAAAAGAAATCTTATGGATTCCATTTCAAAGCACCCTGCAAGCAGTTTAAATTTTGAGAAGATATAAAAAAATGAAACATTGTTTTTAAACTTCATATTATATTTAAAATAAACAAAATAATAGTCCATTAAATACTTTTGAGAGAAGAAAATTTAGAGTTGAGAGTTCTAATACAGTCTCTTGACTGAATATTATGATCTGAGATAAGTCATTTATTAAGTGCATCTGTTTTCCTCATCCTTATAATCTTTAGGCTAGCATTTAACATCCTTCCATAATCTGGCTTCAACTGCCTTTCCAGTCTTATTTTGCATTATTCTCTTTTGAGTACTTTCCATTTCAGTTAAATGAAATCTACTAGCCATTCCCCCCATACATTACATTTCATCTTCTACCTTCACGTAAGTGGTCCCATTGCCTGGTATGTATTCCCTCTGCACCTCTACATGGTAAAATTCTTAGCTCCTCTCAAAGCATAGAGTGGGTAACACTTCGATCATCTCTTAATTATCAACTCTCTTTTCATATTGAAATTATTTTTATTGCTGTGTATATTCTATTCACTTATTCCTGTACAAATTTTATGCACTACCAACAGCCTTCCCCTTTCCTAGAGGAATGTAAGCTTCTTGAAGGCAGGGACTATTTTTTTCTTCAGTTGTATTCCTCAAACCTGGTATAGATCCTTCCACGTAGTAATCACTTAGTAAACATTATTTTCTCGGTAAATTAAGATGATTGGACTACATGATTTTTAAAGTCCCTTCCAGCTCTAAGATTCCATAATTTCATAATAAAATGTAGTTGGGAAAGCAGAGAGGGAAATGTATACAGCACTTTTGCCTTGGGTATGAAAATATTTTTTTCTGGCTACAAATATAAAAAGTAGAACCCATTTGAAGAGAATTTTTTTCACTCATTTGGATATACTACACATCGCAAATAAAACTGTGCAATAAGAGCATGAAAATAGATGGCTAGCCTATACCATAGTTGCAAGTCTTATTCCCCAAACCAATATAGCAAAGCATTAATATAACTCACAGATTTATATTTCTCACCTGTGTATCAGATTTTGAGTTAAAATAAATGTCTTCATTCTCAATCTTTCTATTCATGCCAAAAAATTACCTCAGTTTTTCCTACTATTCCATTAGTTTATACATGTGCACACACACAAATACACATACATATGCGCAGGCGTGTTTAGTTTGTCTTATCTTTTTATTTTACAAAGTCAATGTTAGTTTCTTTTCCCAATAGATATTCATAACTCAGTATGAAGTATTTGCTTTATGTTAAATCTGTGAAAGAGAAAATAGAAATATTGTACCCATTTTACAGATGAGGAAAACGGATCCATAAAAGGTAAAGTGATGTGTCTAAGGTCACATGGTCAATCAGCGGCAAAGCTGGAACTTAAGCTGGTGTTTACTGCTGCTGTCTAGTATTTTTTTTCTCTTAAAAATGTCACTTAATTGAAAGAATAAAGATTTCAAAACTCTAGAACAATACCCGTTATTTAATGCCTTCAGCCCACTTCAGTATAACTCAGTGTTATGCCTAATACTAATAGACAGCATTAACAGCACTTTATATGTTATTCATTAGCTCCTCAGAATAGTCCAGTTGCTGCTCAGTGATTTTTCAGCTGCGTCCAACTCTTTGTGACCCTGTTTGGGGTTTTCTTGGCAAAGATACTGAAATGGTTTGCTATTCCCTTCTCCAGCTCTTTTTTTGCAGATGAGGAAAATGAGTCAAATAGGGCAAATGACTTGTTCAGGATCACACAGCTAGTAAATGTCTGAAACTGGACTTGCCCTCAGGTCTTGCTGACGCCAGGCCCAGCTCTCTACCCACTGTGCCACCTCGCTTCATTTGGTCCTTAGAATGTTACAGTTAGATAGATACTATTATTAGATCCCTTTTGCACTTGAGGAAACTGTATCTGAGAGAAGATCATTGATTTAGATCTATAAGAGTCCTTAGAAACAATTGAATCCAACTCCCTCATTTTACAGATGAGGAAACTGGACAGTCAAAGGCTAACTGACTTGCCCAGGGTCACTTAGGTATTAAGTATATTACATAGGATTTGAACTCAGGTCTTCCTTTTCAGTGCTCTAATCATTATGCAGCCTATCTTACTTAATCAGATATTATAACAGAAGTTTAAGAAATTGGAGAAAAATAGCATTTCTTTTGATAACTGATGAATAGTTAACACAATTTTGTTGTTTGTTCATAGTTCTAAATTTTATTCAAAAATTCATATAGTGTTTATTTTCTGCATAGTATTTTTTCCAGTTTTTGTTTCCATTCATTTTATTAGGATAGTAACAAACTATAATTATAACAATTTATATTTCCCCCCAATTTACAAATACTTTCCTTATACCTGTCAAAATTCTCAAGTTGATTCAATTTCATGTATAATTCCTGAATTTTGTATGCATTTTTCAGCAGTGCTTTGTCACTATCTTCAGTTGCTTTCCATGAATCTAGCCCTAAAACATTCAAAGGTTTTTTATTACATTTTTATGGATGGCTAATGTGATCTTTAGACATGTATTGTGTGTCCTGCGAATGATCTCCCACCACCCTCTCTACTCAATACAGACACAAACACTCATGTCCTTACAAACTATATGGTCATTAAATTCTCAAGAGGTCCTGAGCTGAGTCTGGAAATACAGATCTTTATACCTTCCTGGTCTAGGAAATGCTCACTTATGGTATTGGATAACCTTTACTTTGGTTATAGGGCAGTTAGGTGGTACAGTGGATAGAGTGCTGTGTCTAGAGTCAGGAAGACTACTTTTCCAGAATTCAAATCTGCTCTCAGATGTTTACTAGCCATGTGACCTCAGGCAAGTCACTTAACTCTGTTTGCTTCAGTATGTTCATTTGCAAAATGAGGTGGATAAGAAAATGGCAAACCACTCTAGGATCCAACACCCAATGAAATCAGGAACAGTTGGACACAACTGAGCAATTTATGTTTTAAAATATGACAAACTGTCATATTTTGGCTTTAAGAAGACTTGATTTCTCATCTCACCTCTGACATTTCATAGCTGTGTGACCATGGTCAAGTCCTTTACCAAGTCATAACTTCCATGAATTCATTATTTTCCTGAGATTTAACATTTCTTCAGAAAAGCATAAAGAAAAAAAGGCATTCAGAGTACCTAATTGTTGCCTTTAGAAGAAACCAAAGACTCTTTATGGCTTTGGAAAACATGGTTCATTAAAATACCAAACTGACAGAAAGTAATTCTAAAGGCATATATTGAATATCAGTATTACTCCTAGATTCTAATTAAAAAATAGCTAGTGAAGAAAGTCCGACACATCAGAAGGGGAAAAAAGACAAGTATCTATAGCAATAAGTTAAGATAAACTATCTTCTGAGTGAATATATTTAAGACTTCAGTGATGAGTTGAAAGCATTCTCTAGTGTTCTGTAGAGCTACCTGTTATCCTTCAACCTGAGATTCTGAGTTTCTCAGACCATGATATTAAACTAGTATTTGTTTGCACTGTTCAGAAATGCTCCCATGCTAATTTAGAAGCATGGAGGTGAATTTTTAAGGAACTTTGTTCCTGAGAGTTATGGAATAAAAGATCCCCATTCTACGGTTGTCTCTAGTGGATGGTAAAATGCCAATAGCAGCCAACTCAGAATAAAAATGTCTCTGAGTGTTTGGCATGAATAGCGAAGGCCTGCAATGTCCTCAGGTTAAGAATATGGAAGTAATTCGCAGCACATAATAGAAGTGAGGAGCAAGGAAAATAAATCCATGTTGCTTTTAGATTAGCTTAGAGCCTATCTCGTTATGTTTCCACAGCTCTGTTACTACCGTGCACTGGTCTCATTGCTTTTGGTATTAATACTTTAGAAATAAACTGCGAATGATAGCTCTCATTTTGCAAGTCATGCCCTTTACTTTCCCCATTATATTTTCTGACATAGTAGTATGCACTGCAGAAAATCTTGCCAATAGGTTTGCATTGGAATTAAAGCAATTTGCTGATAACAGTATGTGCAATGCAGAAATGACTTTTTTTCTCATTTGTAACTACCTTCTGTGGGACTCCAACACCAATATGAGAAAGAATAACAATCTGTCTTTTTTTTTTTCCCAATTCAGGGACCTCAAGGACCTCAGGGCCCTGTTGGATTCCCTGGACCAAAAGGCCCTCCTGTAAGTATTTTTGTTTCTTCTTTTCTTTTGCTGTACATTAAAAAAAAAAGAGAGAGAGAGTTAGACTCCTCACTTTAAATAGCCTATATCTACAAGTGCTAATAAAATTCACTTATTAAAATGTGCAAAAAGGAACACAAAGCAATAATGATAATTAAAACATAAGCACAAAAGGGCAAGTAATCATGCATGCATTGTAAATGTTTCCAATTTGTGACTGTGAATTTCATTTGTAATTATTGCACAGTGATTGCTTCTGAAGGAAAAAAAAACAAAGTAGAATCTTTGAAAAACAAGAAATAGGAATTCCTAATGCTAAGCCTTGTACCTGGGGTACTGAAAAATCCTGTTAATTTTTTTACATAGTGTGGTAACTTAAGACTTAAGTGTGCCTACTTAAAACTTTTCCTGAAAAACTATCCTTCCCCCTCTTGAATTAATATAAACTATTATTGGCAAAAAAGAGAAGCAAAGCCACATAGAAGATAAAGTGTTACACTTGGCTTCAGGAAGACCTGATTTTTCATCTCACCTCTGGCATTTCATAGCTGTGTGACCATGGTCAAGTCCCTTAACCTCTGAGCCTCAGGCAACTTGCAGAGACTATAAGTTCCAGATGGATTATACACTGGGTAAATTGTAAGGCCTTGATGGATTGCTGCTAAAATAACCTCATCTCTTCTCATCCTGTTGATGTCACATTGCACTTTTTCTTACTTTATTGAAAGTGCTCTGAGCTATCCTATGTTTCATGTCCTGGTCCCACACTGAAAAAAAAAATGTGCAGAGTACCTACCTACAAATCCAATCCTTCCCTGCAGTGATATTTTTTCATTTCACATGACTAGAACATAAGCTCCAATGAAAAATCACTTAGTTGAATAGCTTTAAAATGCGATATTCTCCAGGTTACTTTGTGTATTATGCATAGAACAGACAAGAGAGGATACTATTAGGTTCTCTGATTCCTTATATAAATAATCTCAGGTCTTTATTTAGCATTCAACACTCTTTGGACTACTTTCATGATCTGTATTCTCAACAGTGATCAAAAACACTCCCCCCACCCCTTCCTTTTTTGATATTCAGAGAAGAACAGAAAGAGGCATATCCAGTTGTTATCTTTATTGTCCTCTATTCTATCTCGGTGACAGCTAGAATTTCCAGTTAACCTCTCAGTTGTCTAATAGTTTACAATGCTTGTGATGTTTAAAGTCCTTTGGATGATTCTGGCTGTAACTAAATGCACAACAGCAAGAACATGATTTATCTCTCCTCTTGGAAACTGCAGATAGTCAGCCTTGTCTCTTTCTCTCTCTCAGTGCCTTTAGGGATGAATAGTGTTCCAAGGCTGTAATGGGGATAACTCAATCCATCTTTAGCCAGTACAATAGCTTCCAATATATCATTGACTAATGTCTTTATTCTCATCCTTGGAGTGTTGTTATCTAAGGTCAAAATGACCTAAAGGGTGCTGATTGACTCGCTTTCCTTAAGAATATCCTTCAGTGACATTAGAATGACAACTGAAGGGTATAAGTGGAAGTGGTTATTCTATTTCATCAGATCATAGATTTAGAACTCAGAGTCACCCCAAAAGCCATCTTTGAGTCATATGAGGAAACTGAGAGCCAATGAGGCTAAATATCTTGATCAAAGTTTATAAACTTATACTGTTAAAAACCTTGACTCACTTGTCTGGAAATAACAGATAGCATGGGAGATTTAGATCTTAAAGGAACTTTAGAAGTCATGTAATCCAAACTCCTCATTTAATAGAAGAGGAAGCCGAAGCCCAGAGATTTACTTTATTTGTTCAAGGTCACCTAGGTCTTAAGTGGCAGAGCAGGAAATTAAACCCAGGGCCCCTGACTCCAAATGTAATGCTGTTTTTTTTGTTTTTTTACTACTAACACATAGGAATTCTAGATTATTCTTTAAAAAAGTTCAGTTTTACTAATTTAATGTATATAAAGTAATTCTAACTAATTAAATATAGCCAAATAAAAGTTCAGATTTATTTCTTTGGGGGAAGTGGATGGGCAGAGGCATGGTGATCTCTGATTTCCCTTGGTGTAGGTAATTCCAGGTGCAATTTATAGTCCTATAGTTCCTGTAGAAGGAGGACAGCAGGCAATGATAACTAATATAAACTTCTTGGGGTCACACAGACAGCATGAGTTTAGAGTTACAACTAGAACTCAGGTTTTCCTGAGTCAGAGAGGCAAGCCCTCTGTGTACTTTGTAATTCTCCCTGTAATGACAGATGGGAACAATCTGTAATCATTATGTGTATTGAGGCAGTGCTTTGTGATGCCCCATTTATATTGGATGTAAATAGATACATCAGAAGTGCCAGCAAATTGTTTGTTTTCACAAGTGAGGAAACATCACCCTTACCGTTTTGTTTGCTCTATTAATATGTTAATAATCCTCTGTAATTATAGACACATTTCCAAAGTAAACTGCAGCTTGGCTCCTGGGTGGCATCACACATTAGAGAGGCCTGAATTAATGAGGTAACAATATAGTCAAAATCTTTAAGAACTTGGCTGCTTTAAAAAAAATCCTCTGCCATGTGTTAGGAGCAAAAATTTGGAATCTTGCCTGCCTGCCACACAGCTTGGCATTGAAATACATGGTTAGGTAGGGGCCACTGCTAAAACTTAGGCTTTACAGTCTGGTAATAGCCAGGTAATAGGATATCTTAACCTTAGAGTAGGTTGTCATGTCTTGAGACTCAGGATATGCATTTCATTCACCAACTTTTACCCTATTTTTCTCCATTGGCTTATGGGTGACAAATCACTTTTCTTCAAGTATTGTTATTTTGTGCCTCTTCATAAGATTATTGATAAAAATATGAAATTTGCTTAGAGCCGTTAAATTACTACACAGTTTCTAAAATGCCATCCAGCTCATTTTTCTCTTCCTGTCCAGTTCTAGATTAAGTCTCTGTTCAGTGTCTATCCCAGATCTCTGGACTTATGAACCATCTCTCTGTTTTGTCTATCCAACAACATGTTCTACTGTGAACAACATGTATTCTTTATATACATTTTAGGCCCATATCTCGAGTAGCAATGAATCTGATTTAGTAATATGCTTTGAAATGTCCTTGGACTTGATGCAATTTATCCCATATCATCTCCAAACATGAGTATCTGAAGGACCTCCATAGCACCAATTATCCTCTAAGGCAGCATTTTTTTTGTTGGTTGGTTGTTCTATCGATATCAGTTGTGTCCAACTCTTTGTGACCCCATTTCGGGTTATCTTGGCAAAGCTGTTGGAGTGATTTTGCAGTTCCATCTCCACCTTATTTTACAAAGGCATTCTGGGTTAAATGACTTGCCCAAGATCACAGAGATAGTAAGTATCTGAGGAAGGATTTAAACTCAGGTCCTCCAGACTCCAAGGACAACACTTTATCCACTGTACCACCTAGCTACCCCCTCATGACAGCAACAACATCTTTGTTGAGCATAAATCTTATTCATGCCTCTATGCCAGCATTTCTCAACCTGTGGGTTGCGACCCCTTTGGGCGTCGAATGACCCTTTCACAGGGGTCACATGGGTTGTCTAAGACCATGGAAAAACACATATTTCTGATGGTCTTAGGAACCAAGACACCACTCCTCTGTCTCCAGGCGGGTCTGCCCACATGCAGATATATCCACATACGAGTATTAAAGGGTCGCAGCATTAGGAAGGTTTAGAACCACTGGCATAAGGTTTCTGTGTATATTTGCAAAATAGTTCATTTTGTAACTTCCAGGCTATCCTACTATACAATTAGTTTACACATACCCCAAAGCAGGTATTAGTGTAGTCAAAACAGCCTAAATAGCTTATTCTGGTTCATTCAATCAAAACTTGTAGCTGGAATAGTGCCAAGAATAGAGAAGCCCTTTCCTTCCTCTAGTTCATGAGCCTAGAGACTTGGTTTTGCTTCACATATAATTTGAATCCATGATGTCTATAGGTTGACGTGAACAAAAATGGAATCCAAAAAAGTCTTTACAGGTTTACTGTTGCTCCTACATGCATTATAGAAAGTAATATGAACAATTTATCCCTGTGTACCATGTATTTATTCTGCCACAAAGTGGATGAATAAATATTCTGCTTTGTCCTTCCTAATGTGTATCCATCCATTCATTCTTGAGTTCTTTCATTCTCTAATCCATTCATTCATTAATAACCCTTGATCATTTGCTATGTACTTAACACTGGGCTAGGCACTGAGGGGATGTTATACATACAAAAGAATGAGGAATTTTCCCTGTGTTATAGGAACATATATTTATGGAGAGCTGACATTCTTACTTCAAAGAGTTAAGTAACTATATATATGTATATCTATCTATCTATCTATCTATCTATCTATCTATCTATCTATCTATACATAGATATATGTATATATATCTATGTATATATATATATATATATATATATATATATATATATATATATATACAAAAATGCTTGTTGATTGAGCGACTAAATTTTGCTATATTCTCCAGAAGACAAAAATATTAGTATGAAATCAAAATTCCTGTCATTTCACTAGCATGCATATTTTGCTTTAAGTTTTCAAGGGAGGGAAAAGCAAATCTTCATCTCTTGGATTGAAATAGAGAAAGGAAAATAATAAAAAGCTATTCCTAGAAGAAATAAAATAAATTCTTTCTTATCATACTAGGTCTGCTTTAGAGAAAAGATAACTGGATTAAGTAAATAGAATGCTGAAATGAAGATTTTTCCCTCCTAACTCTTCTGCCATATAAGTAGACTTTGGTGGTATATTGCACCTTCAGTTGATATAATAATTCCAACAACAGGGAACCTAGACCTAAAACATTATTAAAATATAAAAAAGTATTTTTTTAAATTCTATTTACAAGGGAAAGACTAAACTTATAAGTGTCCCTGGGAAGAGAAAAAAATTAATTTATACAGTCCTTATTCAGTTTTGTAGCACATATAAAATTTCCCTCAAGTCAGTTTTTTCCAACTTATGCAGAAGAAATAACCTTTTCTGGGGTGTATCAAAGGTGGTGACTGTTTTATCAATAGAAATTTGGGAATGTATCTGTATTTAAAGAAATGCAATGTTATTCTCTAGATAAAAATTTTGCCATCACCTTTTTTTTTTCAATTTATTATTTATAACATTCTTTTCTTTTTAAATTTTAAGTTCCAAGTTCTATCCTCCTCCCCACTCTCTCACCCATCCATTGAGAAAGCATACAATTACTATAATTTACATATATTAAATTATGTAAAACATTTTCCTATTATGCTGCAAAAATAAGTAAAATAAATAAACAAAAAATAATTTGATCTCAGACTTCATCAGTTCTCTCTCTGGAGATGGATAGCATTTTTTCATCATGAGTTTTTTGGAATTTTCTTGGATAATTGTATTGATCAAAGTAGTCAAGTCTTTCAGAATTAATCATCATTACAACACTGCAGTTACCATGCATGATGGTCTCCTGGTTCTTCTCACTTTGCTTTGCATCAGTTCATATAGTCTTTCCATGCTTTTGTGAAACTACCCCCATGTCGACAATATGCCACAATCTGTTCAGCCATTCCCCAATTGTTAAGCACTCTCTTAATTTCCAATACTTTGATGCCACAAGAAGATATATATTTCTGTTATAAATATTTTTCTACATATACGTCCTTTTCCTTTTTCTTTGATTTCTTTGAGATATAAACCTAGTAGTGGTATTGCTAGATCAAAGAGTATACACAATCTTGTAGCCCTTTTGTTCTTTAGAATGGTTGGACCATTTCTGTACTCCACTAGCAGTGCATTAGTGTACATACTTTCCCTCACTCCCTCCAACTTTTATTATTTCTGATAGATGTGAGCTGGTAACTCAGAGTTATTTTAATTTGCATTTCTCTAATGAATAGTGATTTACAGCATTTTTTCGTATGACTATAGCCATCTTTGATTTCTTCTTCTGAAAATTACCTGTTCATAGCCTTTGACCATTTATCATTTGGGGAATGAATCTTAATTTCTATGAATTTGACTCAATTATCTATATATTTGAAAAATGAGTCCTTTATCAGGGAAACTTGCTGTAAAAATTATTGATTTTACTTTATCATCTATGGCACCTTTTAGAAAAATGTAGTTTTCCTATTTGTCTCTCTTAAATAGGTCTATTTTTATTTTTGTTTTGTCTGAGATCATGATTGCTACCTATACTTGTTTTACTTCATTTGAACCATATATGATTATATTCTACCCCTTTATTTTAGCTCTGTGTATAGTCACCATCACTTTTTAACTTGATCTGAGCAACATAGTTTAGACAACCTTCATTTCCCCCTACTTCCTCACAATAGAGTAGTCAAACATACCCAATTTCTTCAAAGTTCTTAAACATATTATGATCTATGTGAGTAAGACATATAGCATATTAAGGCATCTATGATTTTTGCAGATTAGAGAATTCCCAGAATGTTGTTTGCCTCTAATTATAGAATTTATGAATTAGAAAGGATCTCAGTAATCATATAGTCCAACCTATGCATGTAAAAAAATCCTTTTCATGACTTAGTAGAGAAGTCTGAGGGAATTCAAGAACATTCAAATTTGATGACTTGCCAAGTGTAACATGGCTAGAAAGTGGCAGAGATAAGACTTGAACCTAGGTCTTACTAACATCAAAACAAACACTCTATGTACTACTCCATGCTGCCATTTTAGACAATAAATACTGATGAGAAAATACAACCTGACAGATTAGTGTCTTGCACTAATAGTATATTATAGTCATATCTGAAGTGGGGTCATAAGCTCATAGATTCATGACTGCAAGGGACCTTAGAGGCCATTTATTCAAAGGAATAGTGAAAGATCAATATGATATATTATTAGCTTTGTTGTGTAATGGATAAACCCTTCTTCCAGGCTACATAGTCTAAGACTACTTTTGATTTTAGATTTTTGTTAAATACATTTCTTACCGTTATCTGGCCTTTTAAATAGGAAATCTTCCCAAGGGGTGGACTAGATTAATTAATATGATTAATTTTTTTAATGTAGTAGTTTGTCGTGAAGAGAGATATAATGGAAAGGAATCAGAAAAAGAGAGAGCCATCAATTCCTCTCCTTTCTCCATAATCTATAGGCTCAGTAATCATTCCAACAGAAGCTGAGACAGTTAAAGCTAGCACCATAAAAAAATGTAAAGAGCTTGCATCATTCCTATTAACGGCAGCACCTAGACTGTGTCTTGCACCTATTACTATTGCACAGTAGTGGGATACAGAATCAGGTAAAGAAGACTTGAAAATCCTGTCCCAGGTGCCTTCATGTTTTTTGCAAAGGACTTTAAATCTCATGGAACAGAGAATATTTTTTCTAGGCCCAAATCCAATCATAGGTGAACTTCTCAGACCATGATTTGCTTTATGATCTGCCATATTGACTTTTGAGACTAAGGAATTCATAAAGTAGTAGTACCTAGAGCCCAAATGACACTGGTTTACTCAGTGATACACAATAATGTGCCTGAAATCTCATTAACAATGGTACTACCTCCAATGATGCAAATTAAAACTCATTCATGGCTGCCCATCTTGTGCACAATTCTTGTCCACATCTTCCCATTCGTCTGCCACAGGAAGTCTACCCAGAAAACTGGGACTTTGCTTTATATTTATTCACACTGAGTAAAATTTAGTATAACATATATTAGAATTATATTCCAGTCTATGTTGAAACATACTAGCATACCCGCATCATCAGTTATCATTTGCTCATGCTGTCTGGATATCCCATTGGGTAGAGCTGTTCTTGAATCAAGGAAGGCTTGGCTTCAAGTTTCACTTCTATGTAAATCACTTAACCTCTCAATACTGTAAGTAACTCTCTAAGACTACAAGTTGTGAAGACAATGATAACCTTTGTTGGTAGAAGTTGTTTCCTCATCTGGATGTTCCCATGAAATCTCAGGTCCTATACTCCAGATTGAACCAAGATTGTCCTTGGCAAACTGGGATAAAATGTATTGTCATTGCTTAGAGGAAGAAAACTATCCTTCTGATGAAAACTTTTCTCTTCAACTCAGACTAAATTTGTATTTAGGTGTGAAATAGAACAGTAAGTAAATCCTCCACAAGTTAAAAAGTTAGCTTAAAATACATAAATAAGGGATCTTTTATTATGAAAATAATTTTTTTCTTTGTTCATTGAAAAGATTGATATATCACTTTTCTTTCTGGGCAAAAAGGTCTAGGAATGTGTATTGGTCATACATGCACTTATGAATCCAGAGCTATAAGCACCCTGATTATTGGATCTGTGCATCACTCAGTCAGCATTGCAGTGGAGGATAAAATGATTGTGGAGTGAATTCGTGATGCATCAGTGTCAAAATAAAACCAAGCAACAATTACTGAATACCTTTCATTTCTTTAGAGCAAGTTATTTGGGCCATACTGTTCAGCCATCTTATTCTCTCTCTCTCTCTCTCTCTCTCTCTCTCTCTCTCTCTCTCTCTCTCTCTCTCTCTCTGTCGCTCTCTCCGTCTCTCTGTCTGTCACTCTGTGTCTGTCTGTCTCTCCTCCATAGACATAAAGTAATACCTTGCTATTCAATGCTTAATTTACATTATAGCTCCAACAGAATTTAACAAGCCCCCTGAGCAGAGCTCCTGTCTCTTTAGGGTTTGTATTGTGTGGAGTAAGTCTCATGAAAAAGGGAAAAGTCCACTATTTTTTGGAGCCTGTGCTTTACTCCTTGTTTTATTGTTGGTAGAAGTATCTGATGACCACTAGAGGACACTGTCCTTCTCTGTTATCTCAGTGCAGGCAACTGATGTTCCTACAGATGGACTGAAGTAAAGAGCAGTATTTGAATGGTGTATATGGGATGAATTATCAGAAGTGTAACATGTGAAAAGAACCAATGTGAACACAGTATTTTGGATACATTATTTAAAAATCATAAACTATAAAACAAGGCCCCTATTACAGTTATCAATTTTTGGAATCATAAAAATGAAATATAAATTTGTAATTTTTCTAAGGCCATTTTCTACATAGTAGATGGATTGCCTGGTACATGAGTTACTTTGTGAGCTATAATAAAATATCATTTCACAAAGTGCTGGACATGAACCCATTCATCAAATCAACTAAATATCTAAAAATATGCTATACCTGTGGAAATAAATCATGATAAAAAATGTTAGCCTTAACCTTGTTGCAGGTTAAGCAAAAAAGCAGATGACTCTGAAAATCCCTAACATAATTTTACTTTTACTATTTTCAATTTCAGGGACCTCCTGGAAAAGATGGACTTCCCGGGCACCCAGGACAACGAGGAGAAACTGTAAGTGAATCTATCTTCCTGCTTTAAACTCTTCTACTTAAAAAAGCTTTAAACCTAATTTTGAAAAAGAAAACATTCTAATTAACAAAGCAGCAAAAGTGATGATTTTATAAGAAACTGTTAACTTCTGCTATATACAACTTTTTTCTTCCCTTCTCTTCTCTTTCTTTTTCTTTAAAGACTCAATTTATTAAAAGTCTGTTCCCATACAATGTGTTTACTCAATTAGGATGAAACAGATGAATTAATTCTGCTAAATCTATTGGAGCTAACAGTATAATATAATGGAAAGAGCTTTGGATTTAGGTCAAGAGGTCCTTGGTTCACATCCTATCTTTGCTGCTTTCTACCTTTGTGACCTTGGGCATATCTCTTTATCGTCTGGGTCTCAGTTTCCTCATCTGAAAAATCAGGAGGGTTGGACTAATGACCTCTAAGGGCTCCTCTGTCCCAGAATCCATGAACCTATTGAGAAAGAAACGAAGACTACAGACAATAAAAATAGTAAAACAGTCTATTTCTGTGCTGAAGTGGACTAAGAAATTAAGAAAGTGACAGTAATGATAAATCATTCTGATATCTAAGGCTTTGGGTGTGGTTTATATTGAAGGGAACCATATTTCTTGGTGAACTTATCACAAAATGTAATATGATCTAAGATAATATGATCATACTTATATTTGTATAAGTTTCTATAATTATATTATTTATATAACTATTTAATCTATATAACTATGTAATTATATTGGAAAGTACCTAGTTGATGTGCCTCAAATTAGTATCTAAAATTTTTTTTGACATCACAAAGCCGCTGTTTTGTCCAACTATAGGATTATAAAAGATCTTTAGTTGCTATCATGTCTGTCCCAGTACTTCAGGGGATGTCAACAGATCTATGAATCTATTTTTTTTTTCTTTTTGGAGTGGAGAAAGTAGGGCAATTGGGGTTAAGTAACTTGCCCAAGGTCACATGGCTAGTGTTAAGTGTCTGAGGCTGGATTTAAAATCAGGTCCTCCTGACTCCAGGGCTGGTGCTATATTCACTGTGCCCCCTAACTGCTTCTCTATTCTATTTTTTTAGAATTCGATAAAACATATGGTAAAAATGCTTAATTGACACTTTGCTCATGAGCATGGACCTATTTTATCTCCCAGTTA
>CM053586.1:54048499-54068109 GCA_028646515.1 Pseudochirops corinnae
CTCTATTCTATTTTTTTAGAATTCGATAAAACATATGGTAAAAATGCTTAATTGACACTTTGCTCATGAGCATGGACCTATTTTATCTCCCAGTTAGCCATGAAAGGACCTACTGACCAACTATAACATAATTTGTGATAGCTATTTTTCCCCAGATATATAATTTATATGATAAAAGGATGTTTTGGGTTTTTTTTGTTTTGGTTTTTTTTTTTTTTTTTTTGCCACTAGACCTAAATTATTAAGTAGGAAATCCTGTATTTCCTTTCTAATGAGAAATCCAAGGCTTTGGCATGTTACCCAAAATCATTTTCCTGACAGTACTACTGATTAACTTTAACTAGTTTTCCTGATTTGAGCGTAGAGTACATCCATGATTGACTCAATATGAAGGTAGGGAAACAGACTCCTGTTACTTAAATCCTGTGAGTTTGGAAATATGTTCATAGGTTCAGAAGTTTAGACCTAACCAAGATTATAGAGGTCACTTAGTATAAACCCCTCATTTTATACTTAAAGATAGGATTGTATGCTTATGTAAGACAAATATTCTACGTGAGTCATCTAAATGTATAGAATTGTGACAAAGGCCACTGTACTCCAAGAGAAACTGTGATTTCTACCTTGCGGGGAGGGAAGCATGAGAAGGTCCATGTACATATGCATACTTGCTCATTCTCTTGACTATTTCCAGAAGGGTTATTGAGTTAGATTTCTATCTAACCTCCTTCTTTCTATATTATTTAAGTTCTAGCTGTACGATTATTTTTTGGTAGGGACTTGAAACTGCTTGTCTGGTTGCTCTTAAGGAAGTAGGCTATCCTAAGATTACACCTGTTCGCTTAGCTATTTCCCATTAAATGGAGATTATACAAAAGATCAACACAAATGGTATCTAATAAGTATACCCATTGATCTAAACAAACAAACGTCATAGAAATTATACAAACTAGAATATATCGGAAAATATACAAGAATCATGGAGCTTTTTTTTATTGAAATGAGATAAGATCTCAGCTCAACAAAAACTCTGATATCACCCAAGGAAAAATTTTCTCACCAAAGTTTCAAGGCAGCAGGCTGGAAATCAATGAAATCAGGCTTTCCCTATATAAAGCTTTCAAGCTTCCACAGTCTTTCCATGTGTCTCTCCTGATGAGCCACAAATGTCTCTCCATCTAAGATCTTTGGCACCAGCTCTACCCCTTACATAGGTCTGAAGTGTGTATGTTAACATTCTCTCCAATGATTAGGAGTCACATCTCTTTCTGCATAGCAGCAGCACATAAAAGGCCCCATGTTTAGTTTGAAATTCTCCTTATATATAGACAAGGAAACTAGTGTCCCCCAAATAGTGATTTTTTGAAGATCACACAGCTAGTGGCACACTGGAGGACTGAACCTGGTCATCTGATTCCAAATATAAAATTCTTTCCAGTATATCACATATATATCCTAATTAACTGTAATCTCTGTTGTAGATGAATATTCTACCTTTGGGCGAGTCCTGTCAGCAGCAATCAAAGTCTTTCCTTTTCTTTTTTTCAAACCAAGTACCAATTTATAAGTTAGATCAAATATTAGGGTTTTTTTTTTCCAGTTTTGATACATCAAAGCCTGGAATTTCAAAAACCTAATCAAGAATGATTTAGTCAAACAAAAGTGGAAAATAGTCTGGGCTTCCACACAGAGATGACATCTGCTTGAGGGATATAAGATCTATTTTCTGAAAGGATGTAGATCATTTTTATGTTTGCAGACACAATTCCATCAAGTTTCAACAGCCTTTTTTTTCCCCTTTTGAATGGGTAAATCAAGGTCTTATTTCAGGATGCTACCTCTAAAATATGTATAAACTGACATTTAAGGAAAATTCTAGAGGGTCACCTTGAAAAAATTGAAACATATCTAGAACTTCTATGGTTAATGCACAGTATCTAAAATACAAAAACTAAATTCTTCTTGGGAAAAAAAAATGTGTTTCTGTTTCTATGCAACTGCAAAGTCACGTCATTGCCAAAGGATACTTGATGTTGACTTTCTGTCCTGTTCTCTGGGTTCAAAGTCTCAAGAATTGCTACTAAAAATGAGTCACTTCAGTTCATGAAGAAAATTATTTATGTGTATACATCCATATACACACATACACAGATATATACATATATGAAAATTATATGTTTGTGTCTACACACACGTGCACATGTGTGCATGACAAATAGTATTACTTTCTAGGCAGCAGTGGATGAAGAGCTAGGCTCAGTCAGAGCCAGGAACATCTGGGTTCCAGTCCTGCCTCTGGCACATACCATCTATATGACTGGACTAAACCTCTTAGTGCTTTAGGCAACTCTCTAAAACTTTATATTGCAGAGAAAGGACCAACTAGTATTGGTAAAAGAAGTTTCAATGTGGGGAAAATAAATAAGAGGAGGGATTTAATAAGCTGATGAATATGCCCAGTGAATATTAGGGTATTGGGGATCCACTTAAAAATCTAACAATTCCTTTAATTGTTTTTTTTTTTATGTATTTAAGTTAGTGAGTCAGTAAGTCAATAAGTATATATTAAGCATTTACTACAAACCAGGCAAAAGATGGTGCCCGTCCTCAAGGAGTTCATAATGTAATATAATGAGAGAGACCACGAACAAACAAATATGTACAAATAAACCATATGTAGAATACATAGGAGATAATTAACAGAGAGGAGGCATTAGAATTAAGTCTTAGGAAAGGTTTCCAGGAGAAACTAAGGGTTTGAAGGTTATTGTAATTTGTCCTTCATTCTCAGAGAGACTATGACATTTGAAAGGGGATGCGATGACTTGCAAGTGAATTGTATTTAAGTGAGAGAGGGCTGTACAAAGTCACCACCCTCATTCTCCTCCATAGTCATCAAGGTCCGGTGACAAGATACAGATCAGGATTTGAAGAGGGTAGCTAAGTGGCACAGTGGATAGAGCACTGACCCTGGAAGCAAGAGGAATTGAATTCAAATGTGACCCCAGGCACTTACTAGCTATGTGACCCTGGGGAAGTCACTTAACCCTGATTACTTAAAAAAAAAAAGTAATGAAGGAAACCAAGATGATATTAATAGATACGATTGACATTTACAAATTAATTCTCATATTATTGATAACTTGTCCTAAACAAAATTGCCTTTGTCAATCACATGTTAAGAAGATATATGAGGCCAACTGATTCACCTATTTTGAGCTTTGATTATAACTAATTAGTAGATACTGTAGTCCATAGTTAGTAGCATTTTATTGAGTATGCATTATCGATACATGAGGCATTTGTCAAGCCACGTACATTTATATTACCATTCAGATCACAGGACAATGTTAGCTATTTTCTTTTTCTTTTTTTGCTTTTTTGAAGGGCAGTTGGGGTTAAGCCACCTGCCCAAGGTCACACGGCTAGTAAGTGTCTGAAGATGAATTTGAACTCAGGTCCTCCTGACTTCAGGGCCGGTGCTCTATTCACCACACCACCTAGCTGCCCCCAAATATTAGCTATTTTCATATATGGGCCCTAGTTATGTGAATTTTTTCATCTGTGTCTAACCCTAAGAATTTCACTGAATGCTGAAATTCATTTGTTAATGAGTCTAAAGAATTTCCATGCAAATGTTATGTCCCTCTTAGAGCACTTGGAAAACAGATGGTTCTAAGACTAAGAGGACAATTTGGCCTTGCCATTGGGCAAATCCAATTTTCCTGAAAGTCTTGAACTTTGATTGACTCCCAAATGATCTCAGTTTTCTAGAGATCCTCAAAATAGGAAATAGTTCAATACTGATTATTTCATATTGGTGCAATCCAAGTTAGCTATAAATCCCTTTGCTTAGGGAAAATTCCATTGTTTTAATTTTTCATTTTCACAGGTTCCCTTTGTGATTGCATTTTTAAATAAATATTTTTGTCTGCTTTGAAAATATTTATGATTAAAAGTCTTTTCCCCCTCTAAATATACAAATTTTAAAGATCTTGTGGTTATAGTTTTAAAATCGATATAAGAACATTTCTGGATTATTTAAATATCTTATTTAAATTCCTATTACTCTAGTTGGATTGCAATTGTATGTGTTGGTAGCTTTTTTGAAATCCACTTTTAAATCTGTCATCTGTTTATGGTTTTCTTGTCATGCTTTTTAACCTTCAAAATATATACAACTCTGTGAACTATGCAAGTTCATATAAACCTTATTTGTCTGTAAATTACCTTGAGTCAAATTTAATGAATACACATGGTGCTTTTTTTGAGGGTAACAGGGAGCGCTGTAAAACAAGCCTTATGGCAACTATTGACTTTTAATTCCGACCACACCTCCTTAATATTCTGGAAACCAGTCTTCTCAATTCTCCCTGAGAGCAATAAGAGAGACATCTATCTATCCATCAAAGTCATTATTTTCTCATCTGAAAATCAAGGAAGTTAAATGGCAAGATTTCTAATGTTCGTAGCAGCAGCAAATCCTATAACCTAAATATATATTTTGTAACATTTCTCAGTATATACATAGATGTGGAAAAAGAACAACTTCGACTCTGATTGGCCTCCCTCTACCCTTTGTACTTGCAGCACATTCCTTTTATGTAATTAATCATAATGGGGAAACGTTTTAAAAGCCATTCTTTTATTCTTGAGCAATCACCTCGGGATAATGACACTAATGAAATTCAAGACAAAAATCAACTTAAATTGCTGTCTTTTTAAAAACCTGAATCAACTCTTTGACCATTAGAGATGCAAGATTCTAAAAATCAATTACTCAGATATCTTTACATGCTCTGATGTCAGATAAACTAGTAGAAAAGTGAAAATTTAGTAAATCAATCAATACATTTGTCTCCATGATGCTAAAACAACTGAAACAAAAAATAAAAACAGAAACTTCTTAGACTTACACTTAAAAAAAATAAGTTGACTTTTATCACCCTTATGAACTATAGAATACATAGAATCCTATTAGTGACATTACAGAATAGGAGAAATTTTTTATCTTCAACAATATGATCAAGTCCAATTTTAATATTGATATTATATAAATCTTGATATATAGATTGATTGATTAGTTGGTTGAGAGATAGCATCTGTAACTCCAGTTTCCTTGATATAAGGAATTCTTAGGTAAGAATCTCCCTCTAAAAATTCAACAACTGCTGGGCAATGTTTTTTGTTTGTTTGTTTCTTAGGGTATTGAGAAGTTCAGATCCCAGAATCACAGAACTAGTATTTATTGGGAGCGGGACATGAATCTAGATCTTCTTGACCCTAAGAGTAGCTCTATAGTCACTACAATGTGTTGATCAACATATGTTTAATTTTTTGTACCTCTATACACAAATATGCTACTGTAAAGGCAATATCTATAGCTTTTCATCTAAAACTTCACAATACAAAAGTAGTCCCTCCATCATGATTATAGGCTTTGTTTCTAATTTTATTTCTTCTATCAAAACTGTATCCTTCAGTTAATAAATCTTTTGCAAAAGATATGCATCTTTCATCTCATTGGTCTTAAGTGGACTCTAACATGATTTTAAAATTATTTCCTTGAAGTGATAATAAGAAGTCAATTAGTCAGTCAACAAACATTTATCAGGTCCCTACTGTGGGCCAAGCAAAAAAAAAAGTCATTTGTAATAGCCTTATAGACCAAGTTAATGATCAATAAAATACAAACTATGTTAAAGCCCTGTGTCAAGCTAGTGTCATATGAACTAGATCTCCCCCACTCCCTTCATTCTTTTTTCTCTTAATATCCTATTCTCTTTCCTTGATCCCTCTATCTCTTTCTTTTCCTTTGCCTCTCCTTTCTCTCCCAATTTCCCATTTTCCGCTTCTCCTCCCAGTGTTCATTTGGGCTTATAAAGCTAAGTGTTTCAATTTATTCCTGAAATGGTATCCCATCATGCTAATAACCGTTCTTTTTATAAGCCTCTTTTAATTACTTGTTCCATTATATCAGACTGTTGGGATACAATTGTACTGGGTATGGAATAGATAGTAGGAAGAATTACATTAACATAAAAAAAATTGTCTCCTGGTGATTCAGAACAGTAAATGATTCAAAAAATAGCTAAATCATTTACTTGGATGACAAATCCAGCACATGGGAATTCTATATTTTGTTGCTTTTATACAAGCTTATTTCTAAAATTGCTTGTTACTCTCAACCTTATCAGAAACTTTCATTTTTATTAAATTACTCCTATATCCCCTCTTCTTACTTTATTCCTATTCTAGATTAGACATTTTCAGCTATTCATAAGATGTGTTTCAATGCATCCATTCTGTATTTGTTTCTTTGTCTTTCTTACTGGTGGATACCTCTCTTCATTCTTTGTTGTTTTTTTTTTTTTCTAGTTATATTTTTACTAGTCAACTTAAGAGGACTAGACCTTTGAACAAACTAAAATCTTAGCTAACTTACACTATTAGCATAACTTAATGAATCTTTTTCACAAAAATCAGTCATCATAATAGTTAGCAAAAGATGGAGCTTTGGAAAGTCTTGTGATAGATACAGTATTTCAGTTTTAAATGTCCATAAAAATGATGAATATGAAAATTTTTATAGCTTAAGAGGGTATATTCCTGAAAAACAACTTTCTTTTCAACTGAGCCATCCCATTACCTAATGTACTTTAAAAATAATATATAACTAAAAAATGTCATGTTTCATTCCTTAGGGATTTCAAGGCAAAACGGGTCCTCCAGGACCAGGTGGTGTTGTTGGACCACAGGTAGGTCATTTTACATTATATCCTTCAAGATTTTAGGATTTTCTAATACTTTAAACTTTTAATTTCTCTGAACATGATGATACTTGAAGATATTATGCATTAATAGGATTAATTGTGGTATTTCAGATTGTACATTATGTAAGGTGATTTCAATAAATTCATCTCCATCCCTACTTACTAATGCAATCAATTCTTAGTGAAGGGAATCAGCAACTTGGATAATGTGAAGTAGCAGATAATACAAAAATTAAATGTACGTTTGGATTAAACTATAACACTCTTTTTTGCCATAGGCCAGAATTCATTATATGGTGACTTCATCCTAGAAGTTTTAATTAATGAAGTACTCACTTATAATACTATCCCATAGCATTCAGAGAAAAAAAATAAATCCTTAATGATTAAAACTGCCCTGAGATAGAGTAAAATGCCTTAGATTCTAAGGCTTAGAAAGTTAAGATCTTCAAGGAAGTATTAAGTGACCAAGTGTTGGCTGGGTTTTAGAGAAGACCCTCATGCACATTTTAGTTTGTATCAGATGGCCTTTGGGGTCAGTTATAAGATTATGTGGTACCTGCATATATTTTTTTTTTTATTTGATTTGGTTCAGAGCTCTGATTTCATTTGGTTAGGAAATTTCACTGTAGAAATTCTCTCCAGTGATGCATATCAGTAACTTGTATGCAATTTATTATTAGAGAGTTTCCTGAGGATCCTGGGAAATTAAATGATTGCCCCATGTTTACCCTGTTATGCATCAAAGGCAACTTGAATCTTATCCTTCCTGACTTGTGTTGACTCAATTACACTATCTTTTAATTTCCATATTAAAGTGAGAATTTCATGTTTGCAATTTATTTTATTTGTCTTCCCCCACCCAACAGATTTATCTTTATGGTTTTACTTTTAAAGTGACATTTAGTTTGGATTTCCTGGGCACTTCCTATTCCTTTTTATAGCAGCAAAGATCTTCTTTCATTTTTGCCTTGATGAGACCACCCGTTCAACTGTGAATCAATTATATTCCCAAAGGATGATAATGCCAAAGGGAAGCAGTATCATGTAAGACAAAGAGCACTACTAAGAGCAACTTCACAAGGATAAAATGGGGGATTCATGGCTAGTTAGAAGTTTGGGCTGAAAAAAAAAATCTGAGCACTTCAATGGACTACAAGGCTGTTCAGCAAAAGAATATGTTCATTGCCTGAAGGCAATGGTTTTACCTAGTGACCCTTCCAGTCTTATTACATGTAAATTTTATGATTTCTAGAATTCTATAATTATATTTAAATGATACAACCTCTATTTCAATATCACATAATAGTGCTAAATAAATGTGCCTTAATTGATCTGTTTCTGAAAAGTAGAGAATACTTGGGGTTAAATTTTCATCTGTGATTGACAGGAAGTTCAAAGGATTTATGTAATCACACCTGAGGCAGGAATTTCACTCTTGCTAATGAAATACTGCTGGGGAATGAGTAGCTGCTGAAGAGGCTAACAAAACTAGATTAATCAGTGAGTGTGTGTGTGTGTGTGTGTGTGTGTGTGTTTAAAAAGCAATACTTGAACAATATATATATTTATATATATGCATACATACATGCATATATATATGTATTGGGAATATGACATAAAACATGACTGGGTTCTATTCCATCTTTCTCACTATTCAATGAGAGAAAAACAAAATCCAACTTACTCTGCTTTTTGATGCAGCACAGTAGAAAAGAAAATGTGAATTTCCTTGTGTTAGGGTCTCCATTGCTTTGCCATTCATCAATTTTAATTAAGAGCAGTACTGCCTAAAGGGCATGCTGTTGAGGTTACTACTAAGATAAAGATTTATTTTTAACCTATGGGAAACAACTTCAAAATCTGCTTTCAGGGAGAATATTATAAAAAGATAGTATAAGATTTATTCTTTTTATTTGGAATGCTTAAGGAAGAAAAAGACAACATAGTAGAATAAAAATATCATCATGTAATTTGTCTGAATCTTTCTAAACCTCATACCCTTTTTTGATATCCTTTCATACCTAGTTGGAAGCATCTAAAACTGAGGAAGGCATGTGTCATCATGCCTTTTTACAGAAAAAATAGGGTCAGCTAGGTGGTACAGTAAATAGGGCACCAGCCCTGGAGTCTGGAGGACCTGAGTTCAAATCCAGCCTCAGACACTTAACACAAAAACCTTGCTGTATGACCTTGAGCAAATCACTTAACCCCAATTGCCCTCCTAAAAGCAAAAGAAAAGAAAAAATAGCAAGTGTCCTTTATTGAATATGCAAGTTTACTGAATTATTACTGTTTACTGGAGCTTTATAGAGCCCAGATTTTTGCTTCTTTCAAACATAGGCAAGGCTTTGTGGAAAATCAAGGAAGTGCTCTCCTGGGAACTATATCTATTGCAATAATTAATATTTCTTTTGTTCCCTTTTTATAGCAGCAAAGATCTTCCTTCATTTTTGCCTTGATGAGACCACCCATTCAATTGTGAATCAATTATATGCCCAAAGGATAGTAATGCCAAAGGGAAGCAGTATCATGGAAGAGAAAGAGCACTAAGATTAAAGTCAAAACCTAATGGTTTGAATATGGGCTCTGCCACTTATGTTTGTCACCTTGGGCAAATCACTTAACTCTATAGCTTCAATTAATCTATCTCTGAAAAGAAGGGATAGGACCAGGTGACTTCTAAGGTGCCTTTCAGCTCTGATCCAATTGAAGTAAATAAAATGGAATTTAATAGGAATAAATATAAACACACATGGGTTAAAATCAACTTCACAAGGACAAAATGGGGGATTCATGGCTAGATAGAAGTTTGGGCTGAAAAAAAAAAAATTTGAACACTTCAGTGGACCACAAGGCAGTTCAACAAAAGAATGTGTTCATTGCCTGAAGGCAATGGTTTTACCTAGTGACCCTTCCCATCTTATGACATGTAAATTTTATGATTTCTGGAATTCTATAATTCCATTTAAATGATGCAATCTCTATTTCAGTATCACATAATAGTGCTAAATAAATGTGTGTTGATTGAACACAGTGATAGGAACACCAAGAAAGGTAATATAATCTTAGTCTGCATTCTAAGAGGTATAGAGAGTCCAGAACTAAGCAAAGGCTAATATCTATCCTTGGTCAGGCCATATTTAGTGTGTTGTATTCAGGTCTTAGTGGTAGAACAGCCATAAAATGGAAAATGTCCCAAATGTTCAACAAGGATATTGAAGAACCTTGGTTTCATAATATATGAGTTGCTGAACTAAGAATATTATGACTGCAGATATTTAAACTTACCTGTTAGAATGCAAACTCCTTGAGGGCAGGGGCAGTTTCCCTTTTGTCTTTGTAACCTTAGTACTTGTTGTTTTTCAGTCCTGTCCTACTCTTTGTGCCTCCATGGACCATAGCATGCCAATACTGTACATGTTTTTTGTTTTGTTTTGTTTTTGACAAAGATATTGGAGTGGTTTACCATTTCCTTTTCCGGTGAATTAAGGCAAAGAGGTTAAGTGATTTGCCCAGGGTCACATAGCTAATAAATGTTTCAGCCTGGGTTTGAACTCAGGTCTTCTTGACTCCTGGCACAGCACTCTATGCATTGATTCATTAGGCTGCCTCTCTAACATTTAACAAGATGTTCCAAGGTACTTGTTGTTTATTGAGAAGACTTTGGAGAATGAGAGAACATAATTGCTACTAGAACAGGCATCATGTGGACAAATTTATTCAGCTTTGCCCCACAGGATAGAGCTTAAAGTAATGAGCAGAAGTTGTAAAGAGACAAATTTAAGCTTGATGTAATGAAAAAACTCAGGAAAATTAGAGCTGTTTACAGGGAGGAATTAACTAGTTAGAGAGGTCACTGGTTCTTTCTCAGAGATCTTTAAGCAGAGACTAAATGGTCATTTGGCAGGTATGCTGTGCAGGAAAATCTTGTTTTGAATTAGCATCAGATTAGATGGCCCCTGAAGTCCTAAGTCTTTATTTATGTAAAATGGTGAAAATCAATTAACACACATGTATTTAGCACTATTATATGATATTGAAATAGAGATTATATCATTTTGCATGAAATTATCAAATTCTAGATATCATAAAATTTACATGTCTTAAGACTGGAAGGGTCACTACTTAAACCATTGCCTTTAGGTAAAATTGTACTTCAAACATCTCATCCACCGGAGAATATTTCATGGTCCTTAACAGACTTCCAGAGAATAATGTTATACAACATGACTAATCAACACATTCCATTGCTGAACAGCCTTGTCCTGAAATCCTTCTTTAGACTTCAGTGAAATCTCTCATGCTTTAGCTTAAATCCATTTGCTTTTGTTTCATGTTAAGTGGAGCTAGAGCACAGCTGGTCAGCCTTCTTTTGCCATAACCAGTTTAAGTGAAAGCTGATTAAATGGCAGCACCACAAAGTTGCAACTCTCTGGAGGCACTTAAATGACCTGACATTTTTCAATGTGGCATTTACTGCAACTGAATGCAGCTGGCTATTTATTTCCACTAACCTCAAGCAAATGGAAATCCCATCTCCCTGGCTTCAGGATTCCTAAGGCACACGTCTCAGAACTCACCTCTAGGAATAGGGATCATGGTTAGTTTGGGGTCAGGGGTGTCTGATCGGGAGGGCTTATTTAGGGGAGTCATTTTGCTCCCTGGAATTCCCAGATCCACATAGGTGATTGCAAATTTAAGAATTTGGAGGATCTAGGTCAATTTTTATATTACCCCAATAAGTGATTTATTGAATCATTCCTGGTTTTGTTAGTTGTTTTGTTTTCGTCTAGATCTATGATTTCATTAGGGATATGGAACTCCCTTGTAAAGATACTCCTACTTATACAGATCAATAGTGTTTTTGTTTTGTTTTGTTTCATTTTTACAAATTAGAGATATAGACAATTTAATGATTTGTCCGTAGGGGTTGGAAGCAGGACTGGAATACAAGTCCTCTTGACTCTGAGTCTTGTAAATTTCTTTACCTCTCCTCTCCAGAGGGGTGTGACTGGACTAGGTCCATAAGAAAAGCTCAAGATCATATTAGAGTAGAGCCTAAATCCATGGCTCATATACAAGACACATTTCCGAAGGTGGGAAGCAGGGGAACACTTGATGAAGCCAGTTTGTGCAAAGGGAAAGACCCAAACAATGAATGTGTAGACATCATCTAATTCTTCAAGAAGTACTCTTTGGATCCTAAGCCCACTGACATGAAAGATGTTAGAAAATAATCTATCATATTTCTTTGAGCAGTAAGACATCTCTTTCCTATTTTAAGTTTTCAGGCCTTTAGTTAACTTTCCCTAACCTGGTTCTCTTAGAGACAAATTCATATTGGACTCTGGAATTGGAAACAGTATTATTGAATTTGAGAATTTTAGAGTTGGTAGAAATCTTAGACATTTTGAAATCAAACTCCTGTTTTCATTGCCACATTAGGCAATGCATTCCATTTGGGGACCTTGTTAGAAAGTTATTTCTCATATTGAATCAAATTCTGCCTGCCTTTTCCTGACAGCTATTGCTTTCAAGACTATAAGCCTATAAAACTTCTTTGAAGAAATAACCCTTTAAAATGTAAAGATAATTGTCATGTCTTTTTCTCTCCCTGGAGAAATATATTCATACTCTTTTTTTGTCATTAGGCATGACATGGTTGTTTGATGGTTTCTAAATCAATTAAAATTCTGTTCACACTCTTTTCTGCTCTCTTAGAGACATAGAATATCAGAAATGGAAGGGACTTGATAGATCAGATAATTTAACCCATTCCTGAACAGGAATCTTCTCTGTGGTATCCTTTACCAGTTAAATGGTAATCTAGTGCTTTCTTGAAAATATCCATTGGTACAAATACATGGACAGTTTTGAATATTTCATGTTGGGTAGTTTTTCCAAGACAGAAAAAATAACGAGCCTTTTATTGAGCCAAAATCTGTCTCTCTATAACTTATACCCATTGCTTGTAATGATGTGCTCTGATGTAAAGCAAAACAAAACAAAATCTTAGACACACAATCTCATATATTTGACAGTAGTGACATCCATTTTAACACTTTTCCTCTCCAAACTTAACATCCGTTTTTTCTTCAATGAGTTTTTGTATGGAGTAGTTTCAAGCCTCCTCCTAATCACCCTTCTCCCTCCTTTGGGTGTTCTTCTGCTTTTCAATATTCTTCTTACAATGTGGTTACCAGAACTGATAGCATATAGTAAGTCACCAGAGTGGAGGTCCACAACCTCCCTCTTTAATATTTTACTCCCATCAACATTTTTGTTGTTGTTCAGTTGCTTTGGAGTGTGTCCAACTCTTCACGACCCTATTTGGGGTTTGCTTGGCAAAGATATCGGAGTGGCTTACCATTTCCTTCTCCAGCTCATTTTACACATGAGGAAACTGGGGCAAACAGGATTAAACAGGTCTTGTTCAGGGTCATACATCTCGTAAGTGTCTAAGGCCAGATTTCAACACAGGAAGATGAGTCTTCCTGACTCCAGGACTGGCACTCTATCCACTTTGCCAAATAAGTGCCCAGAGGATTTCTTTCTTTTTGTCTTTCTTTTTGTCACCATGTTATACTGCTGATATTAAAATCAAAACAATTAAATCTAACAGACACTTATTAAACACCACTGCAATTCCACCTAATGAGAAATTACTCAGTACCTACTATATCTGAAGTGTTGTACTAGACACTGGAAATACAAGAACAAAATGGAGAATAATCTGTTTCTAAAACAGCCTATATTTAACCAGGGGTGCACAACATGTAAACTGATGAGTATTTTATATTTGTAGTACTTTAATATATGAGAAGGAAGACGTACTGTAGGAAGTAGGTCCTGAGCTGAGCCTTCCATGAAGCTAAGGGATTCTAAGAGACAAAAGTAAGCGAAGAGTGTATCCCAGGCATGGTCCTCTTCAATAACAAAGGACAAAAAACATCAACAATAGGAATAAGTGATGGAATGTGAAGGACAGACGGTACATCGATGGTATAGAATGGGAGAATATTAAATACTGTGAAGTCTACATGGAAAGAGAGGTCAGTAAGCCAACAAATTGCTTAGAACCAGATAGCAAAAATCATCAAATATGGTGCTAGAGAATTTGGAGTTGTCACAGGTAGTAAATAAACTCTTCTTCATTGATTGGATTTTCCTAATATATGTATAGAGGATAAATTCTTTGTATTCATATACTGATTTTTATTCTTTGATATGTACTATCCCTGTTTATCATTACTTCTCAGCTTAAATAAAACCACTTCAAATTGAAGCCTGAGTTTTATCTTCAAAGATCTGATATCTTCTGTGAAAATAAATTGAAAAAATAATTAATGAAAATAGATATAGAAATCAGCATCATGTCAATCATGCAGAAGTTGACAATTGACTTTCTTTATTTTTATAAACCTGCAAACCACATGGATAACCTTACAGTGGCTTCTAGTAGGGACCAAATATTAATAATCATAATTTTCTTAAAATCCAATTTGAGAATCAGTGATTTTCTTAAAGATCCATTTTAATGGACTCAAATATGCCAATCAATGAACATTTATGAAGTGCTGATGTGTGCTAGGATGAAAGTGTTGGGTATACAATACAATCAGAAAGAACATCCTGGCCCTCAAAGAACTTATATTCTAATGGGGGAAGACAATACATAAGAGGAAACTAAAGAGGCAACAGGAGAATATGGGAAGGGACCCTGATAGAGACTATGATTGAGGAAGTCCAGAGTTTAGCCTAGGGAAGAATGAAGACATGGCTTGCCTGAATTATCTCCTTAAGTGAAGGTTCTGGAAGTAGCCTTCTATTCAGAGGGAGAGGCCAAAAGGATGGCATGCACTTTCATTATGGGAATTATAATATTGTTATGAGCTTTCAGGAAGAGAGTTGTAGGGAAAGGCATAGAGCACCTGTTATATTTGTTTCTGAGCTGCCTATAAGTAGTCAATGTACTGAGTTTTTCTTTAATTAATTCAGGGTCCAACTGGTGAGACTGGTCCAATAGGTGAACGAGGTCATCCTGGACCTCCAGGGCCTCCTGGTGAGCAAGGACTTCCTGGTGCAGCTGGAAAAGAGGGTGCAAAGGTAATATATGGATTTTTAAGTGAGTAATTAGGCTTTAGACTTCAGCCTACTGTTTTTCTATAACCATTTATACATTATCCAATGCTTCTGTAAATAATGAAATACTAGGGTTACAAAAACAAACAATTATAAAGAAAATATTTTATGTGAGTTTGCTTCAGTAAATGGTTATTTTTTTTTAAATATATGTTTTATTTGAAAGATAGTTCTAAAGGAAATTTATTCTATTGATGTGTACTATTGCATTTATACTAAATCAACTTTAAAAAACCATGTTTTAATAGCCTTTAATAAGAAAAAACTATTGTTTATATTAATTTTATGCTCAGTATAATTGTTTCTGTTTGCATCTAATTATGTCTAATTGCCATTTTACTTAATATATTGTATGTAGCTTCCATTGAATGTGTTCATCACTGTCCAATGTCAAGATTTAATGTTCAGTTACAGTGGGCATAATCATGGCTTAATAACAGTATCACTTTATGTCTCTATTCTCAAATGCTTATTACATCTTATTACATAGGGTGACCCTGGCCCTCAAGGTGTGTCAGGGAAAGATGGACCACCAGGACTTCGTGGTTTCCCAGGAGAAAGAGGTCTTCCTGGAGCTCAGGTATAATAACATATAGATAAAGAATAAAAAATAAGCTTTATCCTTAGGCATTAACTAAATGAAGACTCATTGTCCATAAATACAATTGCAAAATAATGAAATTTTGTTCCATTTTTCTATTATTAATTTTATCTAAAATTAATCATATTTGTTCTTCAAAATCCTTTGGGTTGATTGTTTTCTTTCCCTATAAATCATAATTTCCTTCCTTTTTTATATTATAATCATCTATATTCTAATTTCTTTTCCTTTAGGGTGCACCTGGACTGAAAGGTGGGGAAGGTCCCCAGGGTCCACCTGGTCCACTTGTAAGTAATATTAATAAATCACTCTGTTAGACATTTTAATAAGTGATTATTTACATTTAATTGTCCTTATGCTGTGATATTTCCATTGACAGTGTATGCAGCTATAGGTAAATTATGTCAGTCAAATCAAATGATGATTGATTTTTACTAATTGTATGTGCTAATGAGTATATAAACATAAAAGATTTAAAGTGACTAAAATATTGTTTCCCATTGCTACCACTGGGAAGAAATTTTCTTGCTTCTTAGCAGCTCCCAAGGAGATAAATAGGTTTTAAGAGTAATAGGAATCCTCAGTCACCAAAAAATCTGGAAATGTAAATGGAATATCTTCGATAGATTTGTGTATTTCCATTAATTTCAATATCTTGTCACAAAAAAGGTACACTCTATCATATATTGTGAGCCAAATGCACTCATATTGAATCTGTATTATGAGTTTATAAATTGACAAATGACATAAACAATCTCCACATAAGCATGAAAAGTAATCACCTAACTAGATTATGAAGATTGCCTTATTTAACTCAAGTAGCATTATAAAATCATCAGAAGATGGGTGAATCACAGATAATATCCTCATTTATTTCTTCCTTTAAAAAAAACATTTTCTTATTCACGTGCTTTCTCTCAGTTCTTAAAGTATCCTTAGTAGTAATCTCTTGAATGCTTTAAAGATTTAATGCATTTGTGATTCCCAGAATCTCATAGAATATTGGGACATAGAGATTAGGACATTAAGACATAGAGATCATGTGATCCAACCTTCTCATTTTAAATAAGGAAACTCAGGCTATTTCCAGGGCAAAAAATGAACATTCTTGAAAAGTCAAGTAGAGGGCAAATTATAGGAATAAACAAAATAAGCAAACATTTTGTCTTTTTAAATAGATATTGATTTATCTTTAAGTAATTAGGAACAGAATACAAAACTGAAGGTGGCTGAACATTTGCGATCTCAGAATTACAGATTTAGAGATGGAAAGAACTTTGAAGGCTCAAATCAAATGCCTTTTAAATAGGGGAAATTGAGGGTCAAAGAGTGTGTGATGTCTTTATCATTGTGCAAGTGAAAAGTAAGTGGCACAACAAAATTTGAACCCAGATCTTCTGTTATACATGCATACTCAAAGAAAGCAAAAACGAAGGAGTTGTAAAGAAAAAAAAATCCATTAAAAATCCAAGCTTTGGAAAGGAACTTAGAGGCCTTCTCGTCCAATTGCTCAGTCAATTCACAATTCTTCCTACAGTGTCCTTATTAGGTAGTCTTCTAGTCTGAGAATCATTGGTTTAGGACCTTAGAATCAGTGGAAGGAACCTTAGAGGTCATTAGGGATAACCTCATTTTTACAGATTAGAAAACTGAGGAAAAAGAGATTAAAGGACTTCTTCAGGATCTCATAAATATTAATTATCTGAGTCAGATTTGGAATCCAGGTTTTCCTGATTTCAATTCCCGTACTATATCCATTAAAGAAGGCTGCCTCTCTTCCTCAAGAATTCAGGTGCTGGTGAACTAACTGCTTCATATGCAAATCTCCTCTTTTTATATAACATTAGTTGTCTGAGAACATCCTTCATTGTTCTGAGCTGAAATTAGTTGTTTTTCCTGTTGTTCAGTCATTTCAGTCCTATATGACTCTTTGTGACCCCATGTGGGTTTATTTTTTGCTTTTTTTTTTTTTTGGCAAAGATACTAGAGTGGCTTGCCATTCCTTTTTCAGCTAATTTTACAGATGAGGAAACTGAAGTAAACAGAATTAAGTGATTTATCAACAGTCATAGAGATAGTAAGTGTTTGAGGCCAATTTTGAACTCAGATTTCCTGATTTCAGGACCAGAACTCCATCCACTGTGCAACCTAGCTAAAATTTACAGTCTTATCATCTCTATTCATTGATCCTAATTTAACTCTCTGGAACTGCATTGAACTAATATAATCCCTCTTCTACCTGACACAGTCCTCCCCCAGATTTAAGGCTGACATCTTGCCTTTCTAAGCTAATAATCGTCATCAATTCATTACATTTTATTTATATAATATGCTTTCAATGTTTTCCTCCCATCACTGCCTTTTGACTATTCAAAATTGAGGTTTTCTTAAATAGATATGTCATATTTGCACAGCAATGTTAATCCTTTCCCAGTCATGATTGTTATATAAGTGTCTAGTGGGTATTAAGCAGACCATCCCATGGAGAAAACAGTTGAAAGGAGATTTCACTGTTTTAGACTTAGGACTCACCCAATTGTAGAGGTGAGAATGAGGAAACCAAAAGGAAGAGTTTTAGCTTTTAATTTAACTTGGCCAATGTTCAAGACTTCAACTATGGAGTTTACATGATTGCTTATAATGCATTTAGGTTTTACTTGAATTTTAGGCTTAAATATTTCAAATACTTCGAGCTGTCATAATCATTTAGAGAATTTAGAAATTAAGCATGTTAATGATATAACGTTTGGAAAGGAAGAGGAAGAAAAATTTGCAGAGGAACTTCATATACTTACTTTTTACTGGTATCTTTAATAGGATCTTTTTTAAGCTTATGTTTCTATTCTTTTGCTTTATGATATTACATTAGAATGGAATGCTGATAAGATAGCTCCCTCATTGCCTCTCTCAGACACGTTACACTACCTCATTAAGCCATAAAATAAGCAAATAATACCCTTTTAGAAGACATAATTTAGGCACTCTATTTGCCTAATGAAAACATGGAAATATGCAGTTTTGCCTTACTAATAAAAGTCCATTGCTTTACTTTTTCTTTTTTTTAAACTTGTATTATAAAAAGAAAATACATACTTAAATAATATGCCGGGTAACAAGATAGATAATAGGTATGTTTTAAAGAATTGTTTGGAGGCAAAGGAGGTTTGTGGGGGTGGGAGGGGGATTACTTATAAATGATTTTTTGAAAATGGTACGCCAAACTGTTGGGTGCGTGTGTGTGTGTGTGTGTGTGTGTTTGTGTACATGTACCTGTGTGTGTGTACACACACACACACACACACACGCATACATATAAACACAGGTATGCATGAATATATTTCTCTGAAATGTCAGATCAGCATGATTTTATGCTTAGGGAATATAATCTCATTTAAATGCATCCAAGCAAAATTCAACATTAGTGCAGGTAATCTTTGAAAGAAAGGTGGAAGTTGACCAGAGGAAATGAGAAGGAAAACATTTCTCATTGGGAGAATGTGCATTCAGACTAAGCAAACTTCTGTGGTCAAAAAGAATGTGTTTTGTTTGGGGAAAAGGAAGAAACACAATATGACTGAAGCAACAAGGGTAAGTAGAGGAGTAGTGGCAATTAAAATGGGAAAGGCATGTTGTGATCATTGACTAAGTAATTTAAATTAAATTTTATAGATTAATCAGGATGCATCTCAACTGGAATTAGCATGATTTTACATGTCATTAAGCACTTACTATAAAAATACAACATAGAAGCCTGATTTATTGTTTAAAAAAAAACAAATAAAAAAGTTGAACACCCAATGCTTTTCAGTCAAGCAACCACTGCTGCTTATTTCCCTAGAAACATATAATTTACTTTTTGCTCAATTGTCAATTCAAAGATATTTAGAAAATTCTACCAGACATGCTTTATTCTCTGTAGCTTGTGAAGACAGTTCAACAGTAAATATACTCATACATATATATATATGTATATATATATATACACATACATACACACCCATATATACATATACATATATACATATATACACATATATACCCATATATATACCCATATATACATATACATACATATGTGTATATATCTGTAG
>CM053586.1:54068609-54110338 GCA_028646515.1 Pseudochirops corinnae
TTTCTTCCTTAAAATTCTGGATCTCCTTTTCTAATTGATTGACTTTCTTTCCTTTTTCGTTCCTTCCTTCCTTCCTTCCTTCCTTCCCTCCTTCTTTCCTTCCTTCATCCACCATCCTCTTTCTTCTTTTCTCTCTAACCCCCTCTGTCTCTGTCTTTGTCTCTGTCTCTCTGTTTAGACACATTAGTAAGCCATACAAAGTCATTTTTAAAATAGGAAAGCCCTGTACATATAGGTTCAGATTGAAATGATGAGTTTCAATCTGTATTTTTATCATAGTTATTATCATTTTTGCTGGGTTGTTACAACCTGTAAATGGTATTAGTGTTTGTAGCATTGCATATTAATTGGCCAAACTGGTATATCAATGTGTTTGCTTTCCACTAAGTTAAAATGTGTTCCAACCTTTAGATAAGGTTCAGGGGCCATAACTGCTTTTGGCTTCAAGGAAACTAATACCAAAGCAAATATTCTGTAGCACACAACACTGCAGGGGAAAATGTTGGACTTTGTAATGCTGAATCTTAAGCATATACCATCCCTGTTTTCCTTTTCATTTATATTCATGAATTATGTATTTGCCAGAGGTTTTGCATCTTATTGCATTCTGAAGTGGAAATAGAAAACACATTCCCTTTGGATAACATTTTCAAAATAAAGATTTGAGGTTTTTTGAATTTATATCAGTTTCATAGGGTCACTCATTACTGTAACTAGTATCCTAATTTCAGAACTGTTCACTCCCAAGAGGAAATTGGTAATAATGAGATGTAGGGTCAACTTAACAGGCCAATCTCAAAACATGAGTCTTATATGAAATAACTCTCTTAAGGAAACTAACAGATTTCTTTTAATATTTTTAAAGACAATACTTGAAGAGAGCATTGTTAGATATAAACACCTATGTAGAGTCCAATAACTTTCCCAAATTATTTCAAAAATCAAATTTAAGTATGTTAGACTAAGTGTGAACACTTAGTATGTATCTTTCTTATGTTATTTTTATGTTAAAAACAGAAAAGGTTTAGAATCTGTGTACTTATTAATGAGAAAATTAATACAAATGTGTGTAGCAGATCAGTATTTCCTTTCATACACAAAGCAGGGTAAAATCGCTCTCAGCAGACTCTTGATCATATATAGTCATATATATTTGACCATATATAATAGATCATATATATTTGAGGCATTGAGGTGTAATGAAAAGAAAGTTGACTCTAAAGACAGGAATATCCAAGTTCAAGTCACTTCTGTGACACTCTTTGACCTTGGGCAGCCCTCCTAACCTTTCAGTGCTCTAGGGAACTCCATAAGATTATAAGTCACAAAGAAAATGGCAATCTATATTAGTAAAAAGAGTTTTCTCATGTGGGAGTTAATATAAATACGAAATCCTAGGTCCAGTCACTATCTCTGTCTGTACAGTGAATTCTAGGAGTGGAGGAACATAAAATGAGAAAGTGAAAAGAACTAATGTGTTTGAACCAGCTTCACGTTTTTCATTCTGTTTGAGGGGAATATATTTTAACAGGCAAAAGTTAATTATCCAAATATGTCTACCTACACAGTACCTCTATGTAGTTTATTTCAAACAATAATTTTATAATTGCTTTGACTTTAACTAACATTAATAGGAGTATAGAATCACTTTTACATGAATAGACCACATCTAAAGAATTCCCTGCAGATTTTAAGAGACTGAACTATACATCTTCTATTCTAAGAAATCATGCCTTAGAAAATCATCAGTAGGCTTGCTCTGAAAAAGACTTGACTTGGAGGATTCAGTTCTTTCTTAAATTTTATATAACTCATTACATTCCATCTGACTGAGTTATTCAATACATGGCATTGGTTATCCTTTTTTCCTAAATTGATGGAGCTCTACCAGACCTCTGGATCCACAGAAAAGGGGTGGAGATTATATTCCTGACCTGTATAATATTTTAATTGGAAGGAATTAAATATATTATTTTTTTTAATTTTTAACACAAATGGTATCCTGTTCTTTTCTGATATGTGTATTTGTATAGCCAGAGTTAGTGAGCTGGGACCATGGTGTGTTAGCAAATTAGATAGTATTTCATCTTTAGAGTCCAGTGTTAAAATCCTGCCTCAGGATGTATTTAAAAATGATTTTTGACAGTTTCCTTCTAGTCTCATTTGTACCTATTTCTGGCACAAGAATGTGGCACGATTGCTTATCTCTTCACAAGAGACCCTGGACTAGAATAAGAAAAATGTGGGGCTAGGGATTGATCAACTGCCTATACCCCCATTCAGAAGAGTATTGTCAGGCTTAATTCATTTCTTGGATGAAAAGAGCTTCATGTGTAAATGAATATGTTATGTCCATTATTATTATTAGAATGGTATAAGGGAGCTGGCAGATAGCTGAACTTACTAGGTCCAACTAAAGCCAAGTATTTTCAGATGTCTGTATGCTAAATTAACTCATGAGTAAGAAGAAAGGGAATGTTTCTAATATAGAATGTTATAAAGCTTTCTTTTTTCATAGGAACTAAGTCATTCAATCTCATCAGTCCCTTTCCTTGAAATTTCAGGACCTGATTTAGCTAATTTTAGGCACTCAACTGAGTATCCAGTCTGGATCCCAAGAACTCTTATATTTTTGTAAGACTGTTAATATTTGAAAAAAAAAACCTTATCTTGGAACCAGAGTTCATCATGTAATGGTGGAGACTGTTACCCCATAGAATGAGACCTAATAAATGTGGAGAAATTTATATAGGATATTACAATTCAAATACAATATCCCTTCAAGAGTCACATATTTTATTTGTAATCAGAACCATTTGTTTGTGGAGAGGAGACATCTGTGCAGTTAGACAAATATTTAAACCTCATTACTTATTCCAATACTTCTAGGCCTCCTTGATTTGGGTAGTCCCTCCAATTGTACTATGCCTTAGTTGACAATCTTTATGAGTGTATAGTAGAGACAATTCATCTCTTCGTAACTTATCTTCCACAGGCAAAGCATTTTCTTCTCATGCAACAGACATATACTCTCCATCTCCAGACCTGTATTCAAAGCCTTTCTGGCTCTGTAGGGCCTATCAGGTAGCAACTGGCCAATAGTCTTCAAAATCTTGAAGTTAGTCTTTAGTGGAAGATTAATAATTTGAAAATTACCAAAGTCTACTTATAATGATATTTTTGTGGTTGTAACAGCAATGGGATTTCATTCATATAAGTAACTCTTGGGTGAGGAAACTCACTACCAATGGAGGTATTCTGTGACATTTTGTCTTAAAGAATTGCCTAGAATAGTGAGAGATTAACTGGTTTGTATATTCCAGGCAGGACTTGAACCCAGGACTTCCTGACTTGGAAACAAGCTCTCTGTCTATTATACCATAGCAGCTTTTTCAAAGCATAAAATATTTAAGAGCATTTGTTTTTTTTAAGTCTTTGACTTTACTGGAGAAAAGCCTTTTATGAATACAAGATAGCTCTATGTTATCATGTGTATTCTTTGTGAAATAAAAACTAGTTTCATTATAAGCAAATTTCCCTCTGTCTTCATGGGTTAATTTTTCAGACTGCAACTAAAAACAAATGAAATCCAAAAAGCTACCAGACAGATTGAAATTATATATTATTGTACCTTAGTGTGTCTGAGAAAATAAAATTTATTTGATTGACATCTAAATTGACTTTGCTCATTAAAATAAATTATTTGTGTGGTATACAAAGTTTTTGGGTACTCTCTACTATATAATCTGATATTGTATAGAACTGATGTTAACATATTAAAAATGTGTAGTTTTAAAATCCTTTTTTTTTTGCTGTTATATTATAATGTGTTTTTTATGTTCCATAGGAAAAAAAGTACAAAACAAAATCGTGAACAGATCATGTACAATAAAATATCATGTGGCAAAATGATACTCTTAAACTCACAAATATAGCTCACCTCTTTACTTTAAAAAGTACTTTCCTTGGGATGTCTAGGTGGCACAGTGAATAGAGCACTGGCCCTGTAGTCAGGAAGACCTGAGTTCAAATCTGGCCTCAGACACTAAACACAAAACTAGCTGTGTGACCTTGAGCAAGTCACTTAACGCAACTGCCCAACCTTCTGCCCTCCAAAAAGCAAAAAAAAAAAAGTACTTTCCTTACAAGTGTGAGAAATAGTTTCAGTAGATAATATTCTTATCTTATATATGAGGAAACTGAGAGTTCTTCACAATCTTAGCTCAAATGATTTTTCCCCCACTCACTGCACCATGCTATCCTCCATACAGTAATAAAATTAACAGTGTTCATCCTCCTCCTCCACACCTCCCTTTTATCTTAGTAAATATATACATATATATATATGTATATACATATATATTTTCTTGTACTACCTTTAAGATTGTGAAGACAATCAAATCTAGTTGCTGAGGAAGTCAAGAACATTCATCTAAAAGTGCTCTAGGATTGATCTTAAGCACTACAAGTCTACATATATTATGTCAAAGGAATTAATTGCCTGGTTTGAAATCACTCCATGTTATGATATCATGATGTGAGCAAATTCTTCTTCTATAGTGGCCATGTATATGAAAGAAATGTGACACAGATATTAAGTTATCTAGATGTTCCCAAAACAAGGAGTTAAGCTGATATGTAAGAACAAAAGAATCACACCAAGATTTGGGGGGAAAGAAGAAAGATGAAACAAGAAATATAGTTATATATCTAGAAATCTAAAATGAGAGAGTAGTATAGTAAAAAGGGGAAAAAGAAATCATATCATGAGTCAAGAGACCTCAATCATTAGGTCTTAATTCTGTCATAAATTACCTGTCTGAATTGTTTTTAATTTAATTGTGAATTTCACATTTATATGATTCTTTAAAGTTTTATAAAGTACTTTGCCCACAGCAACCCTGTAATGAAGATGGTACAAGTTAGCTTCTTAACATTATTGTACATTAGTTTCCTCTTGTGTATGAGGAGGATGTTGGAATTCATGATTTTTAAGTATTCCTTCTAGCTTTTAAAATTCTCTCTGTCTCTAGTGGCTTCTTAAATGTGCCGAGTTAGCTAAATGGAGAACTATTCTGAAAAGAAAATAGCTGGAGCAATGAGCATGAGGAAACCTTTTATCTTACCTTTTGTTTCCAAAATATGGAGGAGATTTTCAATACAAGTATCCTCATTGCCTGTCAATAAGTCATACAGAAATAGTTCAGCATCAAAAAGCACTTTGAAGATTATGTTTTCAAGACATCCTCTTAACCTTTTGAAAGATAAATAATTGGAAAGGATGAAAATGGCTAGAAAGAATCCATTGGCTAAAACATTACGATAGAGTTTGGAAATCTCTTTGTCTGGAAAGCTCCTTATAGACATCTTAACTTTTCTTTTTCTCTTTAATGGTCCATTCATTTAAACAGTTCCCTATTCCGTCTGCAGAATCAGAAATGTTACTGTTATTAAAAAGTAAGACACACTGATTTAAGAATACATGGAGGTATTTAGGGTCTCAAGATTCGTATTAGTTTCTAGCATAATTTTGTTGAACTATCCTTTTCTAAGATCTGACAAACTCGATGTCAATTCACTATAACTTACACTAACGTTGTGGTTTTTCACTTGTTTGTTTCATTGCTTGATCTAGGGCCCCCCTGGCTTACCTGGACTGAAAGGTGATCCTGGTTCTAAAGGGGAGAAGGTAAGCTAAGCATGCAACCCATAAAACACACATGTAAGCAAACATGTGTATATAATGCATATATATGTGTAATATACATGTATACATGTATATGTATATAATATGTATACATTTATGTCTATTTATCTACCTATCTACTTACCAACCTATCTTCCTATTATATATTCCTCATAATAAAATTAGCTTTTAAGTGTGAAAAACAACAAAAAGACCATGAGTATGGCCTTTAGAAATAAATGAGTTCCCTATTTTAAGGAAAAATTATATGTTGAAATTCCATCAATTTTTAAAGATCAGTCCATTTTTTTTCTGCCACCCTAACCAATCTGATTGGAATGAAATCTCACCCTTCCAGCTATATTCAAGAAAGACCCTTTCTGTCAAGTGTGGAACAGTGGGAGAATTATAGGATGCTCCATTTGTTCTCCACCATCTCCATCACCATCCCCTTCCAGGTCCCCATCAAAGAACCATATGGAGAAGGCATATGGTTATGCTAAAATTGTCCATAAAATAAACAGATAGAATAATGAGATGCCAACGTTGACAGTTTTAAACAGGAAAAGACAAAAGTTGAATGGATAAACATTAAGAGATTTGACAGGATTTTGTGTAATATGCAAAGTAATTGTGAAGAATGAAAAATCAGGTGATGTTTAAGGATTAAGAAATTTTATTGAAAGAACATGAGAGCTCTGAAGGAACGTAATACTTCAATGAAAAATCCTCATTAATTTTTTTTAATTTTCTTTTTGTTTCTAATGTAAGATAATATGGTTGTTATTGGTTGGTTAGTGATGGAGATTCCTTCCTGATACTGAACTCTGATGGTAAACTTTTTTGGAAAAGCTTATCTCAGTTCTCCTTCAAATAACCTGTTAGGTAAACAACGGCCTAAAAACAGAAGAGTTGATCATAGACTGGGTATGCTGAGAAATGTTTAATAACTAGCTCTCCAGGAAAAAAAAATGTAGGCACAATGCACTTAAAGATTTAATCTGCATATTAATATCTTCTCCATTGCTTTCTTAAGACAATTAAAAAAACAATAACAAGAATAAATCAAACCCTGATTGTAGGGTTTGCTGAATTCCAAGGTGTAAATGCTTACATTGAAAATTTAATAATCAACTCTCTAGTTTTGATAAAAAGCTGTCTCCACAACACCTCTGCTTATATACCACTTAGCCTCTACCGTCTTGTTCTACTGTCCTATCTAAATCTCTTGTGTTGGTTATTGCAATGATTCAATTAGGGTTATTTAAAATGGCAAGGGAGGACTTAGCTTTTGGAGTATAGGAGTAAAGCTACAAAATTGTATTGGATATTTTAAGTAAAATTTGTCTAGTGGTAAATTTGTTTTTTGCTGTTTGTTTTTTTCAAAGGGACATCCTGGTTTGATTGGTCTGATTGGTCCTCCAGGAGAACAAGGTGAAAAAGGAGACAGGGGACTTCCAGGAACACAAGGGTCTCCAGGAGCCAAGGGTGATGGTGTTAGTATTAAAAAAAAAAATCCTAAATTATCCCTTTCTTTGTCTATCCATCAGTGTTTCTTGTAAGGAAATATTCTTCTATATATATGAAGAAATAAAATTCAAAGGATCTACATTTCAAGCACAATATGATGATTTTATTTTTCAAAAATGATTTTTGTTTTATGTTGTAGAAGTTATAGGTTAGAGAGTTTTCAAGTAGGAAATATAAATAAATGCACTGGTATAGAGGGAAAAAAAAGGTATACAATTATCCTTTCTACATCATTGACTTTCCCCATTACAGTTTTGCTGTACTGTGGGCCAGTGTAAGAAATTAAATGGGAATTTTGGGGGAATTTTGCAGAAGCTACAGATGACACACAAAAGCCAACAGAAAACACAGAAAAAAGTTTAGAAACTCAGAAATGCATAAAATACACATATACTACTGTATAATATCAACATATTTTATCTTTTAATGCCATAATAATTCAGATTTCTTCTGTGGTGCAAAGGGAGGGCCAAAAATTTCTCCTTGGATTTTTCAGATATGAGGAATGCCACAGCCATAGTCCGCCATCCCCCAAGTGTAAGGGATAACTGTCATTCTAATCAATATGTTGAAATGAGAATGAGAGAAGTATCCCTGGATAGGCTTAGAGAGTTGACTTAGAGACCGGAAGATCAGCATTCTAATCCCACCCTTTATGCTAGACTAGTCTTGTGACCTAGGACGAATCATTTAAGTACTCTATGCCCTGGGCATAGGGAATTCCTTTATTAATAAAACCTCAGGTTTAGATGTTCTTTTTTTTTAAAGAACAAGAATAAAAATACATTCCTTGCATCTAGAGATCATATAATACTATTCTAATTGAGTCATGTGCCTTGGGAGAGCTCTGTAGAATGCATCACTACTCAGGGAAAACTAAAAATGTATGCTGGAAAGCTCTAATTCCGTGGTTCTTTCTACAGGGAATTCCTGGTCCAGCTGGTCCCGTTGGTCCCCCTGGTCCTCCAGGTTTGCCAGTAAGTTCATGCTCTAGATATGTTTGACGGTATCTTACTCTCCTCAAATGGGTCAATATCGTGCTTTACTGTCACAAAATCTCATGCTTATTTGTCATTTTCCTTTTTCTAGGGTCCTCAGGGTCCAAAAGGCAACAAAGGTTCCTCTGTAAGTATACCTACATTTTAAAAAAGTTTTGTATTTTTCATTTGTGAACCTTTTTTTGTGTTTTTTTTTTCAGCACTCATAACATTAATCCCTTTCTCTGTTCAACAGGGTCCTACTGGTCAGAAGGGCGACAGTGGTCTTCCTGGGCCTCCTGGGCCTCCAGTGAGTGCATTTTCGTAAGAAGGTTCTATTAACACTTTGCATCCTGAGACTTTAGATGATCTCTCTGAGTACAAAAGAATTTAAACACTTAAAGTCAAATGTTGCAACCATTTACATTTATAATATGGAAAACAGAAAAAGCATCCCTTACATTAAAGTAGGTCTCCATTCCCCGAGCTAAATTATCTCTGAATCTGTTTTATATTCTGGGAATAAATATCCCAGGTATACCTTGTAATGAAAGATTCATGCTGCAATGATCAGAACTATGGCAAGATTGTGGCATGTATCTACTCCCCTCATGTATATGTCATTAGTGCAATGAAAGCCAACGGGTACTTACCTCATGGACCCTTCTATGTGTCCCCTGTGTCTGAAGACGGAAGTGCAGACGATGTACTCTGGTTGTGCGTATAGCTTCCAAAAGTGTGCCTTAACTCCTGCACTGGCAGTACGTTTGTATAGAGGAACCAGACATAAACATGAAATTCAAAGCTGTCCTTGGAGTCCATTTTTGAGTCTAGAATAAGAGCATAAAACATGGGGATATTTTCCCCTTATCACATTTGATGATGTAGATGGTTGTTATTATAGTTTTTCTTCCAGGGAGAGTAAAATTTGATTGCACAAAAATTAATAAACCAAAATCTCCATAGTAAAGTACAAATTCCAAGGATTCCAAAATTTATGAATATGGCATCAAAATTCCAAATGCAAGCAATTATTTACATATTCAGGAAAATAGGAAGACTCCATTCAAACTCAATTACTTTCAATTGTAATTGCATTCTCTCAATTATTTTGCTAAGTGCTGGGGGAGAAATAGTGTTAATAGTACCCATATTCTGACTTTGCCTTGTATAAGAGAAGCAAACACACACACACACACACACACACACACACACGCACACACGCACATACGCACACACACTCACACTCAGAAAAATCTTTGCCCATAGGAGCTAACAGTCTATTAGAGAACATGAAACTAAACTAATAATATACATGCCAAAATTAGTAAATGATCCAGTTCTATAGATATTGTATACTGAAATACACTAATAGGATAAAAATCAGATCATTACGGATCTACTTCAGGAGAGCAATAGGTTTCTAATTACAAGGTAATTAGGCAATTATGTATACACCTGAACATTCTGAATTTTAGATAATGCATGGAAATAACTTTCTGATTCTAAATTTATAGGGCCCTCCTGGTGAAGTCATCCAGCCTTTACCAATTCTGTCACCCAAAAAGACAAGAAGGCATGCTGAGGGTATGCAAGCAGATGCAGGAGATAATATCCTTGATTACTCTGATGGCATGGAGGAAATCTTTGGTTCTCTCAACTCTCTGAAACAAGACATTGAGCGGATGAAATATCCCATGGGCACCCAGAACAATCCATCCCGAACTTGCAAAGATCTGCAGCTCTCCCATCCAGACTTCCCAGATGGTATGTTAATAATACATGACAAAGCAAAGGCACTGAACCTCTGATTTACTAAGGTGTATTGTCAGCTCATTAATCCTTGTTATATGGTTAATATAGTCTCTACACAAAACTAAAGAAAATGATCATTAAGTCCAGACTTTGATACAGAAAAAAAAAAATCAACTTACAATGAGGTTAATTCAAGTTTTCCTAAGGAAAACCCTTGTCTATAAAACAAGACTTTATTAAGTTACAAGGTTTACTTTAGATGATTAAAGATAACATGATGTTTTATTTTATTCTGTATTTTAAGAATTAAGGTAGAGGAAATGTAATTCAACTGATTACATAGGCTAACTGAATACGTGTGGATTTCAAAGTTCAAAATTGACTCAATCACTAGTTCTCCTAATGAGGCATTTTAGGCCAAATGAGAAATTGCGTTGTCCCTCAAATAGAAATAGCCAGGGTGTCTTGGTTACTTCCAAGTAAGACTCATTTTATTCCATTATAGGTAGAGTAAAAGCTATGAAGCAGTCTTCAAAATAGAAAGGGTTGATTCGGTCTATTTCTTACTTTCACTGAACATAAGGATTGACTTAGTAAATAAATATAATTAAAGCTGTAATTTTAAGAGCAATGAGTATATTTTCATTTTAATCAAGTACAGAATTTATCTTAGAAGTAAGTATAGGTACTATCAATTTTATATATTCTATAATTAAATTCAGCAAATTCAATTCAATAAACTTGCAGCACACCAAAACTTTCTTATCCAAGAAAAATAAAAGCTACTTAGTCATGCTTCTCTCATATTTTATTTGTGAAAACTTCAGCATAAGATTTCACATATGATCCTAGGATCTATAATCTAATGTGTTGCTATGAAAGTATACTTTCAATCCAGTGTTTTCGACTGCCATAATCTTTTGGTATTCTGATCCTACCATTCAACATATTACCTTTCTCTTCTATAACATCTGGAACAGCTTCTACAGATGGATTGTGACTTGGGCCCATAACTGAGCAATAAGAGGATGGCCTAAACTATGCTTGGGAAATCACACTGCGCTTTTAAGGAATCTAAGTAGCTTCCCAGTGCAAAACTCTTATCTTTTAAACAAAATATCCCTTTCCTAAGTGATACTCAGTAGTTGTACATCTTGGAATACCACAATGGCCGAGCAAATAAAGCTACATGTGACCCAAAAGTCAATAGAATGATGAACAGTATGCACACAAATAGGCTCTAGCATATTTCTATTGATGATTGCTATAAAAGAAGGAGTGTAGGTGATGTCATTGAAGAAAGTGATGATCAGGAAAAGAATTGGTACGTTCATACAGAAGGAGTAAAAAAGTGAAAGATGCAGTTCAGTTCAATAGATTTGATTAAACACTATGTGCCAGATATGGTGCTACATTCTGGGGATATATGATAGAGTTCTGCGTATTACAGGTACTTCAGTATTTTAATAGGTCCATGATCTAAATTTTGTGAATATTCCTCCTGTTGCCATAGAATGCAATCCATACATCACTTTTCATCTTTTGAGAATTTTTTTCACTGTCAAATCTTTTTCTTGGTCCTTTTACATTCTTTGAGTAACTAGGCAGTGCTCAGGCTAGCCATATGCCACAAAGGGGGTTGTCATTTGGGCATATCACAATAATCTACAAACTGGTGCCCCTGCGTCAAATCTCTCCCATCCATGGCCCATCTTCCACACTGTTACAAATGGATATCTCTAAAGCAGAGGTTAAAATGTCACTCCTCTGATCAAGAAGCTTTATTAGTCCTCTAATGTCTATAAAATATTCTTTTATTTAGTATTTAAAATCCTCCACACCCTGGCTCCAAGGTATTGTCCTCATCTGATTTTATGTTACTCATCCTAATACAATGGTCAAGTCAAATTACTCTACTTGCTTCTTTCCTGTACATAATATACCATTTCTCACCTCCATGGCTTTGAGCAGTCTGTTCCCAGGCCGCCTTCCTTATTTCTGCCTTTAGGGTCTAGCTCTCTCAAGGTTCAACTCAAGTTTCACTTCCTGCTTGTGATTTTTCCTGAAGGTCTAGAAAATGTCACTTTGTTTATATTCTGTATTTACTTATATTTATTGTTTTCTTCCAGTAGAATAGTATTAGCTTGTGGAAGGCAAGGAATGATTAGTTTTTGTCATTGTATTCCCAGAATTTAGTGCGCTATCCATCACATAGTAAGTGTTTGAATTTGTTAAATTGAATTGCAGCTTTTACATTTAGTCTTTCTACATCACAGTACCAACTCCTTTCTTGATCATCTATTTCCTCATCGATATCACCTATACTTCTTACATAGAGATCATCACTAGAAATATACTAGACTCTATAGAACAAATCCTTTCTTTTATTAAGGGGATTTGTTCTGTGAAGTTTGGATTCAATCAAAGAGGACCTTCAACATGAGGACCTAGAGGGCTGTATGTGGCCTTGAGGCCACAGGTTCTCCACCCCTATACTAGAGTCTACTCAAATGGATCTGAAATTTTGAAGTGAGATTTGATACATACACAAATATAGAAGAGAGTTACTAATACATATTCTTTTATCAAAGATGCTTTTATTTTTTACATTAGCTAGGACATTAGGAGTTGGTAGCTCAGATGCTCAGGATTCTAGTATTTTTCAGTTCTGTCTATTCCAAATAAAGAAGTATAATCTTAAAGTCTTTATTTCAGATAGCAATGTCCAAGGTAAGTATAAGTTCAGAGTCCATTGTAGTGGCTGGAGAAGGATTAGAAAGAGAAATAGGACTTGGTCTAGCCTTTGAAAGGAGTGTCAGGTATGAATAGACAAAGAGAAGAGGGAATTTATGGGAAGAATGAAAGTTCATGTTTAAGGAGTGTGAGAAATGACTATTAATAGCCAATATCTTGGGGAGATTCAGAGGCTCTCCTCTTTTTCCAAATTCCTCATTTTAAAAAGTTCAAATCTTTTGAAGGACATTACTGATAATAAGATTTGCTTTGACTCTCCTGATCTTGGTTAGACCCCACCCAACCTGGCAAGGAATTTAATCTAGGTGGGGGAAGCTCCTTGTGTTCTCTAGCTTGGGTAGAGACAGATCCTTTCGTCTAGATAGCCCAAGGCTGCAGGTAGTTTGAGTAGAGATAATTTCTTTGTCCAAGGGTTGCTTGGACAGGCCCTCATTGAAAATGGTATATAAACTGTGAACCTTGTGGCCTTTGGTCTAAGAGAGACAGCCAAATAACCATCCTTTTATCAATAACTCGTTGGCCTTATTAATAAAATAATTAAATTTCCCAGAAACTATGTCTCTGGCACCTTTTTAAACATCACAGTAGAAAACTGGCCTTACTCTCACTCAGTGTTGTCCATTCTTACATATATAATCCTGTAGGTGGTGGGGAACAGAGGTGTTCTGAGCAGAGGAGTAACAGACTTTGTCACTATTTCAGAAGATGTGCATGAGTCATCATTGTGGCACCTCCACCATTTCTTGTTGTTTTGTCCAAAGAAATGTTATTTATTTATTCATTTATCAGGCTCTTTAAGAACCTCTCCAAATTTAACCCAGTAGGTTCTCAGTCACACATAAAACAATGTCATTCTGCTACTTGAGTTAGCAGAGAAACATTGAGATCTCAGGATCAACAATTCAGAAGCAAATCTTGTCTCTAACTTTGACACTAATTTCTGTTCTATTTGGCAGTAATGACTAAAGCCTCCTGAGTCAGGCTGAAGCTATTCTATATGCAAGTTTCATGTTTTTAAAGCATAGACTTCTGTGGTAGATTATGGATAAGCTAAAAAATCTGTAATTCTAGATTGTTATTCATAATATATGTCTTCTTTTAAAAGACAGTACAAAGTTAATGTTAGTACCTTTATTCTGAGATGATCTCTGCTTTCTTTTATAGATAGCTTCTTTGGACATAAATATTTACAAGTTGTCTCCTCCGTTAAACTGGGAGCTCATTGAGGGCAGGGATTATGTTTTACCTTTCTTTGTATCCCCAGAGTTAAGACAGTGTCTGGCAATTAATGATTATTGAATTGACCTGACATCAGTAGAAACCTTCATGAGCTTCTGTAGCAGCAAGAGAATGGAGATTATCATCTAGTGTCCAACCTTCTGGGGATGAGCCTCTCCAAGTATACCTAAACTGGGCCTTAAAAACCAGGTATACAATTGGTCACCCAGGCCATTCAAAAAACATTTCTGGACCTTGGGCTCTGCCATCATTGAGCAACCAGTCAATTCTGTTACACAATGAGACATTGAGATAAGATCACAGTATAACTGCAGTGGAATGTAAGCACCTTGTGGTCAAGGACTGTTTAGGTTTTGTCTTTGTACTCCCCAATACCCAGATGTTTCATAAATGCTTGTTGAACTGAATTGAATTGTGTTGAAACTAGAGCTGGAACCCACTTATCTGGTCAGTGAGGAAACTGAGGTTCAGAGTATTTAATGACTTGACCAAGGTCACACAGCTAATTAGCAACAGAACAGAATTAGAACTCAGGTCCTCTGATTGATGCAGTGTTCATTCACATCAAGTGGATATTTATTCTTTAAGGAAACAATTTATAAAGGTCTAATAAAAGTCTAAAAGGTCTAATAAAGGTCTAAAAAAGGTCTAATAAAAATAGCTAGTTTTTGATATGACATCATATGTGGTTTCAAGGCACTTTACAAATATCTCATTTTAACCTCAACTCGAGGAGGGAGATGGTATTATTATTTCCGTTTTACAGATGAGGAAACTGAGGCAGATGAAGGTTAGGTGAATTACCAAGGTCACACAGCTAATAAGCGTCCAAAGCTAGATTTGTACTCAAGTCTTTCTGACTCTAGTCCCATCTAGTTGTCCCTGAGTATGACAACACTTTATATAAATGATCCTTCAGGTTACTAATGCCATGTATCTTTTAGGTGAATATTGGATTGATCCAAACCAAGGCTGTTCTGGAGATTCCTTCAAAGTTTACTGTAACTTCACAGCTGGTGGAGAAACTTGCATTTCCCCCGACAAGAAATCTGAAGGAGTAAGTACCAATCTGTTTTGATAGTGACTGCTGACAGTTTTTGCCATGTTTTTGCAATATTGAACTAAGCAGGAGAATTATACTGTCACATTTTCCTATATCTGCTTTTCTTACAGAGTAATTAGTATATTCCATTTGCATAAACATGAGTAAGGCAATGAAATGATACAGAGAGTTAATAAATGCCCCTCTCTCTTTTTTTTTTTTGGCCCAGATGTATTTTCTATACACCTGCTTGCTCACTAACATTCCCCCATGTCCTTTGACACAGCACAGCTGTGAACCAGTTTTTTTTTTCTGTTCAAACCAAAATATTTCATGACATAGTTCAAAGATGCTTATTATGCTCAAATAACATTCATATCTGAAGAATAATGCCTACATGGAGTAAAATAAAAACCATTCTTCTGTAGCATGGTCTGTCCATCCAGACTAAACTGGTAGTTGACATTGTGGACACCCTTATTTTCTCTTTGTTCTATAAATGCCTTTGCTTTCCATTTCTAATTAAACTTGATGCAAATCATTATGATACAGAGCAAATGCTTCCTTAGTATAAGTGTAAGAAGAATACTGAGTGTGCTACATAGGAGGAGAGTTTGGTTTTCATTTGTATTCTTGTACTAAAGCTCATTTTTCTAGTAAATGTTATGCAGCATGCAGAGGTACAGAAACCCCTAAAGGCATCATAAGTTGCTATATGTGAGGCTGATCTTTTCAGTGGAAAAGTTGGTTTTGTGTTTATGGGAAAGAAAAAAAAAATACACACCCACCTGCTATGCAGTGGAGAATAGCCAAGCGTCAGCACGAAAGAGAAATTTATGGAAATGGAAATAAGCTCCCCTCCCAATGATCAGTATTATTCCCTATTGTCAAACCGCCCTCTTCTTGTCCCTCACCCCTTTCTGTATCTCAGTACTAACTGTATTCCCAAGGCTATATAAAACTTCTTCAATTACACAGGGGATGGAATGAGAAAACCAGTTCCATGGCCGTGATTTTTGCCTCCTGAGCCTGCTATTTCCTAGTGAGAGACCTTCAGAGTATCTCCTTTACACAAGCTATACTGACTATTTCTCCATGCTGACAGATGGCCACTGAAAAAAGCACTTTTTTGAACTACCAACCACATTAAGATTTCAAACAAAACCCTATGGCTATGAGTGTGTTTCCACCTCCAGACTTTTTTCGAGCCACATAAAGGAAGGAGGAATGTCTTTCCAATTTCAGAAAATGAAGCCCCTCTTGTGTTTTTCTCCCTCCCTGTTCTTCCCATGACCTTGGAGTTCAACAAAGTAATAAAAAGATGCATTTTCTTTTCTTTTTTTGACCAGAAATGTATAGAGACACACAGTTCTTTCTCTTGATAACATTCCCAAACATTCTCTTCTTTTACAATAGGTAAGAATTTCATCCTGGCCAAAGGAGAAGCCAGGAAGCTGGTTTAGTGAATTCAAAAGAGGAAAACTGGTATGTTATCATTGCTCCATGCAGTCATTTATTGCTACCATCACAAGTTAACCTCCAGTTATAAATCCAGACTATTCTTATAAAAGGCTGAATTACATAGTATAAGCACCCCTCTCCATATTCTGGAAAGTGCTCTATTCAGATGTAGTGGGTCACTCTTACATTTTAGTGACGGACTAAAATTCCTCTGACAGAATGAATGGAAACACCCTGAGTTTTTACTGAAATATATAATCAACTAAATGCTGCAGTTTTTTGACTGTTTGAACTTGACATTCTAATATGATTATATTAGGAATATCCACTATAGAAAAGACAGTCCTTCTGTAGAGTTTCTGCCCTTTCATACTATATAAAAGAGTTAAATTTCTTGCCATTTTTGAGGCCCAGTCAGTACAGTGTTCTCTCCATTGAGGAGGACATAGGATTTGAGTAGCCTAAGTGATCTTTGTGGTCACTTGATTTCTTTAAATAACACACAGCTGAGCTCTCCTGGAGAGTTGCAGATGGCATATAGATGTTAAGTCACTCACATATGACGACTTAGCTTGTCAGTAGCAAAGGTAGGACTGAAACAGCTTTTTCATCTCAACATTGTATCCACTGTCAAGCTTTCTCCATTATTTATAATAAAATATATTTCTGTTCTATTAATTTCTTCATGGATATTTTAGGATCATAGAATCTGGCATGAAAGAGACCTCAGAGACCATTTAATACATTCCTTTCATTTTACAGATGAGGGAACTGAGGCCTAGGGAAGGAAAATGACTTACCCCAGGTCACACAAATAATAAATGGCAAAGCTAGGATTTGAACCCAGTTACTCTGACCTCAAATTCAGTTTTCTCTTAGGTTTAAGTTAAGCCTTAAAATGTTCCATGAAGTTAATTTTTTTGCATCAACAGGTCTCCTGGAGACAATATAAAATGAGGGGAAAAAAAACATTTTAAAATGCACCTGAGACAATTAAAGATCATCACATTTTTAAAGTTGTTAAATTTGAAACACTGCTGTAGTATATATTTTTTCATTTGATTAATGTCATAGGATGGGTTGACAATAGATCCTTACAAATTCTTGACCCTTAAGCCCTCAGTACATTTCTGCCAATATAACCTACTCAGAGTCAGTGGTCCCATCAATACTAATACATTTTCCAAACACCAAAGTTCAGATCCTGAGTTTCATATTTTTATGTCTGTGTATATTTGTCTCTGCTGAAGGTCTATCTCAATACCTCATTGTGGCATGTTTCTATGCTGGGTTGTAGGTGGTTATACCAATGGCCAAAGAAGTTCTGGCACATCTTGTCAAAAAAGTCACATAATAATAGAGAGCAAGAAGAAGCCTCCCTCCCCCCTGCCCCTTACCTCGGCCTTCTGGTCCAAAGGCTAATCTGTTCATTTACAGACGAGGAAACTGTGGGCTGGGTTGACTTGCCCAAGGTCACCCAGAAAGTAGGCATCCTCAGACACTAAATTTAGCCTCTTTTCATAATTCTCTGCCATCTAATAACTTATGATTTCCGCCCCCACCCATAAAATCTAATTCATATATACACATTTCTACATATACCTCAACTTTAAAAGCATTCATCTGGATGCAGGAAAGCCAGTTACATGGATGTATTATCTTAATTGATTCAGAAACTGTGACAAGGAGCTTAAATGATTTATTTAGGGGCATACAACGAGTTGGCAACTAGAAGAACAGAACTGAATCTTGAACCTCGATTTCTTGTTCAGTGTGGTCTAGCCCCTGAAGCCTGTCTCCATTCAGTGAATCAGAGTATGTTGATAGATGTATCTAAATCTCTCTAAGCACCATTTAGTGTCATCAGAGGCTCCCTTCTTTGGTGTCTCAGGGTATGTGGAGGAGGGAGAGATGTTCATATGCTTGCATTTTTTCTCCCACAGCTCTCTTACTTGGATATGGAAGGGAATTCCATTAATATGGTTCAAATGACTTTCCTCAAACTCCTGAGTGCCTCTGCCAGGCAAAATTTCACCTACAATTGTCATCAGTCAGTGGCTTGGTATGATGTGACATCTGACAGTCATGACAAAGCACTCCGGTTCTTAGGATCAAATGATGAGGAGATGTCTTACGACAACAACCCTTACATCAAAGCTCTCTATGATGGCTGTGCTGTAAGTAGAGGCTCAGACTTTTTAAAGTAATTTTGTTTTTCCTTTTCCTTTAGCAGAATGACAAGGCTGCTTAGTCATTTTCTCCATTCAGCTCTATGTCATATTTTTTTGGTGAATGGATGCCAATTTTATTGGGGATTTGATGTTTAAAAGTAACATGCCCTTAGCAGAGTTAATTAGGAACACCTAGGAGTGGTCCCTTAAGTGAACAAAGAAAGATACTATTTTTTAAAAACCATACAAGAAGCAACAATATGGGTCTTGCTAATTTTGTATTGGTAAAAGGAGGAACTGATGTTTCCTGCAACAATCATTAATAAATAATGTGAGCAAAGAAACATTCCTAGGAAAATTTTAGAGACCTTTTATGGCTATAAAAATTTAACTTTAGTAAATTATGGTAACTCTTAAGATTCTACATATAGATATATACACACACACACCTCTACACATGCCTATGTGTGTATGTGCCTATTCATAGACATCTAACCTATCCATCTAAATTTATGTGCATGTATGTGTATGTGTCAGATACCTATTTTCCTAGAGCAAAAATATTTAAGTTGCAAGAAGCAAGCGTGCTTCTAAGAGGATTGATTGTGTGTTGTGACTACTACCCCACAGCAGAGTCATCTTCAAAGCCTGACTGAAAATCTCAGTTTCTTAGCCCTCCAAGTCCATGATTTCAAGTAGGCAGATGAAGAATCTTCAAGATGATAGGGGATTTTTTTCCAACAAGATTTCTTTTCCCCAGAACCACCCCAAATTTCCTTTAGGTGCTGGGAGTTCGTGATGCTTATTGATTGGGTAAACATTTAGTCCCAATCTTCAGGTTATGTTGGAGCTCATCTTGTTATTTGGAACCTTATTTACTTCAAACTAATTACCCCATGAATACAACAACATTCATTTGAAAACCTGCCACAGTGCACTCCACTGAGCAGAGCAGCAGTAGGAATTAATGTAAAATGAGCCTCCAAAGTCACAGCAGTGAAGAAACAGTTGTGTGTATCACTGACTTCAAAAGATTAGGAACATGACTAAGAAAGCGATCCCTCACTCCAGCAAGAAAATATAAAAGAGTTGAGATAATTAAAAAGTCACGTGGTAGAAATTATTTTTTTCCTAATCCTGTTTTATGTGTCGTTAAACTGTTACTTGTAGAATTATTTGTAACATTTAAAACCACTGATTGACTGCTTTGCAAATGTTAAGCCATAGTAGTTAATGTCACAGTAATTAATATGATTATTTACTGAACAGCATAATGATAAAAACATGAAGATGTAATCTACTTATGAAATATGGTCCCATAAAGGGGATCAATTTTCATATTATGCTTTCTATATCATCTCCTAATAGCATATTATTCCCTTGTTGTACATAGTTCTGTGGTTCCATCTTTCCTATTGCCTGGCGAATTTTGTAACATATTCACCAATGGTTCAATTGGAAGGATTTCCATAATGCAAAAGAAATGTGACAATATTAACAACAAATAACAAATTAGAAACAAGATGGAAGTATTCCCTTCTCTACCTCTTTATTCTCTCCTTGGCCTTGGGAAAACACAGAGTATATTCATTCAAGGCTTGTCAGAATTGTGTTTTTACATAATCATTGGTTGTTTTATTTTCATTTCACAGTCAAGAAAAGGCTTTGGGAAGAGTGTGATTGAAATCAACACCCCTAAAATAGACCAAGTACCTATTGTTGATGTGATGATTAATGACTTTGGAGATCAGAATCAGAAGTTTGGATTCGAAGTCGGCCCAGTTTGTTTCCTTGGTTAAGATTAGGGCAATGAACATATAAATCGACAAACGTTTTACCTTGGTACCAGCAGCCCACTTCATGCCACATGCAAGTTTTGAATATGGATGGTGTAGAAAATGTCTTGCTGTGTATGTATGTATTATTTAGAAAATATGTGTTGCCCTTGTAGGGCCAGAATCACATGACTTAAAATTATTCAAAAATCATGAAAGACATGTATACTGTGGCAGAGATGGAAAACGTAGGGTTGATTTTTCATTCCCTGTTCTCTCCTCTCCTTCCCCGATTTGGATTCCTTTGGTGCTATTCTTTTAAAAAGCAACAAACAAACAAAACCCCATCAATAACATATATATATAGGAAAGACATGGTGCTCCTTCCCATCCATCACAGGAGGTGCTAAGAAGGTGTGTTTAATAAATTGTAATTATTTTATGTACAGTACTATACTGTTATTTTCTTTGTCCATTTCCAAAACTTGCATGTGTCTCTGAATTGCATCTGGCTCTAACTTCATAAAAATTACAAAACTCTGTCGATGGCAATAAATACTGCGTATGTATTATGAGAAATAAAGCTGTAATTTCCAGTGACTTCAACTCCATTTTCTGGTTAATAATAATAATTAATAATAATAATAATAATAATAAAATCCCTTTGTATATATTGATGTTGAAGAGCTCTGTTATTTGAAGTCGCCAAAAAATCTCAGGTGGCAAAAAACTGGAAGACCTTTGGCAACACACTCAAATCAACTCTTCTCTGCTGTTGTTACCTTTTGATGAATTGCAAACAGAAGCAGCATCCTCCAGGGTGCTAAGTTCTATGGTGCTATACCTCAGACTTTTTTTTTTCTTTTCAGAATCCAGGATTTCATTATAAACCTGTATATACCTAAAGGAAACAAGTTTATATTTTGGGGTGGGAAAATAATGTGTATGAAAAGTACTTGTATTTAAGGAGATCTGTTTAATTCTTTGTGCAGTCAAAGGTTAGATCTGTCATTGCCCCTCTCTTGTATGTCATCTGAACATTTTTTCATTGTGCTTCTTTGATGCACATTAATATTAAAACTGGAAACTAAGCAATTATTTATAAATTTGTGCAGTTAGTTGTGTTGTTTTTTTTTTATTGATCAATGCTGAACATTTCCTTTCTGAATTGGATACCAGATTGCAATAAGTAATTTTCCCAAAAAGCATATGCCCACCCCACCAATATGACAATTTAAAATTTTTTTTTCAAATAAAGGCCATAGGTCACATGATTCTACCTAGTTGCTAAGCAACATATGAGTGGACTATTCATTAAAAGAGCCTATTTTTAAACTCAATTTATACAAGTCACTTTCCAAATTCCATGATTGGTTTCTTTTCCCTCTGAACTTTTTTTTTTCAGATAGATGCAATTAGAATTAAGATTAAAACCTCACAAACACAATCCTTTTGTAACTATTTTTTCATAATATATGTAAGACTTGAAAATAAATGTTTGTTATTATTTCTTATTTTAATTGTTAAATTAATTGATACCAGATTCCACTGACTCGTTTTCACCTGGTCTTTTATCATGAAAGAGTATACTTGTAAAAACTAAGACTACAAAATGAACATTTGTCATTCAGAATATTTTATTTTTGAACCCAAGTTTGTTGTAACTGTCACCTTCAGAAGGAAGATATGAATTTTATCAATAAACTCAAGTCTTGTCTACTTGGATTGATCATTTTGTTTCTTAAATAGGCTACAGCTCTACTTTCAATCCTCAATAAAACTATGTGGGTCTACTATGACCATTCAGACAGAGACAGTTTGCCAGTGAAGGATAGCGTAGTACTGATCAGAAAATTAAATAGTTGGAAACTGTGTATGAAGGAATAAATACTATCTTACCATCATCTCTTCAAAATGGATATATTTTAGATTTCAAATCTTTACAGAAGAGAATTCATCTTACAAAGGATTTCTTTAAAAAAGGCTCCAATATATGATACATATAAAATTAAATAATAATTAATAATTCTTATATCTGATATTGAAAGCCATGAGCCTCTGAATTTCAGAAGCATGTTTTCCCTTCAACCAACTAACCAACCAATCAATTAATCAAGACACATTTATTAGTACCTACTTCCTACCTAGCAAGGTGTTGACCAGGGCTACAAAGATGAAAATGGACCAATACCTTGCATTGATTTACACTGTTACTTGTAGTACCATTCTCTCTGAAGATGTTCTCACCAGGAAAGAAGACCATTCTGGTTAAAACAATATCTCTCTTGCTTTAAAAAAGAACCCAATTAGATTATTCTAATTCTGGGGTGGGGAACCAGCACCCTTGAGGACACGTGGCCTTCTAGGGTTCTTGGATATAGCCTGAGGCCAAGTTTTATAGGACAAATCCTTTTATTAAGAGGATTTGTTCTGTGAATTTTGGATTCAGTCAAAGGGCTGCACTTGAGGACTTAGAGGGCCACATATGTCCTTGAAGCTCCAGGTTCTCCACTCCTATTAAAAATCTCAAAATTCAGATCACATAACATAATATCACAGATTGATCTTCAGAACCAGTTCAGTTGTTTCTACATGAGAAATGATTTTAAAATGGAGAGATAAACAGAAACGTGTAAAAGAAAAGCATTCAGCTGATTTATGAAACTAGTGTTCTTGTAGCTCAGTCTGATGATGTTGGACTTATTAATCTTTAAGGCCTCTTTCCTACCCTCTAAAAAGATAAAAAACATCTGCCCTCTCTGTCTCACAGAGCTGTTGGGGGACATTAAACATGTGATAGCCTTTTGACTACTGGAACACAGTATAGAAATGTTAGGTATTTTATAGATGTAGAATTTTTCATCAGTTATGCCAAGTGACCTTTTAAAAACAAACAACTGTCATAAATAAGTTTTCTTTCAGTTGTTTTCCAGTTGTATCTGATTCTTTGTGACACCATTGGGGTTTTTCTTGGCAGAGATACTAGTGTGGTTTGCCATTTCCTTCTCCAGATCATTTTACAGGTAAGGAAACTGAGGCAAACAGGGCTAAAGTGACTTGCTCAGGGTCACACTACTAGTGTCTGAGGCTGGATTTGAACTCAGGAAGATGAGTCTTCCTGACCCCAGGCCCAGTACTCTATCCACTGTGCCACCTAGCTTTCCCTTAAATAAGTTTTTCTACTTATTAATATTGACTAACCCCATCTTACTCTCCAGTTTCTTTTCCATTTGTGTGCCTTGATTCATGCTATTCCTTATTACTATCACATACTCTCATCCCCCTCTTCATCTTTTGGATTTTTATCTATTCTTTTAAAACCCAGTCTATATGTTATAAGGCAGTGAAGGAGCACAGTGGATAGTGACCTGGAAATCAAGGAAACTCAAATTTCAAATCTGGTCTTAGATTGTTACTAGATATAAAAAGCATTTAGTAAAGTACCTGGGCACAATTGTAGGTGCTATGTAAAAGCTTATCTTCTCCTCAGCTCCTAATTTCCTTCCTGAAACCTTTCCTTTTCCTGTAGTTAGTAATATCTATTTATATCTTCCAGCTTCACAGAGAATTTTGTTTTACAATTTTCTGGTTCACTCAATCACGTCTCTGACAGATCTTATCCTTCTAATAGACTATAAGATTCCATAGGCCAAAGACAGCGTCATAACAGAACTTAGAATATCTTGCAGCATGTGCATGAAAAAATGTGTATGAAAAATGTTTGTATTTAAAGAGATAATTCTTTGTGCAAAGGTGAGATGTGTCAACACCCCTCTTTAACACAGTACTCACTACCAAGTAGATGTTTAAGAAATACTATATTCAGTGTTTGAAATAATACTAAATGTGTTCTTTCCTATTTCAAATTTTGAACATCAAGACCAGGGTGAGATTGGGAGGGTGAGAGAATACAGAAGATATAGTGTTGCCTTGAATCCCTGTTTGAGATAAATAGAATTGAAGACTCTTAAATTGTAACTTGACTAGAAGAGAAATAGTAATTAATCAACACGCATTTATCGAATACCTTTTAGGTGATATGTACTGGAACATCATGCTAGGTACTGGAGATACAAAGAGAAAAATGAAATAGTCCCTGATTTGAGGAATTTACATTCTGTACAAAGAGATAACATGCCCAACATATAGACATATCAGTCTACATTCTCTCCAATACCATTGCCACCTCCTCTATAACATGATTTCTTTAACATTTTTTGTGCCATAGATACCTTTTACAATCTGGTAAAACCTACCCCCTCCTTTCTCAAAATACATGACACAGCGGATAGATAGAGTGATGGCCTTGGAGTCAGGAAGACTTGAATTCGAATCCTAGCTCAGACATATACTAGCTATGTGGCTTTGGGCAGATTACTTCACCTGTTGCTTCAGTTTTCTCATCTTTAAAATGGAAATAGTAATAGCAACTACTTCCCAAAGCTGTTGTGAAGATAAAATGAGATAATGTTTATAAAGTACTTGGCAAACCTTAAAGCACTATAGGAAAGCTAATGTTAATATCATCATTAAATGCGTGTGTACATATATTTAGCCATATAATGCATACAATTATAAAGGAGTCCAAAAGTTAGTTAAAGATGTTTTTTTTTTTCCCCCAGTTGATTTTGTGGACCCCTTGAAATTTATTCATGGACTTATAAGTGATTAAGAATTCCTGGGCTAGAAGCACATTTGGGACTGTTGTGTAAGAGTTGAAGTATGGGGGCTCCACTATCACTGAGGATAAAAATAATTTGCTCTAAGAATTTTTGCTGTTTGTGATGTAGATCTAGAATAGCTTTATGTAGCCTATAAATCTTTGGCCTTTATCATTCCTTATTCTCAATCCATATTTTCTAGTGTTTTTTGTTTCTTTGTTAAGTTCGTCTCTCCCCCTCTTTGCATTGAAGCAGAGTATCAGAGTATATATTGATTTAATTCAAATGGTCTTCTTTAGTTCATGTAATTTTTTGCTAGTCCTTTTGCTCATTCTGATCATGAGCATTTCAATTCAATTTGAATAAGCATCACATGAAATGCGTTACTTTTTGGACTGAGAGACATTGTGAAGGAAGAAATAATAGGACTTGGCTACAGGTTGTATATATGGAGTAAGTGCCAGTGAGTCATCTAAGATGAAACCTGGATTGTGAGTTAGGTGAATGTAAGATAAGGGTACCCTCTACAGTAATAGGAAAACTAGGAAGAGAAGAGGTCTTTGGAGGAAAGACAATGAATTCAGCTTATGATATGTTGAGTTTCAGATCTCTATGGATATGCAGTTTGAGATTTCCAATAGGCAGTTGCTGATACAAAATTGGCAATAAATAAGGGAGAGAAGTTAGGGCTACACAAGCATCTGGGAATCATCTTCATAGATATGAGACTTGAACTAATGGCAGTGCAGGACATTTCCAAAGGAAATAATTTAGGCAAAGAGAAGTAGCCCAAGGACAGATCTCTGGGCCATAGTAATAGTAGTGGTGAATAATCTGATCACTTCTCTATCTCAACAGATATCTCTGCAGCTGCGATAGTCTGTCTGAACTCATTCCTCTATTATTAGCATTTTCTCATTCTGTCATAGTTTCCCCATCCCAGTCTTTCTAAATTCCCAGCTTTTATCATATAAACCCCATTTTCTATCAATTTTGCTTTCTCCCTTTTACCTTTTCTTCTCAAACCTAGATTTCAAATGTTCCACTCAGCTCTTCTGTGATATTATCTGGAATGCCTGCTTCATCACTAACACATTTGGTTTCATCATGAAACTTTTGCTGTCTCACTCCATTTATTTTCTGGCTTTCATTGAGACCTGACTTCCTGTGGATAGCACTGATGGCATTCATTCCTGGCCACTCTTTTAAGTACTGGTTGTTATTGTTTTATTGTTCTTTTGTCATGTGCCCTGATTACGGTCATGATGGTGAATTGAAATCTTCCTTGCTCTTTAATGCCATTTCCAGACTCTCCTGCTACCATTATCAATCAGTACCTTTGAGGAATATTTCTTTTAAATTTATCACCTTAATCAAGATTCTGGTAGCTGTTTTCTTCTCTCAAGATATTCTGCTTCCTGCCTCAATGAGTTTGGTACCTAATTCAGTCTTTGTCTCCTCCCCAACCTCTGCCTTTATACTAGGGGATTTCATATATGTGTAGAGAGAGACAGAGACAGAGAGATAGATATATCGTTTTCTATATATATGTAGATACAGATCAATAGATATTAATATTGATATTCCCTCAATCACCCTAGATTCCCAGTTCCATCATCTGTTCAGTTTTCATGACCTACTCCTCTATTCCATATCAGCTACACATAGAGATGGTGATATCCTTAATCTTTCTATCACCCACAGGTCTTCCACTTCCATGTTTATTAACTCTGACATTATTTTATCCTTTTATCTTTCCCTCTGCCTTAGGACTCATAACCCTGTCTTTCGTTCTCACCATAACCTAAAACTCTTTTACCCTTCAGTTCTTTCCCAGATCACTATCCCCATGCCCTGCTTACACTGCTTTTCCTTCACTATCTTTATACCTTGGTGAACCAGTTGAACTCTGTACTGTTATTTTTTTCTCAAGTCCTTTGTCTTGTTACCCTGTCACAGGTCTTCCCTCGCCAAGCCCCAGTCTTGTATTTCTTCAACCATCCTCTACCTTTGCTTCTATTTACATGCTGCTCTATGAAATTAAAGAAAATCATGAGACTGTCTTCAGTCCATGACAATTTTTCATTCTATGACTTCAACTGCACCCTCACTGCAGCAAGACAATCCTTTTACACCCAATTAATTCTCTATCCCACTTGCCACAGCAGCTTTTTCTGAACCTTTTTATCCTTACTCAAGCCCCCATAAAACTCCCTCCCTCTCCCCTTTCAGCTGAGGAGATTGCCTCTTATTTCACCAAAAATGGAGTTTGGTAATAGCTGTCAGAGCTTGATTTCCTTTGGAATAACCTTTGGAACCCCAGTTCACTACTGTATGATAAAGAGGCATTGGCGTAGGACTTTTGTAGAAAAAGTGTTCTCACACCTAAGTTTCACATAGTAAGTATTGAGCAAATGTTTGTTGAATTCATTGAATAAAACTTTATTTAGATTTCTCTTTTGTGTTATGATAGTCTAATTTATGTTACAGTTATTTGTGCACCAACTTTACCTACTAGAGTTATTTGTGTACCTACTTTACCTATTGCAAGCTCTTTGAATCAGAGAATGTCCTTCACCCTTGTAACGTTAGCATATAGTACAATGTCCTTCACATAATAGGCATGTAATAAATATCTGTGAAATCGAATTAGTATTGAGTTCAAGGAAATGTTGGATTTCAATAGACCTAGGAAGGAGGGAATAGAATTCAAGAGAAAGCATCACAAAATGAACCAACACTCAAATGGTCTGTGAATGAGGCCTCTTTAGGGTATAGTTCATAGATCAACCTGGCTGAAGTGGTTTGTATATCTCAGAGTATTGGGAAATGAATTTGGAATTGCAGGTTGGCTCCACTTGATGGAGGATTTTGAATGCCCTTGACTAATATTAGAAGATAAGTATCTAGTTCCTGTTATCATCAAAGCTCTGGTTTTCATATACAACTATTTTATACAGTAAAGATCTATTAACGTTTGAGAACTGTCATTTCCAGAAAATGATCTCATATAACCCAATTTTGCGGCAGGAAAAAAATAGCTTAGAAAGGAAAATGCTTTTCCAGGTATCATCTAGTTTTGTCATAAGCTCTTTGACATACTGGAAAATAACTATTTTAAAATTTCACAGAACACATATCCCATTTTTCTTTGAACTCATTTCTGAGACAATATGATCAAAATAAGATTTCACATTGCAGATTTCAGTATCCCAACCTCTCTCACTCAATGGTCTTTGAACACCATTGGCTAGCCTGAAAAAGACAATCGAAGAGTTTTATTGTAACTTAACAAAGTTATACATCAAAGGCTAGGGAAAAGAAGTAATCAGCAAATAAATGTAGTATCTTATAGACTTTTAGTCTAAAAGCTTCATTCCTAGAAACATAGGTTTTTAATTATATTTTGGAATTTTGTCAGTTTAATCATTTATTCTTATGACATGCCCTTTATAAAAATATTTCTATCCTTCCCTACCTCCACCCCCTGTTTATAAATTGGTGGCACATTCTATTATACTTATTCCACTTCCTAGTTGGGATGAGTTTCTTGCAGCCTACATCAAACACTATGCTCTTGAGGAACTTCTGCCTGGGGCCCTTTTCTCATAATTAGTGACTTCCTCTCTTGAACCACTATTTCAAGAAAGCATGAGACATTTCACTTTTCTACGTTCTTTCTGGCCTCCTCCTACAAAGCCTCTTTATCAACCTTTTAGGCCCCCCAAAATGTACTATGATCAGATCAACTCTTTTATTATTTCTGGTTGAGGTGCGTCAATCTAATCCTCTATGGCCCCAGTCATCATCCCTGGAACTTTCTGAGCCAAAGTGAACCTTCCTGGCCACCAGTGCTCTATATGTTTATTCTCTCCCATTAGAACGTGATCTCTTCGAGGTTAGGGTCTATCTTCTTTTTTTTTTTTTTTTAATTTGTAGCTCTATGGAGTAAATGTAGAAAAACTGCGATACTAATACACTGTTGATGGAACTATGAACTGATTTATCCACTTTGGAAAGCAATCTGGAATTATGCCCAAAGAATTTTAAAACTGTGTATACCCCTTCACCCACCAATATCACTATTAGATCTGTCTTCCAAGGTGATCAGGGAAAAACAAAAAGAACCTATCTTTTCTAAAACATTTATAACAGCTCTCTTTGTAGTAGAAAAGAATTGGAAAATAAGGGGATGTTGGTTAATTGGAAAAAAGGCTAAACGAGTTGTGGCATATGATTGTGATGGAATACTACTGTGCTGTAAGAAATGAACTGGTTAATTTTAGAAAAAACATGGAAAAGACTTGCATGAAGTCTTGAAGAGGGAAATAAGCAGAACTAAAAGAATGTTTTATTCAGTAATAGCAATATTGTTCATGGAATAACTGTGAATGACTAAGTTATTCTGTGTTATATTCAAATCAACTAAAAAGAACTGACAAAAGAAGATGCTATAAACTTTCAGAAAAAGAACTGAGAAGTAGAAATATGCATAGTATGGTTTATATGTGTGTGTGTGTGTCTATATCTATATCTATCAAATGGTGACCTTCTTTAGTGCAGGGCGGTGAGGAAGGGAGGGAGACAGAAGAGAAGATAGCTTGAAACTTGAAATGTAACCCCCCAAAATTAATGTTTTTTCTAAAATTTGATCCTCATTGCAATGTTATGAAGTAGATAGAATATATATGATAATCTCTATTTCACAAGAGAAAGTTGGAGAAGCTACTTGGGTTTATGATAAAGATACAAGGGTGTCCAAACTCATTAAACAAGTTAGCAGTAAAATTTGAAACCAGCTTTCCTGACTCTAATTCAGGACCAAACCACAGGCCCTCTAATGACAAGGCGACAGAGGCATAGGGGCAAAGTCTCCAGAGAAAACTAAGGCATTATGACCACAAAATGTTTATCTATTGTTGGAATGACTCCATTCATTACTGAGGTGAGCCTCTGTCATTGGGGTCCTGAATTGAAACTACACTTATTTTCATGGTAGTGTTAAACCTAGGGAACAGTGATGATATCATGGACTAATGCTAAAGGTTTAGTTGGAACTTTACTCAGAATTGATGCTATTTACAATGAGATAAACACTACAAGGCTTTAGGAAGTCAGGCTAATTTGAATCTATTGAACAAAGTACTGATAATTTCTTTCCCAAACTGCTTCATTTCCTTTTTCTCTGGTGGTGTTCAGTCATTTTTCAGCCATGTCCAACTCTTTGTGACTCCATTTGGGGTTTTCTTGGCAAAGATACTGTAGTGGTTTGCCATTTCATTCTCCAGCTCATTTTACATATGAGGAAACTGAGGCAAACAGGAACTCACCCAAGGTCACACAGTGTCTGAGGCCAGATTTAAATCCAGGTAGATGAGTCTTCCTGACTCCAAGCCTGGTGCTCTACCCAATGGAGTCTTCTAGCTGCCCCTTAAGCAATTAATGTGCTAGTAATTATCATTTATTTGAAGAACACTTCATAATTTATTGATACGAGTTGTATGTGTGTCTTCATAGATTGAAATAAATAATTTTTATACAGTTCCATGGTTTCTTTTTAAATGGACATTCAATTTCTTCCTAGATTTTGTTATTGGTATGTGCAGATATTTTTTTAAAAATTATTTTATATCCTGCTGTGTTACTAAAGTTATTCATTGTTTCAAAGATTAAAGATGACAAAGCAGAAGTTAAAGAAAATGCTTAGAATTCTTTCTCCTCTCAACAGTATTTTGCTTCAGTACCCGTCTGTCATCAATTGGCAGGGCTCTCATACTCTTTTAGCTAGGTATAAGAACGAATAGAACACTAAGCCTGCAACAAGACCTGAGTTCAGATCTAGCCTCATACAATAACTAGATGTATAACCCTGGACAAGTTACTTAGCCCCTGTTTGCCTCAGTTTCCTTATCTGTAAAAACTGGGATATGAGCACCCACCTCTGAGGGCTGTTGCTAGAACCAAATGAAATAATATCCGTAAAGCACTTGTTACAGTTCCTTGCACATAATAAGTGCTACGTAAATGTTAGTTATTATTATTATTTTTCCTCCAATAGATCCATGTTTTCACTGTAAATGGAATTGAGCATCACCCTCTGGTAATGCCAACCCCTTCACTATCTTTCTGTGCTGTTGGATATGTTGCTTGCCACTGCAGATCTCTTTTCGCTCGCTGCAACTATTTACTTTTCCTGAGCAGCTAAGTGGCACAGTAGATAGACCCTGCAAAATGAGTCATTGGCAAATTGCTGCAGTATCTTTGCCAAGAAAGCTACAAATGGGGTTATGAAGAGTTGGATGTGACTGAAGCAATCCAACAACAAAAATTTACTTTTCCTAATACTCCTCAAGTGCTGTTCAAAAGTATGCTCAAGGACCAGGACCCATTTGTCTTCATTTAAAAAAAAAATGTCCCAGCATAGAAACTCTGCTTTTAGATAAACTGATTGGTGACTACAAATTGTTTTATCTTTTGTTTTTCCAACACCTAGGAGTGGTTCCTTGGCCCTCCCTACTTAAAGGAGCACTCCCTTATTTATAAACTAGCAAAATCACTTTAGTTTCTTCTTAACTGTCTGGCTTCAATATCTAGAAATCAGAAACACATGAGTAGAATTATGCAAATCTCCTTGGACTTAATAGCTGCACCTAAAATGGAAAGGGTTGAAAGGAGCTTTATACTTTCCACTGCTCCAAAATGTTTATCATAAGGGAGTACCAATCATTTTGAGAAAGGAGAAAGGAAAGATTCTCATGCTAGCTCTATGTGATTTACAAAAAAAACCCAAAAACTGCAATATTTTAATATACAATGCAATGCTCACTGTTTATGATCTCTCGAAAATCTTAAAACTGAAAAAAGTTAAAGAACTTCAGGCCAATGAAAAAATGTGCTAATCAAATCCTTCCTTTCCCCTCAAACCCCTATTGCCCCCTCCCTCTGCCCCCCATTTGATTTTCTTCATTTGCCTAGGAGAGGAAACATGCTAGAAAGGCAAGGGCACCAAAAATAAGGGATGGCCCATTTAATTAGGAAAAAAAAGAAAAAAATCAAACTGGGAGGGGAAGACCCTCAGGGTTGCTCTTCCAAAGAGAAACAGTTACCATTGAAGGATGGAAGGCCCAAAATATAGCCATTAAGTGGGAGGAGGAAAAGAAGGAAGGAAGGAAGAACGAAAGGAAGGAAGGAAGGAAGGAAGGAAGGAAGGAAGGAAGGAAGGAAGGAAGGAAGAAAAGAAGGAAGGAAAAAAGGAAGGAAGGAAGAAAAGAAGGAAGGAAAAAAGGAAGGAAGGAAGTCTAGAGGTATAGGAGATTTAGATGAAGGAGGGATTTCATATGAATCCCTAGTAGGTTCTTGTCTGGAAAGAATTTCACAGGACTCAGGCTATCTTTTGTCAGAGTTACAAAAGTTTATTATTACGCTTTGTAGCGGGCAGGAAAAGGTTAAGGCTAGCCTGCAGAGTGCTGGAGATAGGGATGTAGTTTTTAAAGACATAAAACTGTCAGTCATCTAACTAGGTGGGCAAAGGTGGGATTAGGGAGGAGTCTGGGAGTGCTTAAATGCTTAAAGGGCCATGCATTTTTCACATCAACTGCCCAGGTGAATTGCCCATAATTCACTGGGAGAAATCAGAAGGAAGGGGAGGGGTAAGTGTGGTTTTTGCCTTGACACGTCATTAGGTAACTTTTTGGTCAAGGATGAATGACATAGGTATTGGGAGGATAGGCTTGATTGTTTTAGGGGGTGCCAAGTTTGGAAGCTCGACTGATTAGGGACCATCTTAGGAGGGAGTTATCTCCTTGATAATGTTGTTCAAGATTTCTAAAGTGCAGCTGGCCACTAAGAACAAAAGGATTATGTATTTCTCTAAGAATACTTGGGTGACTGATTCATGGGAAACTATCTAGCAGACTTACTGCTAGCTTGGGAAAAGACTTTGAGTCTGGGGGCAGGGGAGAGGCAGAGTTAATGCCTTTATGGCTGAAGGAAAGTGTGACTTTTACAGCTTAATGGCACAGACTTGTTACAAACTGATGTTAGGTACATAGTTACCCAACCACAAGTGAGATTTTTAAAAACTGGGGTACAAAAGCCCCCCCAAAAAATGATACAGAGGCATTGCTTCAGAAGGGAGGAAGACAGGAAGGGAGGAGAGAATGAAAGAAGGAAGGGAGGAGGGAAGGAAAGAAGGAAGAAAGGAAGGAAGGAAGGAAGGAAGGAAGGAAGGAAGGAAGGAAGGAAGGAAGGAAGGAAGGAAGGAAGAAAGGTGTCTCTTGACACACTTCCTGAAGAGATCTATTCACTGAATGGATGTTAACTTCACTCAAACTAAGAACCTGAAAATGCCTTAGCCGAATGCATCCTGGGTCATCTCTAGTCATCCTGATGAATATTTGGCCACTGGACCCAGAAGTCTCTGGAGGAGAAGGTGAAGCTAGTGACCTTGCACAGCCCTCCATCACTTAAATCAAAGTCAACTCCAAGTTATGTCATCATTTCCCTGATGTCATGGTCCTCTTTGAAAAAGAAGGCCAAACACAACCTGTGAGTTGTCTGAGTTGCCTCAATAAGGACCCAGCCAGTTGGGTAACTCAGTTTTCCCTTTTCCCCTCCCCCTACCCCTCCCTCTCCCTTTTCTTATCCCCTTCCCTCTTTTTGTTTTCTTTCTCTCTTTCTCTCAATGGTCACATAGGTTATGGTCAATAGGTTCAGAAAGAGTCAGACACACCTGAACAACAACAAAATCTACAAACAACTCTTTCTCATAGATCCAAAGTCCCAGGAATGTGATATAAGGCACCTTTTCAAAGTTAGCATAGCAAGTCAGTGACAAAGCTAGACTTAAATCCAGGCCCCCCTAACTCCAGGGCCAATGTCCTTTCTATGTAATCATGTTAACTTTCATGATCATATTCCTGACCCTGACCAAAAACATTTTTATTCAGAAAACTGATATTATCAGAATATCATGTACGAAAGGTATTTATAATGATTTGATTATATTCCAAACACACCTTATTCTCACACAATACCTACAAAGTTGAAACTAATGAACTGAAAACAGACTAGATCAATTAGTTAATTTTATGCAAACAAAATTATTTCGTAACATCTGTCCAAAGCCATGTTTTATCTTTATGCCTAATGACTTCTTATCCACCAATTCCAAAATCTTATGTTTTTCAGCTTTTCGTGGTTGTTGTTTTGTAGGGTTTTTAAAAATCCTCTCTGACCTCTCTGTAGACTCTAAATGTGTTATTTTTGTATCACTATTGTTCAACATATTTCCCAAATCCAAAATGTTGGTATTATCTTTGATTTTGTATCTCCCTCATCTTTAATGGCGAAACTATCTTTTCTTCCTCTAGGGGAAAGAGGACATTTACATAATACCTGATATATGTCAGGCACTATGCTTTACAAACATTATTTTTCTATTTTCCATCTTTCCTTTTCTCTCTACCTACTCTCATCTACCACTACCACGATTATTGCCCATCTATTTTATTGCAGTAGGTTCCTAAAAGATCTCCCTATCTCTACCCTCTTCCTCTTCAAATTCATACTTCATACTTCGTATTTTCCTTATTCTTCTATCTTTATATTCCTTTTAGGTCTTTCAATGTCTCCCTGTTCCCTACAAACTGAAGTCAAATTACCATGCCTGGTATTCAAAAGCCTTCTGAAATCTGACACCTTCCTAATTTTCCAGCTTTTCCTAATACTGTTTCCTCATGCTCATACTTACCTTTTCTCCAGCAAGATCTATTCTTTCCTAGCTCTGTTTCTTTGATCATGCAATTCCTTATGTGCTTCAGTCCTTCTGATGCCTGTTGAATTCCTGTGCATTCTTTGAAGCCCAACTTTACTGCCACCTCTCACTCAAGAAGTTTTCTTTCTTCTATCAGTCAGTAAAGACTTTTCTGCTTGCAGAATTCACATAGTACTTTCTTTGCCCTTTCTTCATATATTTATCATGTATTATTTTGTCTTGTAGTTATTATGGTAGTAGTGTTTTTTATCATATGTGTATGTATGTGTATATATCCATAGATATTACATATGTATGTGTGTACATATAATATCTCTATTTCTATACCTATATCTATATGGATACATCTATATATCGATATCTAGAACTATCAGGCTATTTATGCATGTATATGTTTATACATAACAATGTTTCAGGAAAAAATATATATTTGTATATTTATACATACATGCATACACACACACATATATCATCCATATATGTGTGTATCCTTCTGCCACTATTTCCTCCTTTACCCCTGTCTCACACAAAGAGGTTGCCTTTCCCTTACCAAGGCAAAACCCTCTACCCACAGAAGCGATTAAATTCCATCCTATCACCTCTAATAGATTGTCCTCTCAGATATCCCCCCTCTATTGCTTATCTTCCATCTCTCCCTAGCTATTGCCTCATTCCCTGCTGTCTACAAACATCCCCATATTTCCTCTACCCTCAAAAACCCCTCACTTGATCCTTTCATCCCTACTATCATCCTCCATCTATTTTGCCCTTTATAACTAAACTCCTTCACAAGGCTTTCCACAACAGATACCTACATTTTCTCTCCCCTCATTTTCTTATACTGCCCTTTAAAACACAGCTTCTGCCCTCCTCAGTACACCAAAATTGGTATCTCCAAAGTTATAACTGATCTCTTTATATCCCGAATCCAATGGCTTTTTTTCAATACTCATTCTCCTTGACGTTGACCAACAGCCCTTGGCCCTGTTGATCACCCTTTTCTCCTTGATACTTTCATATCTCAAGGTTTGGGGGACACTACTCACTCTTGGTTCTCTTCTTACCAGACAGACCAGACCTTCTTACCCTCTTTTGTTGAATTCTCATCCAGGTCATGTCCCCAAACCATAGATATCCCAGAGTGCTCTATCATGGATCTTCTTAAGTTTTTCTACTATCCTCCTCCATTGGGTCTTGTCAGCTTCCATGGATTTAATTACCATCTCTATGCTGATGATTCTCAAGTGTAGCTATCCTGCCCTCTTTGCTGATGTTAAATTTCACATCTTGACCTGGATGTCCAGTAGATATTTTAACTCAACGTGTCTGAAAGAGAATTTGTTATCTTTCTCTCTAATCTCCTTCTCCCCTCTTCCATTCCCTAATACAAAACTCCTTCTTACTGTTGAGAGCACCTTTATGGTCCCAGTTTTCATCCTGGATGTCTTCTGCAATTCCTTACTATTTCTCATCCCCCATATCTAATCTCTTGCCAAAATTTTTATTTCATTTTTGCTACATCTCTCACAAATGTCCCTGTTGTAGGTATGCCTCTAAAGCTAGTACCAACTTCTTAGTGCAGGTCAGATGATGAGACACTTGTATAGCAATGAACAATTAGCAAACAAGGAGGTGCTCACACACAGCAAGGATACACAATAAGGAAATACTGCAAGGATATAGGGGCCTTTAGCTTCGTCTCCATATGGAAATCACCTTGCTATGGTCAGGGTATAGTAACCCACATGTTTTCAGGCACTCACCAAGTCTGAGAGGCCTAAAGCTCACATGGTGTCAGCTTTTTATTGGCCTTAGGAAAAGATTGAGGCCCAGACAGGTTAAATATTTTGTCGAAAATCACCCATTTGGTAAGAGACAGGGATAGGATTTGAAGGCAGTTTATGTCTTCAAAATCAGGGTTCTTTCCACCAGACCATGATGCTTTGAGGTCTTGAGAGGTCAAGTGGATTGTCCTTTCACACAGAGAATAACAAATGACAGAGCTGAGATTCAAATCCAGGGCTTTTGAAATCTAAGTAAAATCTTTCAAACATAGCATTTTTTTCATAGGTTTTGTACAATAGCATAGAGTAAAATGGTATAGAATTTTGTTGCTGTTGTTTGGTCATTTCAGTTATGTCCAGCTCTTCCTGACCCCATTTGGTGTTTCTTGGCAAAGTCACTGGAGTGGTTTGCCATTTCTTTCTCTAGTGATATAGAATGGGATTGGAATTTTCCTGTGCTGTGAGTGACTCTCCTGTCAAGTACTTTCTTCATATTGTTTCAATTAACTAGGGTAAGCCAGGTGGTACAATGGTTCAGAGTGGCCCTGGAATCAAAAGAATCTGAGTTCAAATATGGCCTCAAACACTTACTAGCTATGTGAGCCTGGACAAGTCACTTAACTCTGTTTGCCTCAGTTCCTCATCTGTAAAATGAGCTGGAGAAGGAAATGACAAAGCACTCCACTGCCAAGAAAACCCAAATGGGGTCACAGAGAATCAGACACTGAATTGACTCAACAACAACAAAGGCACAGAAACCCCTTAAGCCTATCATCATCAGAAAATTCATGACAACTCCAGGCTTCTGTGCAAAAAGCCCATCTGTAGACAAAATAAACCAGGAAATAAAAATAAATCATCAGCAAAAGATGTATTAGAAGATTTTGAAGCCATTCTAGAAACTTCATTCAATGAAAGCAGCTGGAGCCAGTCCTGGTGATAGGTTATCATTGTGTACTCTTGTAAGCTATCATATGAGACATCAACGAGGGCCCTTCTGAGTTATGCAAATGAGGTTAGAAATCATCAGCTTTGTCATCCAGAACTATTAAAACTACTGAAGTCTACCAGTTGTCATCAAGTAACTCCTATGATTCACAAAAGGCCAGATGAAGTATAGGAGCTTAGGGAAGCAATGGGAGAGCCACAGAGCAGAGAAAATTAAAAAAAAAAAATGCAGTTTTTAATTCCTTTGTAAGTTCTAATATTCATTCACAGAAATTTCCCTTGTGATAAAGCCCCCATTTACTAGATTCTGCCTTGTAAACTAATTTAAAAGTTTGGAAACTATGTTTCATAAAAAGATGCAACATTCAATTTGTTTCAGAAAAAAAAATCAATTTTAAAAGAAAGTAAGGAATAATGAAAATTAAGTCTTTACAGCATCAGCAATGATAACATACCTATTCATTAGCATATATCTCAGTAAAAACATGAAAATTCAAAACTAAATAAGCAAAGCAAAATTTTCCTGTAGTTTCTTGTTTACATTGGCTATTAAAGAAAACAAAGTTCTCCCGGACATTTTAACTGTCTGAACATCTGGTACATTGATAATGGTATCATGTGAGTCTGGTGTGAGTTTTGCTATAACTTCTTTTGGAGGGCGTTGAAATTCCCTTTGAAGACAATAGGAGCATCTAATATGCATGGAGGGAATCAGTAAGAAAAATTCAATTTAGAGAAACAGTCATAAGGAAGAAGAAGGATTATGTAGGTTTAGAAAAAGGCTACAGAATGAGAACAAAAGGATCAGGCTCTCTGTTGGCTCAGATACATACCTGGAAAAAAGCTACTGTTTCCATCCCTTAAGCTTTCTCATTTCCCACATTTTGGAATTAAACTCTTTAGTGAAAAATACCATTTAACAGAACATATTTACATGTGGAATTATCTGAAATCCATCATGTCATCTATACATGTGCATTGTTTCTGTTGTTCATATAGATTTTTCTACTTTTAAAGGGCCTCACTTTTATTTTTCCATTTCCAGGCCTACCATTGTAGTCTAGGCTCTTATCACCACACACTTGGATTGTTGTAATAGTCTCTCTTTTCTTCTCATTTCGGTCTGACCTATGACCAATATAAGACTTACATTTCAAAGTAGAGAGTCTCAGTTGGAACACTGGTCCAAAAGCCATCTAGACCCAACCAGCACTTGAAAAAGAGTGCCTACTATAACATGTATAATAATGAACCATCTAGTCTCTGCTTTGCTTAGAGACCTTAGTAAAGAGATATCCACTGGTTTCTGAAGCAATCTATTCCATAATAGATAACTCTAATTGTTAGGAAGTTTGTAAATCAAACCCAAATCCTGTAACCCTATATGGTTTGCACCATATAATTTCTACCATTTTCTGAGTATGCCCTCTTTTCCTTATAGGTTAATATGGTCTTCTTGATTGGATTGAAAACTCTCTGAGGTCAGGAGCCAGTTAGTTTTCCCTTCTGTAGCCAAGTAGAACAAATATAATCTCTCTTCCGCATGACATACTTTCAAGTATTTCCAGATGTCAACAGGAAATCACAACTTCATGAAACATGAAAATCCAAGTTTATTACAAGAGAAATGAACATGCATGGGGAATCCTAAGCAAGCACAAAGTATTCACAATCCAAACAGAAGCTTGCATATTTATAGAATTGCAACAAAATGAGGAGGAAAAACAGAAATCTCCACCTAAAGGGAAGTGTCAGGGGAGGAGAAATCATGAATAATTAAGATGACAAAAGCTGCATTCCTTTCCCTTAGGACTATGAAGAGATGATGATCCAGTTATCTATAAGGATCCCAGCTGCACAAACAATTTCTCTGTCTGCTGCTGACTGGTGCCTGTGTTGACTCCCAAGTATACACAAGAAGTCCACCTTGGGATGTAAACAACAAATTATGTCAGCTCAGGGTTGGGTCTTCATCCCTGAATGTGTTTAGTACTCCCTGCATTCTTCTGGATCCAATGTTTCTGGAAAATATTGCAACTCAAAAAGACATGGTAAGACCTATGCTTTTGGGAAATTGCTTTGAGGGTTGTGTGGAGGATGCATTGGAAGAGGGAGAGATTCAAAGATTGGAGCCCAATTAGAATAGATTGGATAGGTGTGGTCAATGAGAGTGAAGATTTGAGGATGAACCCAGGTCTTTTTTTTTTTTATTTTATTTTAGTTTGCATCATTCATTTCCACAAGATTTTGAGTTACATATTTTCTCCCCATCTTTCCCCTACCCACCACCCCAAAACAGCCATCCCAGTGTATCACCCTCCCCCAGGCTATTCTCTCCTATGTCTTCCCCCCTTACCCCTCTGACTTTTCAGTAGGGCAGGATGGCTCTCCCAACCACAGTGCCTATGTATTTCAAGTTCCAGTTGGATGAATGCTTCTCTTTGCTTTCATAGTCTTGGGGAAAGAATGAATTTTGGGGAGACATTGCTGCCTAGTGCATAGAATGCTGGACTTGGAATCAAGACAACCTAGACTTGAATTCCATTTTAAACATATACTAGCTTTGCGACCCTGGGCAAGTTGCTAAGCTTTCTGAGCCTCAGTTACCTCATCTATAAATGAAAAGGATAAAAGACTCCATAACATACTTCTTTCTAGTTCAATAATCTTCGATCCTTTGGACCTTGGCAGCCACTTAGTCCACCTGCAGTTGTGTAAGAGCATCAGCTGTTGCATTATTTACTAGTGGTCATTTATTCTTTGTTTGAAGATCTTTAGTGCAGGAAGAGTTGATTAGAGGAATATGTACCTAGTGTATACAAATGACTACAACAACATGTGATAAATGCCTAAGAAAGGTATGAGCGGCTAAGATGGAGGTGTAGAAGCAATAAAGTTTCACAACTCCCACATAGCCACCTCAAATATCCATAAAATATGAATCTAAACAAATTTTAGGCTCCAAACCTCACAAAAATACAGAAAAACAAACCTCCCACTGAAGGCAGCTTGGCAGGAAGGGCTCATCACAACACTATGGGAGCCAAAACCATCTCAGCCTGAAACCGTGGCTTGGCCCTGGGGCAGCCAGGATGAACCATAGCTGGAGCTTTCAGGAGAGTGGATCAGTGGCAGCTTGGCAGTTTTCAGAATTATCAAGCCATAAGAAACAAGTACAAAGTGAAAGGTCAGTGGAACTCAGCTAAATTTGAGGTAGAAAAGTGATCTGGCCAAACTGCCTCCAGGGCAAGGAAGCAGCAGAAGCAGCAGCCCTGCAGCCACCTCCACATGGCTGCTTCAGAGCTCCCAGCTTGCAGACTGCAGGAGGGCCAAGTGATCATTCAGAAGCAAAGTGCTCTTGCCTTGACCTGCCTTGATCCGGATTGTGGTGTTAGGTGGTGGTCCTGGGGTGTGTTTTCAGTCAGCCAAAGCTGGTGTGTGCTGTAGCAGCCTCCAAATGGAAGCTGTGAAAAGCCCAGTGACGTGGGACAGAGCTTTCCCCCCTGGAAGCAGAGTTCCACAGAGCTAAAAAGTCAAGTAATTGACTGGCAACAACATGAGCAGGCAAAGGAAACAAAGTTAGAACAGCAACCGGACTTTAGATTCCATCTTTGGGGAAAGGAAGGATCAAAGCAGGGAATGGGAGGAAGAAAACACAGCCAGAACTCCCACATCAAAAGCTTCCAAGAAACATGAAGACTCCCTACAAGCCACAGATGAGCTTTAGAAGGATTTTGAAAACCAAATAAGAGAAGTAGAGGAGAAATTGGGAAGAGATATAAGAATGATGCAAGAAAATCATGAAAAGAGAGTCAACAACCTGACTGAAGAAAATAACACCTTAAAAAATAGATTAACTCAAATGGCAAAAGAAGCCCAAAAAGCCAATGAGGAGAAGAATGCCTTCAAAAGTTGAATTTGCCAGATGGAAAAAGAATCTAAAAAGCTTGCTGAAGAGAATAATTCCTTCAGAATTAGAGTGAAGAAAATGGAAGCAAATGACTTTATGAGAAATCAAGATACTATTAAACAGATCCAAACAAATCAAAAAATAGAAGGCAATGTGAGTCCTTGAAAAAACCACTGACCTGGAAAATAGATCCAGGAGAGACAATTTAAAAATTATTGGACTATCTGAAAGCCATGATCAAAAAAAGAACCTAGAAAGAAT
>CM053586.1:54110838-54134458 GCA_028646515.1 Pseudochirops corinnae
AATGATAATTGTAACTCATGAGACTTTTCTTAGTATGAGGATAGTTGAAGGGAATATGTGTGTGTGTGTATATGTTTGTATGTATATATGTTTGTATGTATATATGTATGTATAGGAGAGTATATGTGTATATAAATACATATGTGAGTGTGTATATATGGGTATACATGTATACATGGACAGAAGGCACAGGATCAGTTGAATAGGAAGGGATGATATCTAAAAAATAAAATTAAGAGGTGAGAGAGGAATATAATGAGAGAAGGACAAAAGGAGAGACAGAATAGGGTAAATTATCTCATATAAAAGAAGCAAGAGAAAACTGTTACAATGGAGAGGAAGAGCAGGAAGGGAAAAGGGAATAGGTCAACCTTACTCTCATTGAATTTGGTTTAAGGAGGGAATAATATACACACTCATTTGTGTATCTTACCCTACAGGAAAGTAGAATGGAAGGGGATAAGATGGGGAATGATACAAAGGAGGACAGATGGGTAGAGAGGGTATTTAGAAGCACATTCGTTTGAAAAGTGACAGGGTCTAAGTAGAAAATGGAATAAGTGGGAGGCAGGATAGGATGGAAGGAATATGGTTAGTCTTCTACAATATAACTACAATGGAAACGTTTTTGTAACTGCACATGTACAACCTATATTGAATTGCTTATCTTCCCAGTGGGGGGTAGGTGAGGAGGAAAGAAGGGAAAGAATCAGGAAATCAAAATTTTAAAATCAAATATTAAAAAAAGAGAAAGAAACTTCCTCTACAAAGCAAATTCGTGTATTTTTTGAAATTCTTAATCTTAGAAAGTTATCTGTGATACTATAAATTAAGTGACTTGCTTTATGTCACATAGATAGTATAATTCAATCTGGACTTGAACCTAAGTCTTCCTCACTCTCTTCTTAGCTTTTTATCCATTAACATAGTGGTTTTCAACATTTTTTTTCCACAAACATTTTTCAACAACAGCAATGACAAGTGTAACACCATGCACAAGCAGCTTCCCAAAAGAATGCTACTATGAAGAGCTTTTAAGGTTCTGATTATACAGTATGCTGAACACTCCATTTATTCCATAACAAATTAAGGCAAACATTCACAACAAATCACAATATAATATTCACAACATTACATCTTCTCACAGAAAATCACAATGTAGTGTTCAAAACAGCTTAACATTAGAGTGGCCACATAATTTTCACCAGAGTGGTCACAGTATTTAGAACAAAGAACAAAAGAATAATCATCTGATGTCCCTAAGAGGGAAATCCTCCTTATTTAATCATTCAGTCATTTCAAAATATAAGTCAATCTTCCATTCATAGGGCAAAAATAGGTTAACTTAATCAGTCACTTATTTAGCAATTGATCACTAAGTATCATTAATCACTAAATACAATCATTAGAAAATTACACAAACCCTCCACCCCTCAGTGTTTAGTGAACTTCAATTTCATCATGCATGCAATATCCAAGGAGAGGCCTTTTCTTCATCTTGACCCGGGATGGTCACTCATATTCCCTGGATCAAGGGACCATCTTCCATGCTCCCGGCTCCTATCTGAATCTGCCTAACCATCACCTAGATTCAGAGGCAAACAGCTCCCAGATTCTCATTCAGTCCTCTGGGCAGTTCTTGCTACACACTGAAGTTCACGGGGCCCAGCACATCTCAAAACCTTCACAACTTCTGTTGCCAGGAACTCAAAGATAAACCAGGCCACACACAAACAAGTCTTATCCTGGTCATGCTTCTTCAGTCCTCCAGCATTTTGGCTGGCCTTATGATCCAGAAGAAACCTCAGCCTTCCAGGCAGGCTTTACAGCAACAACTTCAGCCTTCACCAGATTCTGGTCTCTCGAAAACTCCAACTCAGTTCTCAGTCTAGCTTCCAGATGCTGGGAAAATTCTGTTCCCTCCACCAGGAGCTGCCAGGAGGAAAATTCTTGAATCTGACTTTCTCTTCTCTGGGCATCTTCTTAAATACACACACACACACACACACACACACACACACACACACACACACACGCACTGGCTTCCTGTCTCAGCCAACCCCTTCCTGTTATGTCAGCAACAGGAGACAGAGTTCACCCCTTCTGTTTCTTTGACAGAGGTCATTAGCCCTTAGTTACTAAGGATTAAGTACCTGCTTACTTGACATAACAAAAAATGGGTCCTCAAATTTAAATTAATTACCATTAAAACATGAAAAATGTATTGTGAACTCCTAGGATATTTGATATATCACTCATAATATAATTTTAGATTAATTAATTAATTACAATAACTACAATGATCTCTTACTCCCCCATAAAAATAAGAAATTAAAAATTACATTATCATGAGAATAAAATATAAAGTTTTATTCCATCTATAATTATAAAAACTCAAATTACAGAAAAAAAAATATTATTTACCTTGAACATTCGGTAAAAATTAAAAGACGTAATCTAGGAAGAACCCCTATGGTTACTTTTATCTGTAACATTTTACATTAAATTTCATTTAAAATTTGGTTGACTATAAATAACAGTTTAATGATGTAAGTTGCAACTTGGAAAATGTTTAATATAATGTGATAAGCAAATATAAACTTAGTTGTGTTGTTGGATTTTTTTTACTTGATCAAAGATTTATAATATTTGGCTCAAGACCAGATAAATATAATCTTACATTTGGTTTTACATCAAGCTCGTTACTGTATTTTGACTAAAAATGATGATAAAGTAAAAATCCTCACACAAATGCACTTTGTGAAATGATGCAAATTTGACAAATTCTCTTACTGAGATATAAAAATTCCTTTTAAAAGTTTTCAACCCCCTGATCAATGAATGAAAATGAAGAGCTTGTTAGAATGTTATATATTTATTTTACTATTGGATAAGGACAAATGGTATATTGAATAACAAATGCACTTAAAGTTCAATTGCAGATTGATTTTTTTTGACAATGTTTATGTGTAAGCTAACCTTTTGAAGGAAATAATTTCTTCAGACATCATTTTCTTTCCTTCTACTACTGGCCCACAGGCCACATTCTCACAGAAACTTGGTTGTGTGGCTCACTGGTGCTATCAACAAATTCATTTGAAGAGTTGTCGGATTAAAAAATAGTAACTAAAGTACAGGATAAGGTTAAGTTGGAAAACCTCCTTAATACTTCAATAAGTTTGTTTCTTCAGGACCTTTGAAATTATCCATGATGGCTTAAAGATGGTTTATCATAAGTGTGCCTGGTGATCATAATTTTCAAATAGCCTGACACGTGCTGCAAGAACACAAATGTTTGTAATATCTCAAGCATATGATCACATGACTGTTGAGGTATGATTACAGTGTAACAAAGAGAATGAAGGAACAATTCTAGTGCAGTCTATGGAACATAAATTGGAGTATGATCATGCATCTAACTAGCTGTTGAAAAGTTTGCACTCAACTGGAGAAGTTTAGTATCATTTTAGAAACAAGTTGATGCCTGCTTGAGAAATTGTAAGAATATGTTGCACTTATTTGGAAGCAGGCAGAATTTGGTATAATCAATGCCTGAACACCAATGTTTATAGTATTTATGATCATGATATTATGGTAGTGTTTAATGATCATGAAAGTTTGGAATTTCTACAAGAAATAACCATAACATTTCAAATATGCATATACTTGTTATGGAGTATATATATATGTAATATAATTTTTTAAATATGTATTACTTAATGCACCATTAAAAAGGTTTTTACCAAAACTTCTTTTACCATCATCACAAACTCTGCTACAGTACACCATTTTCCCTTTTACCTAATCATAAATTATTCTCAAATTCAGAAAGCTCTGGCATTATTAAATTCCCTTCATTCTTTTTAATTTTGTTTTTGCTTTAAGAATATACCTTTGATTATATTGCCTTTGTGTTAGACAATGGGGATAAAAGGCCTTTATAAAAAGAAACTGGGATATATTTACATATGAAAAACCAACTGGGTTTTGACTTTTTTTTTCTTTGAATGTTCTTTTATCTGTTCCAATGACAGAGAAACTTTTCAGCCCATAAGCAATATTATAATGCATAAACTGAAGTTAGGAAAACCTAGATTCAAATGTGGTCTGAAAGATTTGTCCTGGGCAAGACAACCTACATCACTCTCAGACAACTTGTCTTTAAAGCATATATCACAAAGATAGTTGTGATGATCAGATGATATATGTAAAATTATTTGCAAACTTTAAAAAGCTCTGTTAAAAAAGTTATTTAAAATTTCAAATTATTCTAGCTACATTTTAAAAATACAAAAACTAATTTAGCAATTGTTTTGTTTGCTTAATATTTTATTTTTCCTAATTAAATGCAAATACAATTTTAACATTTATTTTTTTTAAAAAGAGTTCTAAATTCTCTCTCTCCTTCTCCCCCTTCATTGAGAAGGCAAGCAATTTAATATAGGCTATATATGTGCAGTCATACAAAAGACATTTTCATATTACTCATGTTATGAAGGAAAACACAAAAAACACAACAAAAGGAAAATGAAAAAAGTATATTTCATTCTGTATTCATATTAGATCAGTTCTTTCTCTGGGAATGTATAGCATTTTTATCATATGTCCTTTGAAATTGTCTTGGATCATTGTATTGCTACATAAAGCTGAGTCATTGATAGTTGTTCTTTGTATGATATTTCTATTATTATGTACATTGTTCTCTTTGTTCTACTCATTTCACTTTTTATCACTTCATGTAAGTCTTTCTAGATTTTTCTGAGAGAACCCTGCACATCATTTCTTATAATAGTCTTCCATCACAATCACATGCCACAACTTGTTCAGTCATTACCAATTGATTCCCCTCAATTTCTAACTCTTCGTCTCCACTCACTAAAAGAGCTGCCATAAATATTTATATACATATATGTCCTTTTCCTTTTTTAAAAAAACTCTTTGGGATACAGATCTAGTAGTGATATTGCTGGGTCAAAGGCATGTTTTGATAGTCCTTTAGACATAGTTCCTAATTGTTCTCCAGAATGGTTGAGTCAGTTCACAACTCCACTGACAATGCATTAGTGCCTCCATTTTCTCAAATCCCCTCTAACATTTGTCATTTTCCTTTTCTGTTATGTAAACCAATCTGATAAGTGTGGGATGGTACTTCAGAGTTGTTTTAATTTATATTTTTTTTCTAATCAATAGTGATTTATATTTTATATGACTATAAATAGCTTTGATTACTTAATCTGGAAATTGCCTGCTCATAGCATTTGACCATTTATCAATTAGGGAATAGTGCTTATTTTTATAAATTTGACTAAATTTTCTATATATTTGGGAAACATATCAGAGAACCTTGCTATAAAAGATTGTTTTTCTCCCACAGTTATGATTATTAATTGTGTATTTCCCTTCATTCTATTTCTCCCCTGGTTAGCCTACTCTTTCTCTTTTTATCCTGTCTATCCTCAAAAGTGTTCTGCTTCAGACTCCATCCTCTCCCAATCTGCCCTCCCTTTAATCAACAGCCTCCTTTTATTATCTTTTCCCCTCCTACTTTTCTGTAAATTAGCATAGATTTCTATAGCCAACTGAGTATGTATGTTATTCCCTCTCTAAGTCAATTTGAATGACAGTAAGATTCAAGCACACCCTACACTTACATCCCCCATCTTCCCCTCCATAGAAAAGCTATTTTGCATCTCTTTTAAGTAAGATAATTTACCTCCATTCAACCTCTCCCTTTCCACTTTTCCCATTGGGTTAGTCTTTCTCATCCTTTTTTTTATATCATCCCATCATATTCAACTCATACTCATGCCTTCTGTCTAGATACACTCATTCTAACTGTCCTTATATTGAGAAAATTCCTAAGACTTGTATCATCTTCCCATCTAGGAATGTAAACAGTTTAACCTCACTGAATCCCTTATGAATTTTTTCTTTACCTTTTTATGTATCTCTTGAGTTTTTTATCTAAAAGCCAAATGTTCTATTTAGATGTCAGTGGGTGAAATTCTCAAGCTTATAATAAATAGCCCAACTCTTTGTCACCAACAAAGGTGATACAGCCTTCTAAGTAAAGTCTGGGCCATCATTTGCAACTTGATTTGAAATAGGGATGTCAGTTATCAACATTTCCTTTTATGTGTGACTTTATCTTCATTTTGAGGTGTAATCAAAATATTATTGGTTGACTGTAGGTACCACAGGTGAGCAAAGTCAACCCAAACCATATTACAATATGTGTGTCATTGGATAAGTCACTTCACCTCTCTTTGTTCAGTTTTTTATCTTCAAAACAAAGAAGTTGTACATGATGACCTCCAAGTTCCTTTATAGCTCTAAATCAATGATCATATGATTTTATGACTTCTATATGTAATAGTAAGACATTTGAGAGGTACCTTGGATGAGAGGTACCTTATCCATTGGGATAAGACACAGACCTGAAGTAAAGAAGACCTAAGTTCAAATCCTGCTTCAGCCACTTAACAACCATGTGACCCTAAGCCAGTCACATCCTCTGCATGTTACAGTTTCTCCCTTTGTAAAATGAGGGGTGATTTGTACTATATGACTTCTAAGAAACAATAATCATTAACCACTAAATAGTAGACAAAGTAATGAAATATTCCACTCACTCTAGAATTTTAATATTAAAATCACACATTAAAACTCTGATATGGTAATATGGAAATATGTTTGGCATGGTGTCACATGTATAATTTATGTAATATTACTTGACTTTTCAGTGGATGAGTGTAACAGTAATGGAATTTAAAGACTCCCCTGTATTGGCTTGGTTTTGGGGTTGAGTGTTAAAACCTAGAGCTTGTGAATCCCACTTTTGGGATGGACTTGTTGACATGAAGAGAGAGGGCTGAACTAGCAGAAACTGGTGTTGTAGATTTAGAGAGAAGCCCAAGCAGAGAGAAAGCCCAAGCAGAGAGAGGCCAGAAGAACTTTTGGGGAGCAGTATTGTGGAGCCAGAGAGAAAGGAGAATTGCTGGGGGCCAGAGTTGCTGAGAGACTGCTGAGGGCCAGTTGGAGCTGCCCAGGACTTTTGAGAAATACCACCCAGAGCTGCCAAGGACTGAGCAGGCATGGCTGTGATGCCGGTATTTTGTCTGTCTGTTCTGATATTGTTTTGCCAGATTTGTCTGCTGGTGAAGGACAGAGTTGTTGTTGCAGAGGTCCTGGAACCTTGCTGTTGCTTCAGAAGCCCTGAAGAAGGATTTTCCTGTTGTATGCATACAGAAATCCTGGAAGAGTGTCTTACTGATGTTTTCAGTGGCTCTGGCACTGTTCTGCAGGCAGAGAGTGAATTAATAAGGACACTGGCAATGTATATTGTGACTTTGTTAAGCTTTGTCTCCTCAGGAACAGAGATTGTTAAGAACTTGCCTCCTCTCAAGATGAAGGAAAGACCTCTCCTTGGGTATTCAATGCTGTGATGATGTCTTAACGTTGTAGCTTAAGGGTAGATGGACTTTTGTGCTCTCCTGCCCCTTTTGAGAAAGTGCTTGGCATTAATGGATGGTATTGTAATTCAGTTGTGATCCAGGGGTGGGAAACTTTTGACTTTTTTGTGCTCTGTGACTGACCAAATGAATGTACTTTGTTTATGATTGGAAACTGATCTCCATTTAAGAGAGACTTTGTGACTTACTATAGGAATGTACTGCCCAGGGGAGAGATACTTGGACCTTGATACTTTGCAAATGAATTGAAGACTCACCAGATTTTTGAGATATGCTATATTTTGATTTTCTGTGAATGTTTGCCTTAATCTGTCATTGAATAAATGGAGTTTGCTGTGCTCATAATCTGAACCTGGAATTTGCTTTTGCTTGGCATTACAATGGAAGCGGGTACAGAAGGGAGAGAATTTGGAACTCAAAATTTAAAAAAAAAGAATGTTAAAAATAAATTAATTTTTTTAAAAGTGAAAATTAAAATAAAAAAATCTGAATTCTGTATTATTAATATTCTGAAATCTTTATTGGCTCCCTCTAGAATAAAATAAGATCACTTTAGTTTCTTATTCAACATCTTCCACAGTTTGAAAACCTATCTCACATTATTCCCTTCATACACTGATTGTCAAATGACATTGTCCAGTCAATCAATTTAACAAATATCTATCAAGCATTTTCTGTTTGCCAGGTACTGTGACATAAAGAAAATCATCCCTCCATTAAGAAGCTTACATTTTATCAGATGTTGTTGTTGTTTAACAACAACAATAAAATATATGTATATGTATATATGTGTATATTTATACATATACACATACACACATATACATATATACATTATATAAAAATAAAAATATACAAAAAAAATATATAAAGTAATTTTTTTGAAGGAGAGAGGCAGTAGCATCTGGTAGAATCAGGAAAAGACTCATATAGGAGAAGGCCCATGAGCTGAATTTTAAAGCCAGCTATGGATTCTAAGAAGTGGAAATGTGGAGGAGTGCATTCCATGCGGGAGGATCAGCTTGGGAAAAGGCACAGAGTAATCACTTCCTATCACTTGTAAGAGAAAGAACAAGAAGACCAGTTTGTCCAACAGGATGTGTGAAGGAGAGATATGTACAATAAGACTAGAAAGGAAAGTTGGAATCAGATATGAAATTCTTTAAATGAAAGAAAAGTGCATATTTGATCCTAGAGGTAATAGTGAGCCCTGAAGTTTATCATTCAGGAAAATATCATAATTAGACCTATAGCTTAGGCAAATAATTTATTTTGCAGATATTTGGAGAATGAATAATAGAAAGGGAGGAAGGGAGATCATTTAAGAGTCTATAGCAATAATCTAAATTAGAGGAGACGAGGGAAGGTGTGTGATATGTGGAGACAGAAACATGACAGTAGCAAGAGATGGGAAATATGGGGTGAGAGTAGAGAATTGCATAGGTTGTGAACCTGAGTGACTAGAGAGAAGATGGTGGTGACCTCAAGAAGGATGGGAAAATTTTGAAAAAGGTAGAGGTTTAGAGCAAAAGATAATGATTTCTGTTACAGACATACTTAATTTGAGATGCCGGGTGACAGGTTGAAATTTCCAGTGGGAAGCTGGTGACTCAGGATTGTAGCACGAGAGAAATGATAGATAGATAGATAGATAGATAGATAGATAGATAGATAGATAGATAGATAGACAGGTAGATAAACCTAAATAACATGTGGATAGAGATGAAAATTGAACCTAGGAGAGCTCTTACAGAGTGTAAGAAAATTGACAAGAGAAGAGATATCAAGACAGAACCTCAGGATAGTTAACAGGGTATCAAAGATAATGCAAAAAAAGCAACTGAGAATGAGTGGTCAGACAAGTAGGAGGAAAACCAACAGAGTGGAGTTGTAAAAAAAAAAAAACCAACACAGAGAGAAGACTATCTACGAGGAAGATGTGTTCAATAGCACCAAGTGCTGAAAACAGGTCATAAATGATGAGGATTACAAAAGGGTCATCAAATAGTAAACAGCAAAGAAGAGACTATTGGTAATTTTGGCAACAGGTTCAGTTGAGTGATGAGGTGAGAAGTCAAATTTTGAGAGAGCGAAATGAAAATAAGTAATGAGAATAGGAGAGTAGAGAGCTTTTTTTAGGAGTTTGATAATAGTGGAGAGATATAGGATAACTTGAACAGATAAGCACTCTCTCCCTCCTCAAATGAACTTGAATTTACTTAAAAGTATCTCTGTGCAGGGACATAGATACTCACATTCTTCCAATAAAATATAAACTCTTTGATGACAGTCTGTTTCATTTTTGTCTTTGTATTCTGAGCCTAATGCCCTTCAGCACTTAGTAAATCTTGTGGATGACTGAATGTGGTGTGGCCTTGCTTAATTCTTTAACACTCATTTTTTTTAAAAATACATATATTTTTAAGGGAATTCAAGAATATGAGAAAGACTGCTATATTCACTTTTGATTTTAAAATACAGAAAAATATGTTTTCTCTCACCTCAGTAATAATAGAAAGAACTTAGCACTTTAAAATTTGCAAAGGCTTTTACACATATCCTATTTGATCCTCATAACCACTCCATGAGGCAGGTACTATTATTTTTCCCATTTTACAGATGAGGAAGCTGAGGTATAGAGAGAATTAGTGACTTGTCCAGGGTCACACAGCTAGAAAATATCAAATGCTAGCAGCAGCTGAATTCAGGTCTTTCAGTGTGTGCATCCAACACTCTATGGCTATGCACTGTGTCCCATTGGGTGCCCTGCTATTATTTATAAAAAAAAAAAATTGCACAATGTAGAAGAAAAGAGAAATCTAACAATTGTGACTAAGTTGAAGAGATAAAAGAGAAGCAATGAATCACCCATTTATGCCTCCCTCTGGCTTTCACTGTTTCTTATTTTTTATTAAATAAAATTTGCATATGTGTCATCTCTGTGCACTGTCATCTCCTTAGCTCAAGGACCAGAGACTAGCTAACCATTGTATCTCTTTTATTTTCATGGAAATACAAAAATGTAATATATTTTTCCACCAATACTGGGTTGTAAAGTCCTTCAGTGCAGGGTTTATAACTCAGTTATCTTGGAATCAGTAAAGCTTGGGTTTGAATTCCACCCTCTGACAAATGTTAGCCATATGAACATGAATAAGATCCTTAAGTATAATCTCAGTGATTCTTATCACAATCAGATGCTGTGAGGATGAAATGGAATCACGTATATAGAGTACATATATGTCTGTAGAGGTTATTACTGTTTATATTATCATCATTAGCAACATCATTATGACTAGTGGTAGTGTGTTTTGCTGGGCTCAAATCCCCCTGCCTTGATTTCTAGTTGTGTAACCTTGGGAAGTCTCTTAATGGCAACTCTGAGTGTTTGATGCAACTCAGGACTTAGCTACTAAATCATGAGTGGGTTGTGTTCTCCTTGCTCCCATGGTCGAGCAAGTTCCCACACTGAAAGTTTCATACTCTGAAGAAATTACAGATCTTTCTTGTATTCATTCAAATATTATTTTCCTCCTCCCCAATGTCCAGAATCGTGTTCTGTATCTCAAGTAGATACTTGGTAAATATGTATTGAATTGAATTTCATTGAGTAATAATTATCTTAAATAAAATGGATTATTTTAAGTATAATTTAAATTTAAAAGATATCAAATAGCAGAAAATCCCACCTTGTGCATACTGCTAGTATGACCTTGTGTACATCACTGTATGTCCCTGGGCCTCTATTTCCTCATCTGTAAAGTGGGTGGACTGGGACTGCTCTTCCAGTTCTAGATATATAATCCTAAGAATCTGAGAATTTCTGGCTAGTATTTTGGAGGCACAGATACAATCAGTGGATAACTTTCAAAAGCAGCCTTGGAGTTAGTGCAATTCAATGAGAGACATGGGGCAGTTAGATGGCACAGTAGAGAGAATGCAGGAAGACTCATCTTCCTGAGTTCAAATATAGCCTCAGATACTTACTAGCTGTGTGATCCTGGGCAAGTCATTTAACTCTGTTTTCCTCAATTTCTCATCTGTGACGTGAGCTGGAGAAGGAAATGGCAAACCACTCCCATATCTTTGTTAAGAAAACCCAAAATGGTGTCATGAAGAATCAGACATAAATGAAATGACCAAACAAACAACAAATTAAGAGACAACTTCCATTTAGTGTTTCAGAAGCTTTTCCATTATGGAATATACTTCAGTGGCAGGCAGGAAGACCAGATTTGTGAATCTATTTGATTTTAAAGTAAAAAGGAAACTCAGTCAAACCTGCCTCTATTTTCATTTTATCTTTCACCCCTACTCTGATAATACTCCAAAGGGCAGCCCAAAAGAAAGATTATTAAGAGACTTTTGATATTGCATCTCCAACAAAGAAATCATTACAGGACTGATTATTGTTCCCTATTTTTGTCAAAGGCATTACCATTCTTCCAGTCTCCCAGGTTTGTAATCTCAGCATTGTTCTTTATTCCTCATCCTCCTAACAGCTCAAAAATCCATTCAGTTGTCAGATCCTACCCTTTCTATGTCTCTGTTCTGATGAGGTCTGGGATGCTTTTGTCTGTAACCTCAGTTTGTAAAATCTCACTTGTGTTTGGGTACCTATGTATGTAACATCAGTTTGTAACAAGCCTGTGCAATTAAGTTGTAAAAGTCACACTTTCCCCCAGCCACAAAGGCATTAACTCTGTCTCTCTCCTGTCCCCAGCCTAAAAGTCTTTTCCCTGAGCTAGCAGCCTGCTTAGAGACAGTTTCCCATGAATACATCACCCAAGTATTTTTAGAGAAATACATAACTCCTTTGTTCTTAGTGGCCAGCTGCACCCAGAAACCTTGAACATTATCAAAGAGATAACTCTCCCAAGATGGGACCTCCTGAATCTCTAATCAGTCTAGCTTCCAAACTTGGCACTTCTTGAAACAATCAAGCCTCCCAACAGCCATAATGGACCTATGTCATTCATCCTTGACCAAAAGTTACCTAGTGACGTGTCAAGGCAAAAACACACCTCCCCCATAAGCCCCTTCAAATTTCTCTCAGTGAATTATGGGCAATACGCCTAAACAGTTGATATAAAAAGTGAATGTCCCTTTAAGCACTGATCACTCCTAAACACCTCCCAAACTCCTCCCAAACTCCACTCTTGTCTACCTACTTAGCATAATGAAACTATGACTGACAGTTTTATGGCTTTAAAAACTGCATCTCTAGCCCCTGCACTTTGCAGGCTTTCTCTGACATCCCCCTGCCCACTGCAAGGTGTAACATTAAACTTTATAACCCTGCACTTTGAAGGCTATCCTTAACCTTCTCCTGCCCGCTGCAAAGCATTACATAAAACTTTATAATTCTTCCTTAGATCCTTGTCAGCTTGCAGGTCCCCTAACCACCACCACCACCACCACCACCACCACCCGCCTGCTGCGAAGTCAGTGTAACAATACACTTTTATAACTCTGCCAAAAGACAACTGAGTCCAGTAATTCTTTTCAGATGATGAACCCTCAAGTATTTCAATAGAAATCCACCCCCTCCTATACCTCTTCAGTTCCATTTCATCTCTCATCTCTGAACCTTTGCTTGGTTGACTCCCTTTCTCTGGAATGTACTACCTCCTCACTTCCACCTCCTAGAATCTCTGTCTTCCTTTGAATGAAGTTCAAACAGTACCTTCTGTGTGAAGGCTTGCCTGATTACCCCAACTACCAGTGCCTTCATAACCATCCTGTATTTGACTATCTCATATTTAATTGTATTTATTCTCTGTAAATGCAGTATGTACTTCTTGTCTCTTTCTACCCCACACCGTTTCTCTTAGAATGTCAGCTCCTTTAGAGCAGAGATTACTTTATTCTTTGAATTTGTAGATTGTCATATGGTTAGAACTCAAATGCTTGTTGGTTGATTGGTTGATCTATATCATGCTACTATTGCCTGGAAGTGAAACTGTCTATATCATAGCAACAGAATTGTTGGTCATTCACCATTGGTGGGGCTGTTTTTCATTGCATCTTCCTTAAAGAAAGTCTTAAAATCCAATTCATTTTAACAATTCATTTGACTTGGCTAATTGGTAATCTTCCCTAGGAAGATCATCAAAAATAGTCTCTCTGTTTATTCTATAGAGAGAAAAATTTTCCTATTAGTCTCTAAGAAGACAGTTGGCCATCTCTCAAAAAATACCCAGTGGACACTTATTAGAAATATTAATGACAACAGTAGTAATGTATAACACAAGATCCAGAATTGATTTCCATTTATATACTGGCAGATTTCACACAAACCGTGTTAAAGCTAAGAGATTAAAATCAAGAAATTAACTTATTCTGAATCTAGAAGGAATAAACTGTTGATCAGTATCACACACGAAATAAAAATTCATCCTATATGCATATTTCTCTATGTAAATAAAGCATATTAAAAGGGTACTTGAAAAATTTCCCTTCAAGCATCTATTATTAACATTCTCGCCCTATTCCTCAATCCTATATTTTTCTCCAGGGTTTCCTTAGGATGAAAAGGCAGTTGTTACACAGAAATGCTAACAAAGTATTTTGATAAACCCATCTGTGAGAATTTCTCAGTTGCTAGCAGGAGAACCATTAGAAGAAGTTTCAGTAGCTCGGCATTGTTTCTGGGCTCTAATCTGTTGGCATGCTCACATACTTCAACAATAACCACTGAGAGAATCAGGTTTGGGAGGTGGGGCACCAAATTCACCAAAGGTTGGGATTTGGGCCCAAAAATGTCATGCTAAAGTAAAATAACTTGATACTTTAGACTTGAAGATGATGAAACATTTTAAGCACTTTTTTTTTTATTTTTAAATCCATAGTACACAGGGGAAAATACTGGATTTTAAGCTGTAATCAATCTTAATTATTTACAACTTCTGTGAATTTAGACAAGTCATTTAACTCCCTGGGTGTTAATTTCTTCATCTATAAAATGAAGGGATTGGACAAGATAACTCCTGAGGTCCCTCCCAGTTTTAAATCTATGGTCTTTTTGATGAGATTCAAAGACTAGATAAGGAGCAGTCCATTATCTCAAGTGCTACTTAAAGCCACTTTAGGAGACAATAAGATTCAAGTAGGCTGGTAATGAAATGAGACTAACTGGGTGTGGGGGGGAGGGGTAAAGGGTAAGGGGAGGAGTGTCCCCCCCTCTGCCCTGGACTGAACAATGGAATAATGATGTGCCTAGATAACATAAAGCTCAAAATTCTGTACTGTCCCTGGTTACCTCATCTCTGGGAAGATTTTCCTCCATAAAAATCCCTAGCATCTCCTGGCTAGGGAGCATCTCCCTTTAGCTCCCTGAAATGGCCATCTCCCTTAAGGCACCCCCCCTTCTTTGGGAGGCTGCCTCTTTTAGGGGGCTATCACACAGCCCCTTAAGCTAGGATCTTCCTTAAGGATCAGAGGAGCCTGCTTAATGTGCTGTTTGATCCAGAATAAATGCCTTTACTTGATTTTTAGACAGCCTAAGGGAATTCTTTTGAGATGACCTTGCATCCCCACATTTTGGGGTGCCCCCTTAACCTCAACATTTCAATTACTTTACTATTGAGAAAATTCGACAAAAATGAGAAACTTCCCTAAGCAAATTGGCCATTTGACATTATCTTTACTATTTCTTGAAGAAGCAGAAACAGATATGAGGCACAGATATGTGAGCATAGATTTAGGACCCCAGAAGCTGTTAGGTTCAAACTCTTCATTTTAAAGTTGACAAAACAGCCAAGAGATACTAAACGACATTTCAAGGTCACGTAGCTAACGATTAGAAAAGTTGGGGTTCAAACTCAGTTCATCTGACTCCAAATTCAGAATCACATTTTGCCGTCACATAAGACAGATTTGTACTACTAATGTATACCACCAAAAAGTAGACTTTTCATGGCAAAGTTGACTAAGTGAATATAGAAAGATCTGCTTTGTCTTAATTTAGGTTACCTTTGAGATGGAATCAAACTGAGAGATTTTCTTTATTTTTACACAATCCAACAGGCTACATTTCTTTGACCTAAGGCTTCAGTTTCTGGGGAGAAGTTTACCCCAAGCCTATAATACACAAGTTTTGTCCGTTTCTTCCATAGACAGTACTATTATTGAAGAGGTATAAGGTCAGGACTAGGGTTGCTCGAGACCCCAAAATACCAATATACCAGGTTCTGCTGAATGAATTCGACTCAAGTTTTCTCCCAGCTGAAGAAAAGCAAAATTTATTAAAAGTTCACCATATTGGGTAGACTCTTAAGGAGCCTCAGTATCTGTGATACTTGCATTGGTCAAGTGGTCCAGAACAAGTCTATGCTAGGTCATTCTATGGTGCTCTCACACACGGAGGCGAAATGGGGTCTTATATACAGAAAGGTTGTGGGCGGAATCTAGGGGTGGTCTAGAGGAGGAGTTTGAGGAGGGTCTTCAAGAGGAGTCAGATGAGGTCAGACTCCAGTAAATGAGTGAAGTTGCTGGAGGCTACATGGAGCCAACACAGACAATGGTAGGTTAGGCCAGTTCCAGGGTGTAACAATTGATTTCAGAATACATATTTTGATAGGTTCAAGTGTGGGAGACAGGTGGACAATGGAGGTCTAGGCTAGTAAGAGTAAAAGATTTGGGCCTAGTTATAATGAAGGGTCCAGGGCCTCATGCAAATGCCTCATCAAATGGGAAGATTCAATCAGAATTCAAGGGGGTTCCCAGAGCCTGTACCTCAAGGATTCAAGAAAAGCTCAAGGGGTTCCCAGAGCCTGCACCTCATCATTATTATCCTCATTTTGCAGACAGTGATTTACCTGTTCACAATCACACAGCTAGTAAATGAATGGGGTTTACTCTCTCTCTGCACACCGTCTATGAAGACTCCTCAGAATGAGAAGGGAAAGAAGCTACCTCTAAACCAGAGGCAGACTTTTGTGAGACTGGACATATCTGAGTCCTGGGTTTCCTAAGAAATTACACAACCTAGGACCCTTCCCCCCCTCCCCTTTCTTGATGTCAATGAGATTTCATGCTCAGATTGTAAGCCCACCTCCCAGGCAATGGGAGAAGGGACAGTGGGTGGGAGGGGGATTGACTATGTTAGGGTACAAATTCTTGTTCCTTCTTCTGTAACATGCCTCCTTCTGCTGGTTCATACTGGTGGAAGGGTTGCCTTCTTCTTAGGAGAATTGAATAAAACTTCCTGTTCTTTCCTCAAGACACCTCTGACTTTTAATTTTTAGAGGGGTAGGGGATTTTGGGAGTCCCCATGCCCCACACATAAACATCTGAAGGAAATTTGTACTTAGATATTGGTAGTTCCATATTTAGCTGTTTATCTTCTAGCAGACATTTTTCTTTAAAATTTTTTAAAAGTGTAAAAGTAGAAATTATTACAGAATAAGCGATAGAAAAATGAATATTTTAGTGAATGAAAAATAGATCTTAAGATTCAAAGTTGGAAGAATATTAAAGAATTCCATCAATCAATAAACATTTATTAAGTGCCTATTGTGTGCCAGGCCCTGTGCACGTAGAGATACACTGGTGATACAAAAAGAGGCAAAAGACAGTTTCTGCCCTCAAGGATCTTACAGTCTTTTATTTTGTAAATGAAAATACTGAGACCCAGAAAGGACAAGTGACTTGCCCTGTCTTCTTACCAAAGATTTGCAGATAATGGGGTAGGCTTAGATCCAGGTTCTCTGAATCCAAATCCAATGGTCTTTCCCCAAAACAATTGTCTTTCTGATCAGTTTGTCGATCTAATATTCCAACCAAAACTGACTAGGAAATTCTTGAAGGTCAGGGTGGGCCTTATGGATCTTATCTTTTCATCCTTTACCATTCCTAAAACACGGCAGGCTGCCAAAAATTTCTTGCTGAAATTGATGAGGTACAAGCTCTGGGAACTCCCTTGAACTCTGATTGAATCTTCCCATTTGATGAGGCGTTTGCCTGAGGCCATAAGGCTTAGTTATAGTAGGCCCAAATCTTTGTTACTAGCCTAGCCCTCCTTTGTCCAACTACTTCCCACCCTTAATCTCTCATCAATGGGGTCTGACCTCATTTACCTTCTCCTGAAGAACCTCCCAAAACTTCTCCTCTAGACCACCCCTAGATTCCTCCCACAACCCTTCTGCATATAAGACCCCATCTTGTCTCCATGAGAAGAGAAAAGGCTGAGAATTTTCTAGCACAGACTAACTCTATGTCAGACAATTCTGGCCTGCTTGTCCAATACAAGGCCTCACAGATACCATGGCTCCTTAAGAGTCTACCCATTATGGCGAATCTTTAATAAACTTTGCTTTACTTTGGCTGAGAGAAGACTTGAGTCAAATGCATTTGGCAGGACCTGGAGTGTTGGTGGGCCTTGAGCACTCCTAAACCCTATACCTCAACATTTTATGCTTCCCTGACTTCATCAAACTCCTGTGTTAGTAATCATGGAAGAAACAGTTTGAGTATTTCAGTGTGTTTATCATAATAAAAAGTTAAAGAATGATTTCACTAAATAGAGCACTGGTCTTGGAGTCAGGAGGACCAGAGTTCAAATTCAGCCTCAGACACTTAACACTTACTAGCTGTGTGACCTTGGGCAAGTCACTTAGCCCCAATTACCCTGCCTTTCCCCCTCCAAAAAGCAAAAAACAAAAAAGAAGAAGAAGAAGAAAAGGAAGAAGCTTCCTTAGGAGTAATACAATGTATTTGGTAATAGAGTTTTACATAAACAAATACAAAATATTATACTTTTTTTTTGTCTTGACATGTAATATAATTGCTTCACTGATACAGATCAACGATCATAGTATAACTTTTAGGGTGTTTCCTAGGACACCAAGATTTTGACCAAGATCACAGCCTTAATATGTATCAGAGTAGAACCCAACCTTTCCTGATTACAAGGCTGTCCCACCCTCCCCTGAATCATACTACCTCCTTTGATCAGACTTACAATTATATTGCCCCAATGTAGTTCCCCAACCCACAGTAACATAAGTTACTTTAGAATTAATAACCATGCAAATCTATGAATACTAAAGTATAAGTAGATGTGTCAGGGGTGAGGAATGGAAGAAGGGGGGAGGGAAGGGAGAGAGAGAGTTTATTACTATCTCTAACTGAAACCTTAGTATTATCGATGATATCTAATAGTTCGAGGAGCAATAGCCTCCCAAACTTTATCACCCAATGACAAACATTAAGATATTCCTAATAATCCAAAGTGCAAGTTAAAAAACAAATACAGAAACTGAAACCAAAAAAAAGTGGTCATCTTCTAGGGAATGGTTGAACAAGTTATGGCATAGGAGCATAATATAATTTTATTGCACCATAAAAATTATAATTATGAGGGATGCACAAGACCACACAGTAAGAACACAACCAGTATGTGAATGAGGTCCTTTTCATGTCAAATCAAAAAAGATTTATTAATGCCCTTTATGTGCTAGAAACTCTGGTCAGCACTAGGGGTACAAAGAGAAAAAATGACCAATAATTCTTATCCTCAATGAGTATGCATTTTACTGATAAAAAAACATGCATGCAAACATGCAAGTTTGGGTTGAATTCTTTCAAGGAAGAACCCATGTCTTTTGCTCTTGAATTTTGGGGTTCTCAGCACCCCTAGACTGTAACAGCACAATGTGGTTTTAATGTGGTTTAGTTAGTTTTATGCTTATATTTAGTTAACTTCTTTGGATATTCTCTCTGTCTCTCTCTCTCTCCCTCTCTCTCTCTCTCTCTCTCTCTCACACACACACACACACACACACACACACACACACACAGAGTAGGAAATAGAAAGAGCCACCACAATAAAAATGTTTCATGCAAGGTGAGGTAGTAGCAAGGTCAGTTTTGTTTCTTAATGGACATGGACAGTTCTTTCATTATAACACTAGGAGACTGAAGGTCAATTCCATCATTAATGAATAAGACAGAAGGTGGTAAAAGGAGTTGCAAGGCCACCAGGCCTATTGTGTCTGCCAATTTAACAACTTTACTATCCAGGCTGTGAGATGGCTCAGACGGTAAACCCAGTGTGTCATGTAATGGCTTTCATAAATATGTGCCCAGGAGCAGAAGACAATTCCAATCCATTACCACCAAACCCTATTAGGGAGAGCTTCTAAGCCTTTTACATTTTTAATAACCCAGATTTCTCAGTCCATAATACAAATTACAAATGAGATAAAAAAGACCATAGATTATGCTGCATAGATCTTGTATGTCCTTAGTTATTTGCAAGCCGTCTTCTACATTTCGATGTGATCTTCTTTAAAACAGAGACCATATTTCTCCACTGCATAGCGAGCTGTCTGGAACACAATAGGAGCTTAATAAATGCTTGTTGACTGACTTGCTCACTCAGAGGACATCTAGTACAGCATCCTCGTTGTATGAACAAGGAAACTCAGGCCAAGAATAATCAAGTGGTTTTGCCAAAGATTACAAGGTATTAAACCTCAGAAGAAGGATTAGAATTCAGGCTGATTCCAGAGCCAGCATTCTACAGAATTGGTTGGATTTTTCCAACTCTTATCTTTCTGTAGTGATTCCCTTGTGGTTTGCTGCCAAAAGGATTGATTTGAAATGCTACATTCATTTTCTATCTGAAATTTCATTTAAACTGAATTTCATTCTTTATTTACATTTCTCATCTACACTGTAACCTCTTCCAAATTCTTGCATTTTCCCCTTATTCAGTCTCCACACTGGTGGACCTTGATTTCATTTGACAGGGTATTAAGGTAGCCCTCATTTTGGTTAACAATACTAAGTACTAAAAGAGGCTGAGTGCAGCTTTAGATGAAGACAGATCACCCAGGGGAAATGCAGGGCATATGGATTCTGCAAAGCAAAAGAATATCCTAATGGTTCAAATGCAACTGTGGAGACTACAATCATTCTACCGACTTCTGGCATGGGTGACCCTGATGCATTCATTCTCCACTTTGCTTAAGATATTGTATTATTATCATTTCAGTTAGCATTATATGCTGACAGGTTCACTGCATCCAATATCTTGGCATGGCACTCATGCCTGTAAAACCTAATTTTAGTCTTGGGTAAGAACTGAGTTTAATTTATTTCAAGAGCATATACCTGGTAAGAAATTATATATGTGTGTGAAACATTTTCTTCATTTATTCTTTTGAAACAAATTGAAGTTATCAAAATCTTTTACTTAAAAAGTTATGCTAAGTGAATAGTTTGTATGATTATTTTCAATGTCACATAGCTATCACATCACAGAGACATTTTATTTTAGTTCAGTGAAAAAATAATACATTTTACCATTGAAAATTGTCTTTCAAGGCGTCACCAGGTAGCACAGTGAGTAGAGCACCAGCCCTGGAGTCAGAAGGACCTGAGTTCAAATGCAGCTTCAGACACTTAACACTAGCTGTGTGACCTTGGGCAAGTCACTCAATCCTAATTGCCCTGCCTTCTCCCCTCCAAAAAGCAAAAAAAAAAAAATGTCTTTCAAATAGATGATAGGTGTTTTAGCATGAGGGGGTGGGGTTGGGGCAGAGAGAATAAAAGCTTTTACCCAGAGACAGTTAGGGTATAGTGGAAAGGACAATGGACTGTTTTATTTATTCAGGAAATTTGGGCTCTGGACCTTGCACCATGATGGATTCAAGGCATTGTTTTCAGGAAGTTCTTTCATTGCTCTAGGTATCATTTCCTATGTAAGCAAAATAAAGGTGTTGGACTAAGGTTTTGGGACCTAAGGGCCCTTATAGATTATGTGTTTTATTATAGTGTCCATTATATAACAATTAACATTGTATTATTTACATAAATGGAAGGGAACAGTGATATAATTGCTTTAAATTTGTAAGAGTAGGCCATGTTATGCCTGTCAAAATTTTGTGGCAGATTAGAATAATAAAACTTATTAGACTGATGGAGTGTTCACTCTGAAAGGAACCTTAAGAAACAAATTCAAGTCTCTAAATTTTACAGATGTGGAAAACTGAAGTTAAGAGAAAGAAATGACACTTTCAGCCAATGGTGGCTGTCAAGGTCGCTTAAGGGAAGTGAAACATCCATAATGTTGCCATATCTCCTTAAAAGCTAGTAACGTTTTTGTTTGTTTGTTTGTTTTTGGTTTGGTTTGGTTTGGATTTTAATCAGGGTATAGTCCTTTCTGCTAACAAGTGTTTTAAATTCAACTGGTGAGACAAAGTGAGTAAAAATAATTTAAAAAAAATTAGTTGTGATATACAAGAGTACCAATAGGTTGTTTTTGTTTTTAATATCTCAGTTTATTCAAATAGACTTTCTTTTCATACATCCTGGAGAATTACAAAATATTATTTTGGCTAAGTTTTTCACATCATTCTAAAGATAACTTTATTAAATAGCTATGATTATCTCTAAAATATTTATGAGATATCAAGTATTAGAAGAAAAACAGTAATCACCAAGAACTAGTATCAGTTCCTAAACATAAAAAAGGGAATTTTACAGAAAAACTTATTCATATAGAGGTAGATTTACCAAAAGATGTCACATGGTTTCGGATAAGCATTGACTTCTGAATGAACGTAGCCACCAGAATTCTTTTATTTGTCCTTTTATGTTAACTTCCATGCTCTATACCACTGCATAACACCTGTGCAAAACCCAATTGGTGAGTGGGTTCCTAGGGAAACAACTCAATTTCATAAGGAAAATATTGCTCTGGGCTAAATGAATGAGGCTTCTACCCATCTCAAACTCATGATTCTCAGAGTTACCCATATAAGCAAACCCACTACATAGATATATTATCAGAGGATTCCCCTACTAGAAATGTTAAACTTCCTCCTCATTTATCTTTTGCATCACTTTTTGCTACTATGTTGTGACTTTCATTGCATCATATTCAACCACGATTCCTGAAATTAGGCTTTTTGTGGTCAGCACCTAAGAAGAGGCTATGACAAGCTAATTACATGATTACATTAGTTTTGGGTTTTTTTTTCAGTGTAGCTAATATATAAGATTGGGGGAATGGTGTAGACACAGTATATTTTAACATCAGACAGGCATTTAAGAAAAATTGTCATGATATGATCTTGAAGAAGTTCAAAGAATGTAATCTGGGGGTTAGGTATGTCAGTAGCTAATTTAAGACCTTTACCTAAAGAGTAGTCAGTCAATCCAAAATATCTTAAATATGTGCCCATAAACCATTGGGGTTAGTGAGATAAGGAACCTTACAGATCTCCTACTCCCTTCCCTTCTCTTTCACAAAGAAAATAAAATGGAAAGGTTCAATAACTGACCCAAGGACTAATAGATAATAAGTAACAAAGCTACCCACCCAAGATAATAATTAAGAAAAAAGAAATTGAATTTGTTTTCTGATTCCAAATCCAATATTCTTTACACTATACTTTCCTATAAAAATTCCCTATCAAATTCCCTATCAAATTTGCAAATGGCACAAAGTAAGGAAAAATAACACACACTGAATCACAGAATCAAGTTTCACAATATCTTGTATTGTGGGAGCAGTGAACTGTAACGCATAATTCACAGAAAATATTTAAAGTTGCAGACTTAAGTTGAAACAACAAAATGCCTAAGTGCAGGATGGGGGAATCTTGGTGTGAAAACAATTCATTTGACAAAGACCAGGGTGTTTTAATTGACTATAAGCCTCCTATGAGCCTGCAGTATAACATGGCTACTATTACCAAAAATTCGTTAAGTGTTATACTATGTTTATGGAAGCAAATGACAATATCAAAAGATAAACCATATCTGCAATAATACATTTAGTTCATCACATTTTATAAAGAACACTAATATATTCATATGTATATGGAGGAAGACGATAGGTTCGGATCCCACATTATATGAGAAATATTCAAGCAAATCCCTTATGCTTACCCAAGAGAAGAGATTATACCTATCTTCTAATATGAGAAAGGCTGTCATAGTGTATCAGCAATGCAGTATTCACAATGCCTACAGTAACTATAAATATGCTGATATAGTTATTAATCACAAAATGGAACAGGCTCTCTACATAAGAAATATAGATAGTGCATTCATTTAAATACCAGAAGACTGAGTCCCAAAACCAGAAAGTCAAAGCCAACCCAGTCATGATGAAGTTGGCACATGTGGCCAAA
>CM053586.1:54134958-54162952 GCA_028646515.1 Pseudochirops corinnae
GTTAATTTCTTCATTCAGGTTGTTGATTCTCTTTTCATGATTTTCTTGCATCATTCTTATTTCTCTTCCCAATTTTTCTTCCACTTCTCTCATTTGGTTTTCAAAATCTTTCTTCAGCTGATCTCTAGCTTTTTGGCAATCTTCATGTTTCTTGGAAGCTTTTGGGGTGGGAGTTCTGATTGCATTGTCTTCCTCCCTTTCCCTGCTTTGTTCCTTCTTTTCCCCGAAGAAGGAATCTAGCATTTGGTTGTTGTTTTTACTTTGCTTTCTATGCTTATTCATGGTCACCATTCAATGTTTTGTTTTTTTTTTAGTTATGTGGAACTCTGCTTCCAGAGGGAACAGCTCTGTCCCAAATCGCTGGGGTTTTCCCAGCTCCTGGGGCTTTTAGGAGGCTGCTGGGTCCCTCTGCCAGCTCCGGCTCACTGAAAAAAATAACCTCAGGACCACCACCCAAGACCGTGATCCGGATCCAGGCTGCTCAACATGAGAGCACGTGGCCTCTGAAGGATCTCTTGGGCCCCCTGCTGTCTTCAGGCAGGGAGCTCTGAAGGGGCAATGTGGAGGCAGGTGCAGAACCTCCACTTCCTGCTTCTTTGCCCTGGGGGTGGCTTGGCCAGACCCGCTTTTCTTCCCTGGTATTTAGCTAAGTGTCAGCTAACCTGAGTCCTTTTTTCTTGTGGCTGGATAATTCTGGATCCTGCCACAGCTGCTGCAGATCCGCTCTCCTAAAGCTCCAGCCACCCCCAGGGCAAAGACCACTTTTTCAGGCTGGGCTGGTTTCTGCTCTCAGAGTTGAAATGGTCGCTTTGAGCCGAGCTGCCTTCGGCAGGAAATATATCTGTGTGCGTTTTAGAGCCCTAGAATTTGTTTAGAGTCATATTTTTTGGGTATTTGATGTGGCTGTCTTGGAGCTGCAATTTCTTGCTGCTCCTACACCGCCATCTTGGCTCTGTCCCCTCCAATTACATTTTAATGTGGTTTCAGCAGCACTAGCATTCAGTATTGGTGAGCTTGATACCTCTGGGAGACCAGTCCTTTTTCTGGTAATTCCACATGTTAATGTTCTACCCATCTCAATGCTATGTGTTTATTTTGTTTATATTTTTATATTTACACATGTACATGTTGTCTCTTTCTGCAAAATGCAAACCCATTTAGGTCAGGAACACATATTTTGTATCCCTTAGCCTGGAAAATAGTAGGTGAGTGTACATGATTTTAATTGATTGAACAATCATAAGTTTGTTTTGGTTTATAACGAAAAGCCTTTTAAGGCATGTTAAAGCTAATGACCTCTACTAATTTTCATTGATTTTAGCTGGGACAAATGATATCATCAAAACTTAGGGCTCATCTTGAGGAATTCTGAAATCCTGTGCAGAAAACTAGAGACTTGAGAAGAGAGTAGTATATTGAAGGAACATAGAGCTATGCAAGAGACAAGAAGGCAGCCATAGAAGGGTAGAAGGCAATGTAGATCTAAACAGGTGGCTAGATGAGATGTAAAGGAAGTTATGAGAAAATTTAAAGTCATGCTTTATTGTATACTGTATTTTGGTTCTAGAAAAACTGTTTTAACAAAAATTTTGGAAAGTTGGAGTCTACCCAAATGAGAGCCACCATTATCCTGTGGAGATTCAAAATCACATTTGATTTACATTATTAGGCTCCATAGGACAAAGCTAGAAGGGATGGGGAAAAAAAATTGCACAGGATATTTCTACTCAGTATTAGTAAATAATATTCTAGAAATGAGAGTTTCCCCTGGAAAGACTTATATGAACTGATGTATAGTGAAGTGAGCAGAAACAGGAGAATATTCTACACAATAACAACAATATTGTAAAATGAAGAATTGTGAATGAGTGTACGATGATTCAAGAGAGTCATACAATCATTTAAGACAATGTAATAGGGGAAAAATTAAATATTATTTAAAAAAAAAGAAATGAGAGTTGCCCAATAATGTAATTGACTACTTGGGGAAGTAGTGAGTTAGCGATTCTCATAGAATTCTTCTAGAAATGGTTGGATATCCATTTGTTGCGAATATTGTAGGATGAAATTCTGCTTTATTATTGGTTGGATAAGTTGTTTTCCAAGGTCCCTTTCAATTTTCATATTCTATGGTGCTATGACCCACAGTCATATTCTTGACTATTTTCTTTATCTCTGTTTTCAATTTGACATATCACCTCTTACCTTCTTAGCTTCCTCTCAATTAGCTAAATCTCTATATTTCACAGCTGCTACCAGAAATGAGCTGTCATCTTCTGGCTTCTGTAATAGATGTAAACCTGATTAACTCCTTTACTCACAATGCTCCATGGCCAGATATTTGCAAAATGAAAAGTTTCAAAAATTACTTGAGCAAGAGAAACTTGCCAAAGTTAAGTGGATAACTTCTTAAAATGGCCATTTTGAAGGGCATGATACCTACTGCATTGCTTACAAATGTAGGATGACCATGAATACAGGGTATACCACTGAATTGTGATATCTTTAAGAGGAAAAAAATTGAAAAAAAAACTACAGCCTATAGTTATACACCAAAAAGAATACTGTGAAAGTTTTTAAAAAGTTCTTTTAATTTTTAAAATGTCATTCAGTTCGCCAAGAAATTTATTTACTACCTGCCATGTGACAGCTAGTGTGGTGACTACTGGGAATAAAAAGCAAACTCCTTCCCTGAAGGAACTATTGAACTTTTAAATATTTTTGTCATCACTTCTCTCTTTTCTTATGTCAATTTTTGTTGTTCTCTTTTTCTTGATTTTCCCAGATCTTCCCAAGCCAATCTTCTCTTTTCTATGTCATACTATGTTTATTCTACTTTATGATTAGACTTTGTATTTGGGAACACAAATTTTAATGAAAAACTCTTTTTAACTTAGTAGTTAATCTGCTTAAATTCAACAATGGGTATTTCTTATTTATATTTGTTCTTTTTCCTTGTGTTTTCATGATGTAGAATTCTGTTAAAAGTCTGAAATTTAAGTATTTGGAAAGACTATCAGGACCTACAGAGTTATCCTGAAAGTAGAAATCCAGGTCATCATCATGAAAGCTACAGTCAATGGGGGACAGTTACTATTCTTATTAAATTGCTCATTTAATTCAGCCAACTTTAATATGATAAATCAGAAATGACCAGCTATAGGAATATAATGGGCCAGCAACTGCTAGGGCTAAAGGTACAATGGTTTGGCTATTTCCAGCTTTTGAAATATTTGTAATTCAAATTGTTCTCTTCCAATATAACATTCAATTTGAAGAAGCCTCAATGATATGCTGCAGTGAGAGATTGCCACAATGTCAGGGCAGAGCTGCCTATTCTACCTTTTCACCTCCACAGGTTACTGACCAGAGGGAAGAAACAGGAACCAGGGGCATTGAGGTCTTATGAAATTACCTTACAGAGGATGTGACAAAGATCATCTTTGAAACTGCCTAAAATATTTAAGAGGAATTTAAACTACTTGTGATATAATTTCCAATGACCTTGGAAGAAATTACCTGCTAAGATTTTATTGTTTAAAATCAAGTAAGTCTTTTCTGAGTGGTCCAATTTAAAACCATGATGAATTTTCATTTCAAAGATTTAGATATTATGAAACAAAGAAGATGGGCTTTTAAATATTGCTATTAAATAAGGAATGATATTCAGTAAGTTTAGCAGAGACAATTCAATCCACTGGGGATAGTCAACTGGTCACAATGTTTTGGCAAAACGAGTTTCAAAGTTAATAGTTTTCTTTTGAAATCTTTGTGAAGGGCAATCACTAATTTGAATGAGGTCCCCATGTCCAATTATATTCAGAGCTGAAATCTTTTTATTCTGTCATATTCATTCACATAGAGAGACAATGAATTATGGCCTAGAAAGACAAAATACCTTATTTAAAGTCAACAAGCAAAAGCATAAGTTAAAGTTATCAAAGCATCAAGCATAGGTGCATATCAGACATACTAAGGGTAATTTGGCCAAGATAGTTTTGAAATATGGATTTTTGAACTGCAACAAAAACCAAAGGCTTGAGCTGTTTTAAGTGTGGAAGGATACAAATAAAGATTGTGAAAATAGGCAAGGTATGGGAGGCTATCAAAATTAAAAGTCAAATAACTAGTCCACTCACCATCTTCCCCCCCACCCCCTGGAAGCATACCCTCACAAAAAGGGTTACAATTTTTCTGTCTCCTATTTCCAAACATCTCTTCTGTTCTCCTGGTCTCTATAAAGTTATTTCTTCACCTACTCTGGTATCTAACCTTTTCAGTTCAAAAACTAATTTTTGAGCATTGGGCTTATTGATTGAATGGCCGCTGGAAGAGGGTAGGGTAAAATGAAATAAGGATTTTTGCTTATTTTTTTGCCAGAGATTAAGGGCTCCATACTATGACTCCACAATATTTGAACTGGTTCTGTCTGCTTGTAGTGTGTATGTGTGTGTGTGTGTGTGTGTGTGTGTGTGTGTGTGTGTGTATGTGTTTATCTGGTAGTTCTGGGATTTGACTATAATATTCTTGGGAGTTTTCAATTTGAAATATCTTTCAGGAAGTGATTGGTAGATTCTTTCAAGTTTCATTTTACCTTCTGGTTCTAGAATATCAATGAAGTTTTTCTTGATAAGTTCTTGAAAGGTGATATTTAGACCATTTTTTAGGATCATGACTTTTAGGTAGTCCAGTAATTCTTAAATTTTCTCTCCTCAGTCTATTTTCCAGGTCAGTTGTTTTTCCAATGAGATATTTCACATTTTCTATTTAAAAAAATATTTTGTTTGTTTCTTGATGTCTCATAGAATCATTAGCTTCCACTTGCCCAGTTCTAATTGTTTAGGCATTATTTTCCTCACTTAGCTTTTGTACCTCCTCTTAATTTAGTCAATTCTATATTTTAGGGAGTTCTTCAGTTAATTTTTGTACATCTTTTTCCATATGATTAATTCCTAATTTTAAGGAGTTCTCATCAGTAAATTTTTGTATGTCTTTTCCTATTTGGCTAATTCTGCTTTTTGAGGTCTTCTTCTCTTCATTGGGTTTTTGTGCCTCTTTTTATCATTTGTCCTATTTTGTTTCTTAAGGTATTATTTTCTTCAGTATTTTTTTGTGCCTCCCTTACCAAGTTGATTCTTTTTTCATGATTTTTTTTTCCATCACTGTCATTTCTTTTTCCAGTTTTTCCTCTTCCTCTCTCATTCGATTTTGAAAATCTTTTTGATCTTGTCTAAGAATCTTTTGGGGATTGAGATAAGTTCATATTTTTCTTTGAGGCTTTGGATGTAACACTTTTGACTGTGTTGTCTTTTTCTGAATTTATGTTTTGATCTTCCCTGTAACCATAGTAACTTTTTATGGTCAGGATCTTTTTTTGCTGTTTGCTCCCTTTCCAGCCTATTTCTTGATTTTTTTTTCTTTATATTAAAGTTGAACTCTTCTCCAGGGGTATAGGGGCACCATCCCAAGCTTCAGGGATTTTGTGCATCTGTTTTCATAGCTAGTTGTGGGAGTTTATAAGCTTTCAGTTCTAAGATGGCATGATCTAAAGAAAGGAATATTTACTACTCTCCTGGCCTGTGCTCCGTCCTGTGAGTGACCGCAAACACTCTTTTATGTCCTGGAACTGTGATCAGGTTCCTGCTCCCATGAAGTGGCAAGGTCTGGTGTGTTAGTGCTTCTTTTTGCCTGGGAACTGCAACCCATCATGGCAACTGAGATTTGAGTATGGGTAATGCAACAGAGTCTTACACCTAGTGCTAGCAAAGGGATGCCTGTAATCCCTTTCTGATCAGGTGTCTGACCGCTCTACTGTCCGTCAGTTGAGAGCTCTGGAAGCAGCCACCATTGTTGCTGCTCATTCAGTTGCCCCCAGTACTGTAATGCCATGCACAAGCAGCTTCCCAAAAGAATGCTACTATGAACAGTTTTTAAGGTTCTGATTACACAGTATAGTGAACACTCCATTTATTCCATTACAAATCAAGGCAAACATTCACAACAAATCACAATATAATATTCACAACATTACATCTTATCACAGAAAATCACAATATAGTGTTCGCAACAGCTTAACATTAAAATGGCCACATGGTTTTCACCAAAGTAGTCACAGTATTTGGAACAAGGAACAAAAGAATAGTCATCTGGTATCCCTAAGGAGGTTTGCCTCCTTGCTTAATCATTCAATCATTTCACAAAACAAATTGGTCTTCCACTCATCGGGCAATCATAGGCTAACTTAATCAGTCACTTACCTAGCAATCAGTTGTACCCTAGCATTCCTAGGGCAGCTACTAGCACAGGTTCTTAGATCTGCTTTTCTAAAAGAAAGCAACTCAAAATGGGTTAACAATCTTACTTTAATCAAACATATCATTTACCTAGTTCAGGAAGCACCCTGAACTTCAGAGAATGCAAACACAAGTTACAAACAAACAGAAAAACAGATGGCTTCCAGCACCTGACCATTACATCAGTTACCTATTCAGTTACCAGAGAGGGAAGCACCAACATCTGGGTTTTTCACAGCCAGGGGGCTCAATGGCTGCCCAGAGTTTTGTCTGGCCAAATCATACAACTCTTCTCAAAGTGAGCCCCAAAACAAAACCTCACATCAGGGCGTATATATAGCCTTTTCCTGGCTTGGAGAATGTCACAGCCCTCTGGACCCACTGCCCAATCACAAAGCTACAAGGCACGGGCATTCCTGGGAAACAAGCCTGGCGCCACAGGATCCATGTGACCACATTCAGCCTATTAGGCAACAGAGTATACTTTCAAATATCTGAAGGTCCTCAGAGTCTAGTAGCCACTTTAGCAAAGGGCCTAGGGGCAGGGAAGATCTTCAGATTCCCATAACATCAGTCACTAAGTATCATTAATCACTAAATACAATCATTAGAAAATTACACAAACCCTCCACCCCTCGGTCTCTAATAAATTTCAATTTTATCCCGCATGCAATATCCAAGGAGAAGGCTTTTCTTCACTTGACTGGGGGTGGTCTCTCAGATTCCCTGGATCCCCTTCCATGGTCTCAGCTCCTACCTGAATCCACTAAACAGTGACCTGGATTCAGAGGCAGACAGCTCCCAGGTTCTCTTCCACTTCTCTGGGCAGTTCTTGTTACATACTGAAGTTTACAGCATCTAGCACATGAAGTTCACAGCGTCTAGCATATCTCAAAACCTTCACAACTTCTGTTGCCAGTAACTCAAGGATAAACCAAGCCACAAACAAAGTCTTATCCTGGTAATGCTTCTTCAGTCCTCCAGCATTTTGGCTGGCCCTAGTACCCAGAAGAAATCTCAGCCTTCCAGGCAGCCTTCTTGGCAGCAACTTCAGCCTTCACCAGATTCTGGTCTCATAGAAAACTTCAACTCAGTTCTCAGTCCAGCAGCCCAGCTTCCAGATGCTGAGGGAGATTCTGCTCCCTCCACCAGGAGCCACCAGGAGGAAAAGTCTTGATTCTGACTGTGTCTCCTCTGGAGCTCTTCTTAAACACACACACACACATGGGCTTCCTGTTTCGGGCAACCCCTTCCTTTTATGTCAGCAACAGGAGACAGAGTTCGCACCTTCTGTTTCTTTCACCAAAGTACTTAGCCCTTAGTTACTAAGGGCTAAGTACCTGCTAAATTAATTACCATTACAAGTACCTGCTGCTAGTTTCCTGTTGCTGGGGCTGTATTGCTGCAGCCTGGGCTGGACTGAGCTCCATTCTTACCTGATGCAATAAAGTTTGATTGTCAACCTTCTAAATTGTCTTGGGATGGATAACTGTTTCACCCCAACCTTTTGTGTATTCTGCTGCTCCAGAATTTATTTTGAGGCATTATTTAAAGTTCTTTGGAGAGAAATCTGGGAGAGCTCAGGCAAGCCTTGCCTTTTCTCTGCTAGCTCGTCTGCCCATGATTTCCTGGCAATTTTTGTCAAACAGCAAGTTCTTACCCCAAAAGATTGGAGATTTGGGATTATCAAACATTAAATTACTGTGGTCATTTACTGTTATGCATAGTCTCCCTAATCTATTCCACTGATTCACCATTCTATTTCTTAGTCAGGTCCAGATTGTTTTCATGATTACCACTTTATAGAATAGTTGAAAATATTATTTTTTCTAACTCTATAAAATAATTCTTTCATATGTGTATCCTGTTTTGAAAATTAAAAATGGTGACATATATTTATGGGCTAGGACTAGAAAATTAAAAATTGGAAATGGGGAAGCATAGGGCGAACATTTCTTTCACTTCTTAGGGGGTTAAGGTAGGAAGTTAATACACAACCAGTCATGGCTCTTCTGCAGTTCTTAGAGATACAGAAGGAGAAGTAGGTTGACCTTTGACCATCCTGCCCTTTTTAAAGTGAGAATGGAAGAAGTGCATCACAGAAGGTTACAGGTAAGAAAAGCACTTCGGAGCAGTTGAGGTTAAATGATGGAGGGGTGGCTCTTGTGAATCACATTTTTTGAAATGACAAAAAGAAATGTAAGTTCTGAAATTTATAGATTGATATATTTGTCTGCTAAAAAAAGTTACAGAGCAAATTTCCAGATAGGTGTTTTAGGAGTATTGAATTTTTAAAAAAACAATGATCTCTAAGAGTCAACAAATCTTCATCAAGAACAAATTGTATCAAAACTAAATTCAACATTTTTTAAAAGAATTACTGATAAATCAGAGGGATCTCATAAATACTATTCATTTGAATTTAAGTAGGCTAATTGATAAAGGATATCAACATACCTCTGAGGACAAAATGGAAAAAGAAAATTACCTAAAAGGTAGTACCATTGGGACTACCATATATACCATCAAATATAGTTGTCAATTAATGTCCACATATCAACCCTTACTTGTTCAAGTGATCTCATTCTATCCATATCCTCCAACAAATTGCCCCCTCTGTCATCCCCACTCTTTCATTTATTTCATTTTTCACTCTTTTGGCTCATTTTATACTGCTTACAGTCATGCCAAATGTCGTTAGACTGGAAAACAAATAACACAACAAAATTCACTTGACCCTTCCATCCCTGCTATTATCTTATCTCTTCTGCCCTTTGTAGCTAAACTCTTTGAAAAGGTCATCTTAGGCCATACTTACCTTTACCTTCTTTCCTCTCACTCTCTTCTTAACCCCTTACAATCTAACTTCCAACCTCATCATTCCACTGAAACTGCTCTCTCCAAAATTATTAATTAATTAAAATTAATTATTTGCAAAATCCAAGGGCTTTTTCTTAACCCTAATTTTCTCTCTGCCTTTGACAATACTAATCACTATCTTCTCCTTAATGTTCTCTTCTGTCTTGGTTTTCAGGACATCAGTCTCTTGGTTGTTCACTGACTGTTCTTTCTCTGTCTCTTTTGCTGAATTCTCCTCCACATCATATCTTCTAACTACAGGTGTCTCTCAGGGTTCTGTCCTTCTTCTTTTCTTCTCTCTTTATAATAATTTACTTGTTTATCTTATCAGCTCTCATGAATTTAATCACCATCTCTGTGGATGGTCCTCAAATTTACCTTTCCTGCCCCAATCTCTCAGCCAATCTCCTTTTGAACCTCCAATTGTTTTTCAGACATCTTGAAATGGATATCTAGGAGACATCTTAAAGTCAGTATTTCTTATTTTATTTTATTTTTTTTTGCTTTTTGGAGGGGGTGGGAATGCAGGGCAATTGGGGTTAAGTGACTTGCCCAAGGTCACATGGCTAATAAGTGTTAAGTGTCTGAGACCAGATTTGAACTCAGGTCCTCCTGACTCCAGAGTCAGTGCTCTATTCACTATGCCATTATGTCACCCCTAAAATCAATGTTTCTAAAACAAAATCACCTCCACACCAAAAAAAATTCTTCCCTACCACCACCTTCCTTATTAATGTAGAGGCAACATCACCCTCCCAGTTCCTCAGCCTCCTAACCTAGGAGTTATCCTGGATTCCTTACTATCTCTCATTCCCATTTCCAAGCTGTTGCCTAGGCTTTTTGGCTTCACTTTTGTAACTTCTCTTGAATACTACATCTTCCCTCCTCTAAAACAGCCTCCAATATAGTATAGGCTCTCATTACTTCATGCCTTGATCATTACAATAGCCTACTGATGAAGCTGCTTGTCTCAAGTCTCTTCCCACTCCACTTTATCCTCCATTCATCTACTAAAGTGATGTTTTTTTGGAGAGTGGAAGGCAAGCCAGTTGAGGTTAAGTGACTTGCCCAAGGTCACACACACAGCTAGTAAGTGTCAAGGATCTGAAGTCACATTTGAACTCAGATCCTCCTGATTCTAGGCTGGTGATCAATTCACTGTACCACCTAGCTTCCCCTAAAGTGATTTTTTTTTTAAACACAGGTTTGCTCATGTCACCCCATCCCCCAACTCAACGAACCTCAGTGACTTCTTATTGTCTCTAGGAGCAAATAAAAATGCCCTGCTTGGCATTCAAGAAACTTCATAACCTAGCCCCCTCCTACCTTCCAGACTTCTTGTATTTTGCTGCCCAACATGTCTTTTTTAATCCAATGACGCTTGTCTCCTGCCTGTTCCATGAATAAGACGTTCTATGCTTTAGCTCTGTTCATGCTCTCTGGCTAACACCAGTGCCTGGAATGTTCTCCCTGCTCTGCTCAGACTGCTGAACTCACTGGTTTCAAATGTTTCAACTAAATTCCCACTTTCTACAGGAAGCTGTCCCCACCCTCTTAATCCTAGTGCCTTCCCTCTGTTAATCATTTCCTCTTTATCCTGTATATAGCTTACATTGCATATATTTGTTTGCATACTGCCTTCTCTGTTAGATGGGAAGCTCCTTACATACCAGGACTATCTTTGACTTCTTTTTATTATTGAAGGGTTAAGTAGAGTGCTTGCCACATAGTAGTTGTTTACTAAATGTTTACTTATTGATCGATTGAACCCTGGGGAGTATATCTAGAAAAAAATTTTCAAAGAATGTGTAACTAAAAGTTTCCCCCACCCCTAGATATAGTCACTTTGACTTCAGTAAGGCTACAATAGTAGCTCTATCCTCCGTGACACAAAACCTGAAGTAAAAGAAGTGAATGAGTGTATGGGGGAAGGGAAAAAGAAATAGTAGCATTTCAAGGTTGAAGGAATGCATCTTGAGGGACCACTTTTGGGGAGTCCTAATTTGGTGACAAATTAAAGAATCAACAATTTGGTCATGATTTCTCACATCAAAGGAGACTTTACTGTGAGTAAAAAGGGTTGAAAACCACTGATCTAGAACTAGAGGTATGTTATGGGGCTGCATGGTTGGTAGTGTACTATTCAACATTTTTCTCAATAATTTTAAATAAGTAGATGAATGAATCAACCCAAAAGCATTTAAAAAGCACCAACTGTATGCTATTAAACTCTTCTCTATGTGCTAAGGAAATAGAAGGCATATTTACAAAATTTTCTGAAAACATGAGACCGTGAGAGAAATATTCTATGTCAAACAAAAGGCTAAATGATGATTTAAATAAGTGAAGGCCATATAATAGAAAAGAAATAGTATACTGTTTAAGGGAATAAATTGCTATGTTTAGCTTTAAAACTCACTTATACACAAATGGTTAAGGAGAACTGACTTGACAGCAAAGAAATATAAAAAAAGATCATAAGGTCATCATGAATCCAAGGTGCGACATGACTACTGGAACAGTTAGAAAAACCTTCAGCTTCATTAATAAATATGTGATGTAAACATCAAAGAAGATGTGGCTGTGTTCTTCCTGTCTCCAGATGATAGAGTGGACAGAAACAGAGATGTGGCTAATGATATAGTGCACAGGACGTTTTGAAGGAGAATAGGAGGAGAAATGAAAATGATAATTAGCATTGCAATATTGTCCTTGCCTTTGAGGCTGTTATCCTTTGCCAAGATCATAAGAGAAAAGCCATTATAATTGTTTTAGGACATAAGCATAGATCTCAGTGATGATGGGGTTCCAGAGAAGAGAACTGGATTAGAATCTGTGACTCTGATCAGAATGAGGATGAGAGTGGAGGTAAGGCAGGATTGGAATGCTGAGAGAGAGTGGGATGGACTTCAGTGAACATACATCATGGGTGATATAGAGAGTACCAGACCAAGCTGAAGTTGTACATATTGTGGTAAGGTAATCATTTGTTCTCTCTAGCTCCAGCTTGTACCCCTCCAATTCACTGTCTGTATTTGGAAGTGGTTTGGATTTGGTAGACCAAAGTTTGCCTCTAAGAGAATAGGTGAATAAGTGTTTATGCTGACTTTCATTGATCCCTCTCTTTCATTATATTTTCATTGCATTAAACACATATTTTCATCATGTGTGGAGTTTAGGAATAGCACATATAGTAAAGATGTGGCAAAGAGGAATAGTATCATGGCATAGAGAGCCATAACAGTTAAGTAGACATAATCCACATACATAGAACCTCATAGAGAAGAGGGAAATCATCCATAAAGGGGTGGAACTAAAGGGCCATAGGCAACCAACTTTCTTAGAGTCCTAGAAAACTTGACATATATTCCAGAGTATCCTTTGGTGTTGGGGGTTGAGGGGTGCTTAGAAGATGGGAATGAGTATTTGACTCAGAACACCTTGTCCTCACAAACGAAAAGAATCAGGTAGCAGCTACTATGTTCTCTGGCATGTTCAGTTTTGGGTGCCATGTTTAAGAAGGGGAGAAATATTGTTATATAGTGAATAGGAAAAGGTGGCCTTAGGATCAGGAAAGCCTAAGTTTAAGTCATACCTTTTACACCTAAAGTAATATGCAACAATGGACAATTTATTTAATTTCATACTATGTAACTATTATTTACAGAATATACAGATTGTGTTGATAAAGGGAGTTCTCCAGGCCAATGAAATCATAGGTCTAGCCTAAAAAAATTATTTAAAGAGCACGCAAAATAGGATTTTTAGGATGATATGTGGCTAAGAAACCATGTGATGAGAAACAATAAAAAAGAACTGGTCATGTTTGGTTTGAAGAAGAGAAGTCTTAGGGGTGATAGTTGTAATGAGAATGAGAATTTGAAGATCTTTCCCACCCTTAATAGACCTAGAGGGGAGTTTGAAGACCTCCTCTGCTTTGAAAGTAAACTCTGCCTCCCGATAGGTTGAATGTAATCACATGGAGCCTGTGATGGAGGGAATTTGCTGAAGGGAGGCAGAGAGCCCATAGGAAGCTTCCCTGCTGTGAAGATAAACTCTTCCCTCTGATAGGCTGAATGTAGTCGCATGGAGGCTGTGGTGTGAGGAGTTTGATGAAGGGAAGCAGAGGCCATAGGAAGCTGGTAGTCAGAGCTAGCAGGATGCTGGAAGAGAGAGGAACTCAGGCAAGGAGATAGAGAGGTTTGTGAATAAATATTGATCTTATATTGGTTTGTGGGAAGGCTGAAGGATGCTGTGTCTCTCAGCATTATTATGGCTTCTGACCATCTTTGGTACTATGATAGAATCAGCTTACTGGTTCTGGGATTCAATTTTCTGGTGTCTAAATAAATGCATCAGTTCTATCCTCTATCTGGAGAGTTTGGTATATTTTGTGATCAAATGTCATGTGATACTTATAATCATGATCTTTTTCGTGATTGTGGTGTTGTAAATATTGCATTGGTGCTACAATAGGAGTGTCTGAAGGGACAGCATAAGGAAGAATCACTAGGCATTTTCTGTTGTAATAGACAGCATAACTAGGATGAAAACATGCTAGTTAGAGTGGTAGATTTCAACTCAATTAGAGTTCAATTCCTGACTTGATTGACTAACTACTTATTAGACCTTGAGAAAGTCACTTAACCTCTCTGCAACTCAGTTTCTTTTTCTGTAAAATGAGGGGGCTGAATTAAATGATCTCTGCAATCCCTCCAAATCCCAGATTTTATAGAGGAGTTTCTAACAAGTTGTCAAAAATCAAAGCAAAACATGAATTAGGTTCTCTGTGAATGAGTCAACTTCAAGTCACTGGAAAGGCTCAAGCAGAAGGTAACTCATTCTATCATTCTATTATTTTATGAGCACATTTAGAACCCATTATGTATTTTTCATTTTCTCAGCATAAAGGACTCTTGAATAATAAATATGGAGTATGGAGACAGGAATATTGGTTCATGCTTATAATTCCTGCTACTAAGGAGGTTGATGTGAATGTATCTTGTGATACTGTCAACATCTCATTGATATTGTCAGTAATAAAGGATCATGGAAAATTATAACAAAATTTGGTTGCCCAGAGAAGCTCATCAGAACTGTACATCAGTTCAAGATGGCACACTTGCTTGAGTTCTGGATAATGGATTATGCTCTTGCACTTTCCCAGTCCCCAGTAGAGTGAAACAGGTCTCTGTGTGTGCTTGCTCCCATGCTTTTCAGCATGGTATTTTCAGCAACATTGTTAGATACCTTCAATGAAGATGAACACAGCATCAAGGTCAGCTGCTGCACTGATGGTGAATTATTTAACTTGAAAAAGACTACAAGCCAAGACTAAAGTGGAGGCAGAGTTGGCACATGATTTTATACAGTCTCTGAAGCTGAAATGTAACAAAGTATGGATTGATTCTCTGCTACTTGTGCTAATTTTGGTCTAACAATTAACACCAAGAAAACACAGGTTCTTCACCAGGCAGCACCACACCATCCATACATGGAACCATCAGTTACAGCAAATGAAGAAGTTTTGAATACATGGATAAGTTGTCTTTCCTTGGCAATATACTTTCTAGGGATGAACACATTGAGAATGAGGTTGAAGCATGCATGTCCAGAGCTAGTTCAGTGTTTGGATGCCTCCAAAAAAAATATGAGAAAGAGAAGTATTAAACTGCCTACCAAACAGGATGTGTACAGAGCCATTGTTCTGATTTCATTGTGGTACACCTGTGAAACCTGGACTGTATTCCAGCACCATGCTAGGAAACTGAATCACTTCTATTTGAATTGTCTTAGGAAGACTCTGAAGATCATCTGGCAGAATAAGGTACTGGACACTGAGGTCCTTTCTCCAGCTAAGCTGCCAAGCATTCAAATTCTACCCCATTGGAGTTGCACTCCAATGGACTGGCCATGTTATTTGAATGCCAAATGTACACTTGATTAAAAGGCTATTTTATAGAAAACTCATACAAGGCAGGAGCTCAGAAGTGATACAAGGACATTTTCAAGGTCTCTTGGAATTGGAATTGATTGTGTGATATAGGAGGTGCTGACAAAGGACTACTCAGCATGCTTGCACACAGCAAAGAAGGTGCTGTGCCCTATGAGCAAAGCGTGATTGAAGTTGCTCAAAAGAAACATGAGATGCACAAATTTAGAGAATCCACCCCAAATGTTCACATGGACTATTTGTGCTCATCCTGTGGTAGAGCATTCCAAACTTGTATTGGTCTAATCAGTCATAGTCAGACACATTGTAATTTGACTCTAATATAATGATGTCATTTTGATCCTCTTTGAGATCAAAAGACAACAGTCAACCAACCAATCTCATGAGCTCTGGAGTTCTGAACTGCAGTATAGCCATCATCAAATTGGTAGCCAGAGTAACTCTGTCACCAATGTAGTGAGCTGGGAACTGAAGAAGAACAGATTGCTTAAAGAAAGTCAAACTGGCCCATATTGGAAACAAAACAGGTTAGTTTCCTTGATGACCAAGAACTATACTGGGCCTATGAATGACGATTATACTTCCATCCTAAATGAGATAGGGAAATCTAATTTTCCCTCTCCCTCCCCACCCCACTTTGGTGAAAGGTGAAACCTCCCCAGTAGATTTAGAATCAGAAGAAAGGGTCTCAAATGCTAGCTCTTTCACTTACTAGTTATGCTAATTTGGACAAATAATTTAATTTTTTCTGGGCTTCGACTTCCATTCTAGGGTAAATTTAGAGGCTTAGATTAAATGACCTTTAAATTGCTAAGGCCTCTTCCATTTCTGATAATCTGTGATATTTTATAAGAAGTAAAAATGGCAAAAAAAATACTACTTCAACATGATGGATTTGGGATTTCCTCAATGGTATAGATTTTTATACATCTGTGCTTTCATATCCTTTGTGAGTATTATTTACATCCTCAAATAAATTCCCCAAATGAAGTCCATAAAATAGATTGGGTCTTATTCTGTGTTTCTTGAGATTGTATGAATTTTTTTTGCCATTATCCTTCAGTTCTGTTTTTATAGTCTTCTGCAAGATAGCTGTAATCGCCAAAGAGTTTGCATGTCTATCCATACAAGAAAGGCAAAATGCTTGAGGATTATTTGTTGACAAAACTTCAACATGAATGGACCTTGTTCAATAGTATATATTAGTATCTCTATACATATACATATACATATGCATACATACACACACATGCACACACACACACACATATGACAGACAATATATATACACACAAATCTGGACCTAAATTTGAAAAGGAAAGAGGGTTAGATTGTTTACACAAAATCGAGAAACACTTTTTTGTCCCACTAATTAGAAGACAGTTTATTTATTTGAAAAATGAGTAGTAGCATTGATCTTATAAAGTTGATTTGAAGACCACGTTTGATAATTTTTATTTTTTGTTCTTCTCTATTTCCTACTAAGACTACCATATACAATTGGCAACATCCGCACAGGGTTTTTCAAATCAGTCTTGTTCTCGCTATTACCATGGATGCCACCCTAATTCAGGTCCTCATTAGCACCCAAATTGACTGTTGCTGTCAGCTTTTTTTTACACATTTTTCTACTTTTACTCTTTTCTTCTTCTTCAATTCTTCATTATGCTGGATAAATTATCTTTCTTAAACATAAATCAAACTGGGTGCGGTGGCACAAACCTATAATTTTTGCTAATTGAGAGGCTGAATCTGCCAGATCTTCTGAGTTTAGGGATTCTAAGTTAAGGAGTGGCCTAGGTTAGTCAGGTGCATGTACTAATTCTAGCATTAATATACTGAAGGTCCAGTAACAGGGAGTCAACAGATTATAAGGAGGGAAGAACCAGTCCAGGTTGGGAAGAAAGTAAATCAAAGGTTTAGTGCTGATTGACAGTAGAATTGGTCAAGTGAAGACAAGCCTAGAAGAGATTGGGAGACCCAGTCTTGGAAATACAAAAATAAACAGCATCACCAGCACCACCATAATGACAACCCCAAATAGATTGGGTTGGATCAGTCTACTATAACAAAAAATATTCAGCGGTTACATATTGCCTCTCAAGTAAGATTCAACCTTCTTTGTCATTCAAAGACTCCATCAACCTGGAATCATATTAAAAAAACAAAACAAAAGAAAACTTCCATCATATTGGGTAATTCTTCTTTGGATAATTTACAAAAATCCACAAAAAAGGAACCACACAAATAAGAAGACATGGGGGAATTACAAATTTCACTGGTGGAGGGAATATCCATAGCAATGAGATAATGGAAACATCTCAGCAAATAAAGAAATGAAATATGCAACACCAAAAGTACCTTCCCCTTTAGTAGCAGACTTTCCATTAGGGTGATTTGACTTATTCAGGCTTTTGTCTGACTCCCTAGCTTAGTTCATGCTTGCTCCCATCTTTTTTGAAGCTTACAGATTTTTCACCTCAGGTGGTACACAGTATAAGAGGCTGTTTGTCTGATTTACTGCCTCCCTGTTAAAATCATCAGCAGTCCAGTCTAGCTGTGACTATAACACTTGGGATTTCACCAGCTAAACGAGCCTAGTCATGTGACTGCAGTGAGAACAGAGGACTCTTGAGTCTTTGTTTCTCTTTTAGTCCTCTAAAACTAAAATGAAAATTGCAATAAAAATGGTACCGTTATAGCCAACATGCCTATGAGATTATACTTTGGAATAAAGGATGGCTGACTGATTATTCCTCCAGCTTACAGTCCTTTCATGATTTTCTAACTCCAGTGTCTGTGACATACAACACGGCAGGAGTGTGCTTCATGCCCTCACACTCCACCCCACCTCCCATTCTCCTTCTCTCTGGTTTGGGGGATAATTTAACTTGGAATAAAATAGTCTCTACGGTCCTCCAGTTTTAGTATGATCTCATCCAGATATCAGTGCTGACTGAGCCTATTGTTTCAGAGTGGTTAGAACTTTGATTTTCTTTGAACACTGTAACATCATTTGAGGAGTTCAACAGTAATTTTGCCATAGGGAGTACCTTTCTACCTTGAAAATGTCCTAGTCACATAGCCACTAAATGTTGTTTCCCTGGATTTTTTGCTTGGATTGTCGTATATGACAATTCTAGACAGCCAAGTATCAACTTTGGGAGGATGTGGTGATCTGACTTTTGAGAAATCTTCCATTTTGAAGAGAGGAGAGGAAAAAGAAAGAGGAGAGAAAAGGAGAGAAGAAAAGAAGAGAGGAAAGGAGAAGAATGGAAAGAAGATGAGAGGAGAGGAGAGGGGAGGAGAGGGGATACAAGAGGAGAGGAAAGGAGAGGAGGGGAGGGGAGAGAAAAAGAAAGAATAGAAGAGGGAAGGAGAGAGGATGGAGAAAAGAGGAGGAGTAACTGGTAGCCTCTAAATTTGGGTGCATGGATAGAACTTCGCAAGTGTGAAGAAGGAAGGAAAGAAGGAAGGGAGAGAGGGAAGAAATAAATATACATTTTCAAAAAAAAATTATTTATTTTAAATTTATTTATTTACTTTTGGTTTACAACATTCAGTTCCACAGTTCCTTGAGTTTCAAAATTTTTCCCCCTCTGTCTCCTTTCCCATATCCCCCTGCCATGGTGGCATTTAATCAAATATAGGATCTACAAATACCTTCATATTAAACATTAGTCAAGTTGTAAAGAAGGATTATAACCAGTGGAGTGAACAATGAGAAAGAAGAAACAAAACAAAATAAAACAGAAAAAAAGAGCAAGTAGTTTGCTGTAATCTGCATTCAGATTCTGTGGTTCTTTCTCTGGATGAGGATATTCCTTTCCAGCATGGGTCTTTGGGAGTTATAACTTTGCATTCCTGGGAGGAGCCCAGTCTGTCCAAGTTAGTTATCACACATACAACGTGTCTGTAATTGTGCACAAAGTTCTCCTGGTTCTGCTCTCCTCGCTCAGCATCAGTTTATATAAGTCTCTCCAGGTTATTATGAAGTCTGTCTGCTCCTCATTTCTTATAGCGCAATAGTATTCCATTACATTCATATATCACAAATTGTTCAATCATTCCCCAATTGTTGGACATCCCCTAGATTTCCAATTCTTTGCTACCACCAAAAGAGCTGCTATAAATATTTTTGTACTAATGGGCCCTTTTCCCACTTCTATGATTTCTTTGAGATACAGCCCTAGAAGTGGTATTGCTGGGTCAAAGTGTATGCACTTATTTATAACCCTTTGGGAATAGTTCCAGATTGCTCTCCAGAATGGCTGAATCAGTTCACAACTCCACCAACAGTGCATTAGTGTTCCAATTTTTCCACATCCTCTCCAGCAAGAAATAAATATACTTCATGCTCAAATGTTGAAGCAATGATTCTAAAGACATATTTAGTCTTATAAAATGAAAGAACCAGATGCATATGTGTCCTAAACTGATACATTTATGACCTTATACTTGTAGTTCATTTTGTTTCAAGTAGTTTTATGATTAATATAGTATATGTTATTTTTTTATCTAATAGAATGTCATGGAAAGGATCTAAAGTCTTGACAAAGCACATACAAAAAAAATCTGTATTTGAAGAGTGACCAGCTGTAACAGCCCATGTTAAGCAATTGATAGTTTGATTTATTGGCCTATAACATTAGAAAAGATCAATTTTTAGAAATTTTATTGTCTCCTTCTTATAAGCTCCTACACTTTGTGTATAATTGTGCAATTACAGGACTATTCTTCTATGCCTTCCAGTTAATTAACAAAATGACTTATCTTTCTAATTTTTCTCTAATTTGCTTTTCCCATGTTGAGATGACTTTATTCTTAGTGTATTTAATGTCTAATTCTTTCCATATTTTTTTCTTCTTTTTATTTGATGGTTTCATATCCATCTCTCCTTTGCAAATAGTTAGAATATTCTCCAGGAACCTGAAATAGATTTTCCTTTTTCCTATTTTCTCAAAGCCATACCTTTATAAGTCAAAGTTATTAACAAGCAAATTTCAAGAGTGTAACTTTCCCCCCCGATCTTTGACTACACCTTGTTAATTTTTAATGTAGCATATATAAGAATCTCAGTAGCTTTCTTATCCTACTAACTGAAGATTCAAGGGAAGCCCAAATCCTTTGAGTCACTCAGTCGAAAGTCTTTTGTCCACCAGTGGGTTGTTTGAATTCATTGATAATTTCTCATACTTCCTCTTCCCCCACCCCAGCATGAATCAGCAGCAATCCCCAAACCTTGCTGTGCACACCAGGTCCAACCTACTTATTCTCTTCTCCCATTTCTAGTCCTTCTCGAACCTGATAAGAATCCTTTTAATGCATACCATGCTTTACTGGTTTTGGTGTCCTATATTTGGTACCACCAGGGATTCCGGTGGACCTGATCTGTTTCCAACCTCCTTGGCTATCCCTCTAACACTGTGAATATTTCTCTTCGATGAAACTTACTTGCTTTATGTTCTCTTTGCTTGTTTCATCTTGTGCTATGTTATGTCTTGTGGTATACCAGTCTTCTTCTTTAGAAGCATCATCTAGGGCCAGGATTAAAGGTTCTGGAAGCCACTTGTGCCTCTCAAGGTATGGTTTAGGGCACATAGAATACAGGAATTGGACTTGTAACCCTAGCCCTTATCATAGGAGCTCCTCCCTTTCCCTTAACACAAAGAGTGACTAGGGACCTTCCCCCAAAACATGTATGTCTCTTGGGCTCTTCCCCCTAGCAACAAAAGTGGCACATAAAAGAGATGGCTATGTCTCCTTGTACTCTAACTTAAAATCCCATATCTCACTCAAACTACATTAAGTAGCATTGAATTCTTTTTTAAAAATTATCAGAGCTAAATCTCTTATCTCCCTGCTTATCCTTTCAGTTTTATTTAGTTAAAACTGTTCATTTTTTGATCATCAGAGGAATATATCAGTCAGTCAATTGACCAGCAAACATTGGTTAGATATTTGCTATGTGGGAGGTACTGTGTTCTCTAATCTTACACTGATTTTATTTTTCTCAGGCAGTCTTATACGTAGAATCACATAATTTAAGATGTTATTTGATTTAATGTTAACACATCCAATCACAACCCGTTTTCTAGATAACAATGTGAGAGATCCACCCAAATCCATTAAGCTGAAATAACTTGCTGAGTCACACACAGCTAGCTTGTGTAAGAGATGGTACTCTAAGACAGATCTGCCAGAAAAAATTCCAGGGATTCTTCCACAACATACTTTCTCCCCACAAAGAAAAAAAAAGCACATTCAAAGTAAGTTTCACTTCATGGATCTTTGGCTGTTCAATCTCTAACACATGGGCCTGGAAATCATATATTTGTTTCCTCTTTATTAATCCCAAAGTAGAACTTGACAGCAGATTGGAAATGAAGGTGTGTGTGTGTGTGTGTGTGTGTGTGTGTGTGTGTGTGTGTGAAAAAGTGGGGAGTATGGGAAGACATCTAGCTTGTAAGCTTATGTGAGTGGGAGGATAATGGTGATGTTGACAGTAATAGGAAAATTAGGAGAGGGAAACTGGGGGAAAGGAAATGAACTAAGTTTTGGACATGTAGAATTTAAGATGGCTATGGTAGACAACTAGGTAGTACAGTGGCTAGAACGCCAGGCCTGGAGTCTGGAAGACTCATCTTTCTGAGTTCAAATCTGGCCTCAGACGCTTACTAGCTATGTGACCTTCGGCAAGTCACTTAACCATGTTTGCATCAGTTTCATCATCTGTAAAATGATCTGGAGATGGAAATGGCAAAGTACTTCAGCATCTTTGCCAAGAAAAGTCTATATGGGGTTAAAAAGAGTCAAACGTGACCAAAACAACTCAACAACCACAACTCTGTAGTTGTAGTTTCCATGTACATTTTTTTTAACTGAATCAAGAATGTTCCATTGATTGTTGTGACAGTAGCAAACTATATGTGAAAAAGTAACCCCACCAAGCAATGACAATAGTTTAAATTATGACTATATTCTACGGTTTTAAGGTGTCCCATTCAACACCAGCCTCACCCACTGAGGTGTTCCAATGAAACCAACAGGGAAAAGATTTCCATCCATATTACCTAGATTATTGCCTGCTTTACTTGAGGTTTGTCCCTCAGTCTTTCCATGTGAATCTTGGCTGTTAGAGAATATTCATCAAGTAACAGAATTTCCTCAATGGATATGTGGCCCATTTTAGTAACCTCTTCAGGATCAGCTGTCTAACAACATGAGAATACTGTCTTCCTTACTTCTTAGTTGTACTATATTATTGAAAAAAAATAGAATTACTCTGAATTTTATCACCCACTTTACTGGTCATACTTCACTTTAAACAATAGAAGAGATGTCACGTGGTTCAGTCATTTTTTGTCTTTCTTTTTATCCTTTTGGGTTTGGCACAGTTCCTGGTAGTTGGTGCTTAAGAAATTCTAGTTAACTGACTCTAGGTAAAACTATGATTAATGTTTGGCAATTACAGTGAGACTAATTCAAATTCAAATTCAAATTCACTCTGAGAATGTTGTAGAGAGAACAGACTAGATAATATCTAAAGTCTTTTCCAAATGTTCTAAACTCTTTGACTCTGAGTTTATATTTAATAATCACATCTTATATGCTACAAATATGGCTTTGACTCCAAACAAGGCCATTGAGCCAAACAGCAGGGCCCTGTAGTGTAATTTCTTTGTGCATATTTTAATGTGAGCTATGAGCTTGAACTGCCTGTGGAATATCTTACTGTATCCATTACACTGGAATGACCTGACATTGCTATATCTTCAGTGCTGGGAACTCATGTCTAATTCCCTTTAAGAGCTTTTAAGAGTGCCAATCCAGGAATCAGGATGATCTGAGATCAAATTTAGTCTCAGACTAGCAAGTCGCTTAACTGTTTGCCTCAGTTTCCTCATCTATAAAATGATCTGAAGAAGGAAATGGCAGACCACTCCAGTATCTTTACCAAGAAAACCCCAAATGTGGTCAATGAAGAGTTGGAGATGACTAACCAACTATACAACAACATACAAAGTAATTTATCTGTTTTTTGGTCTTCAGTGATGCTTTCTAGATTCCCTCTAGAGGATGCATTTATGGGCATATGAATCATGAGCAGCAGGCTATCAGCATAAGGTTTTTGTATCAACAAAATGAAGGAATTGAATGCTAATGCTAAGAATTATAAAATCACCCCTTTATAGAAGTTTAAAAAACAAAACTATAATGGCGAACCGTGATTTCATTAACAAAAGGATATTCTTTACCAAGCCTGTAGGGTAACTGCTATTTATTAGCCCCAGAGAGTTGCTTGAGACAGTGAAAGATACAGGATCATGGAGACAGTAAATAATGTGTCAGAGACCAGACTTGAACCCCCATCTTCCTGAGGCCAAGGCTAGTGATCTCTTCATCAGACCCCAGTGTCTCTCTCTTTCTTTAACAGCAGCTTAAAATCCCTAAGGTCCTTTCCTCATAACAAGCCTGAGAGGCGCCTACATTCTATGTCAAAAGTCTCTATGATCCTTCTATCTAAAAAACTGAATTATTCTTGATTCTAAAACTGTCTTCTTGATCTCAATATGGCCAAGGAACTTTTTATTTTAAAAACCATTTAAAATGATTTTACTTTTTTTTTGTTTTAAGTACATTTTCATTGATTTCTATTTTTTACATCACCATGATTTAAAATGATTTTTATCAACAAAGATTATGATTATTCTTCCATAGACCTATATATTCCCTCAGAAGATCATTTTCTTTGATGTTTGTTTATTTCATTTTCCTTGTATTCCATGTTAAAAACACTTTGTTTTCCATGGGAATGGATAGAAAGTATCATAATCTATTTTCTTCAGTAATTCTTTATTCTTGAAAAAACTAGTCTTTGATGCTGAGTGAAGTGAGCAGAACGAGGAAAATATTGTATGCAGCCATAACAACATTGTTCAGTGACTGATTTTGATAAACTTAGCTCTTCTGAGCAATATAATGATCTAAGACAACTCCAAAAAAGTCATAATGGAAAATGAAATCCACATCCAGAGAAAGAACTGTGTAGCCTGAATGCAGATCAAAGCATATATTTTCTTTTTTTTTTCTTTCTTATGGTTTTTGACTTTTGTTCTGATTCTTTCACAACATGACGAATGTAGAAATATGTTTTTGAAAAAAAGAAAAAAAATTAGTCTTTTACAGCCTCAAGGATTTCTGTTATTTCATACTTCCCAAAGGTGTCGTTCATATTTGGTAGTTTTGAAGTCATCGGTTAATCTTGTGTTTTCTCTAGCAAACATCTTAATTGGTTTTGTGTCAGAACTAATTCTAGAAGGGACTTTGATCTTTCTACTGTCTTCACATATTGAAGAAGTAAGAGAGAGATTTGTGATTTATTGAGAAAAAGTTTTCTTTTGAAGTCCTTTCAGCAACATTGATAAATTTAAGGACAAGAATCACTTCTTGGTCCTTATATTTTTACCACTTTTCTTTCAAATTAAAATTTATTGTTCATTCTTTTTAGTTATGTCCAACTCTTTGTGACCGCATTTGGGGTTTTCTTGGCAAAGATACTTGAGTGGTTTGCTATTCCCTTCAGTTCATTTTACAGATGAGGAAACCAAGGCAAACAAGGTTAAATGACTTGTCCAGGATTATACAGTTAGTGTTTTATTTTATTTTGTTTTAATTTAATTTAATTTTTTGGAAGCAGTTGGGGTTAAGTGACTTGCCCAAGGTCACACAGTTAGTAACTGTTTCAAGTATCTGAGGTCACATTTGAACTCAGGTCCTTCTGACTTCAGGGCCAGTGCTCTATTCACATATAGCTAATTTTTGAGGTTAGATTTGAACTCAGGTCTTTCCGACTCCAGGCCCCATACTCTATCCATTCTACTATCCACTATAGCTGCCTATAAATTATAGTTAGATAAAGTAAATTAGATAGTATATTGCCTGTTGGTAGTTCTAGCAAATATTTCATTTATATTTTGTCCTGATCATGGCCATATTACAGAGCAATTATCATTCCTAGTTCTGAAAGCCACATTTTTTACATATGAATTCAAAGCTTTTATTTAGGCCTTACTAAGTGCTAAGTACAGTGCTAATAAACATTAGAAACTGACGTCTAAAGTACGACTGTAACTTGCCCAAGGTTGTACTGTTAATAGAAAACAGGGCTGGGTTCCAAATCCAGTCTTCTTTCCACTATGCAGGTATGCAGGCTGTTCTCACCTCTGGGGATGGCAGGCTTGTTGCTTCTTTCCATTTCCATCCATTGCTGCATGGTTCTAATTGTTAGAAAATGTTTTCTTTTATGGAGTCAAAAATGCTAACTTCATTCACAGCACTAGCCTTTAGACTCCAATCAACCCCCTGGAAAAGGGGAAGGTAGGGAGGTGTTTCCTTTGAAGGCTACATTTTGTAAAGACTTTGACAAACTACAGAGCTTCAAGAACAGAATAGCCAGGGTGCTGAAGGGCCTTGAATTCAGGTTACATGATGATCAGTTCAAAGAACTGATTTTGTTCAGCCTGCAGAAGAGAAGATTTGTTTTGGGGGAATGGGGTGAGATATAATGGCTGTATACAAGTAATTGAAGGGCTAGCAATTGTTAAAGTGATTAAACTGGTTTCCCTTGGCCCCAGAAAATAGACCAAGGGACAATAAATCAGGAATTGGAGTAAGAGGCAGATTTGAATTCAAATATAATTTTAAAAAAAACTAAAAATTGAACCTATCTAAAAATGGGGAAGGCAAAATTCCTACTTAGTAACTTCTTTCACTTAATGTCTGTGAGACCTTGGGCAAGTTCTATAACTTCTATTGCCCTCAGTTTCCTTATCCACAAATTGCAGGAATTGGATAAGATGATCTCTAAGATCCTCGAGGGCAGCTAGGTAATGCAGTGGATAGAGTATTGGGCTTGGAATCAGAAAAAAAAATCAGCATGAGTTCCAATCTAGCCTCAAACACTTAACCAGCTGAGTGACCTTGGGCAAGTCACTTAAACTTATTTGCCTCAATTTTCTCATCTGTAAAATAAGGTGGATAAGAAAATGGTAAACCGCTAGTATTTTTGCCAAGAAAATCCCCAAAAAGGTGTCATGAAGACTCAGATGTGACTGAAATGATTAAACAACAAAGGTCCCTTCCAGATTTAATTCTATGGCTTTATGATACTATATAATTTGCTGAGGGTTACATAAGTAACCAGCGTATGAGGCAGATTTTTCTGAAACAATGACCCCCTAGATCTTTTTAACAAAACAGTTGGTCATTTGTTTGTTTTTTACAGAGATGCTATAGGGCTACCAAAACCTTCAAATAATTAAATTTAACAGTCCCTCAAAGCTGAAAGAAGTATATTGTACACATACAAAGGGGATATCATATTGCCACTCAAGAATAACATCCCAGAATCAAAGAATCACATAATTTGAGAGTTGGAAGGGCCTTTGGGGGTGGGGCCATTTAGTTTAGACCATACATGAAAAGTACAAGAGGATGGGTGTAAACAATGTTATGAGAGAGATGTTTTACTATAAAAGGTGCATCAGTTATGTGGCAAGAGTAGGGGATAGGTAGCCTGCTTGTCCATTAGTATCCATGCCAATGTTGAGAGAATTAGAGGAAGATCCCTTGTTTACTGTAAGGGCACCATTGAGTAGAATTTATGGAAAAAATGTGAACAAGAGTCAAACAGTGCAAGATACTATACATTGTTTACTTTCTAAATTACTTGTGGGAATACCCACACAGGTGAGATCAGAATCACAACAATCCCATAATAACCACACCGGCTCTTACTTATACAGATTTACATTGTACTTTTCCTGGCAACAATTCTGTGAGCTAGGGAGTATTAAGTATTACTACTTTCATTTTACAGATGAGAAAACTGAAGGTGAGGGAGGTTAAATTTCTAATCCTGGGTCACATATCTGTCAAGTATTGAAATCAGAAATCTACTCTACCCCATCTGACTATAAGAGAAACACTTTTTCTACTTCATTGTTTAGTTAAACCAGTTTGATTTTTTTATTTGTAAATAATATAAATAATTGCTTCATATATATTACATACAGTTATCATGTGCCATTTTCTACTTGTGACATCTTCATTGACGTAAACTGCTACCTTCATCCCATTTATCCTATACTCATTATCCTTTTGTCATGACTGTCTTATCTTTGCTGAAATTAACTCCAGCATAAGAGAAATCTTTATCACTCACCATACAGAGAGCCTTTTTTATCTATAGATTTAACCTTGATCTCAGGAAGAATTTCATAATATCCCTTTTGTTCCCTTTTCATATGAGACAATGTGAATTTGAGGAGAGATTAGTGATAGGAAATTTTCCCCTCTAGTAATCTCTGCTATGAAGTTAGAACTAAGCTGAATCCACATAGCTCAAGATAGTTTAAGAAAATAAAAAGAGACAAAAGTGAAAAATCTTCAAAGTCTGTAGAATTTTATAGATAAAATAGACCCTAGAAATCATCTTGTACAGTGCCCTAATTTTACAGAAGAGAAAACTAAATTCCAGGAAAGTTAATTAACTTCTCCTAGTTCGTACAGTTAGTAGATAGAAAAGAAAAAATAATTGAACTCATTACTGTGACTACAAATCTAGCATTATTTTTTTTTATTAATTTGTTTATTTACTTTTAGTTTACAAGACTCAGTTCCAAAGTCCCTTGAGTTTCAAGTTTTCTTCCCTCCCTTTCCCCCTCCCCCCATGGCAGCATGCAGTTAAGTATAGAATCTGCAAATACTTTCACGTTGGACATTAGTCTGGTTATATAGAAGGGTTGTAACCAATGGAGTGAACAATGGGAAAAAGGAAACAAAACCAAACATGGAAAAGAGCAATAGCATGTAGATTGCTTCAGTC
>CM053586.1:54163452-54195437 GCA_028646515.1 Pseudochirops corinnae
AACCCATCCCTCCCCTCCATCATCCCACCTCTCATCCCCACTCCCCCTACTCTCCTGTATGGCAAGATATGCAGTTTAGAGTTTATGTCATTCCTTCCCTAAGCCAAATTCAATGAGAGTAAGGTTGACCCTTTCCCTTTCACCTTCCTGTTCTTCCCCTCCATTGTAACAATTATCCCTTGCCTCTTCCTTATGAGATGATTAATCCCATTCTGTCTCTCCCTGTCTCCTCTCATTCTAATCCTTTCCCACCTAAGTTTCACCTTTTAAAGTACCATCCCTTCCTATTCAATTGATCCTGTGCCTCTATGTACACATATATACCACATATTCAGATATGTGTTTATATGCATATATAAGCCCTCCTATGTAGACATATATGTATGTATATGTATATATACATTTGTATTCCCTTCACCTATACTCACACTGAGAAAAGTTTCATAAGTTATAATTATTGTTTTTTCATGTTGGCATGTAAATAGTTCGCCTTTGATAAGTTCCTTATGATTTCTTTTCCATGTTTACCTTATCATGCTTCTTGTATTTGAGTGTCAAATTTTCTTTTCAGTTCTGGTTTTTTCAGCAAGAATGTTTGAAAGTCCTCCACCTCATTGAATGACCACATTTTCCCCTGGAACATTATACTACATTTTGCTGGGTAGGTGATTCTTGGTTTTAATCCTAGCTCCCTTGATCTGCAGAATATCATGTTCCAGGCCCTTTGATCCCTTAATGTAGAAGCTGCTAGATCCTGGGTTATCCTAGTGTGTTTCCACAGTATCCAAATTGTTTCTTCTTGGCAGCTTGTAATATTTTCTCCTTGATCTGTAAACTCCGGAACCTGGCTATAACATTCTTAAGAGTTTTCTTGTTGGGGTCTTTTCAAAGAGGTGATCAGTGAATTCTTTCAAGTTCTATTTTGCCCTCTGGTTCTAAAATATCTGGGCAATTTTCCTTGAAAATTTCTTGAAGAATGCTTTCTAGGTTCTTTTTTTGATCATGGCTTTCGGGTAATCCAATAATTTTTCAATTGTATCTCCTGGATCTATTTTCCGGATCAATGATTTTTTCAAGGAGATATTTCACATTGCCTTTTATTTTTTTATTTGTTTGGATCTGTTTAATAGTATCTTGATTTCTCAAAAAGTTGCTTCCATTTACACTACTCTAATTCTGAAGGAATTATTCTCTTCAATCTTTTGAGATTCTTTTTCTATCTGGCAAATTTGATATTTTAAGGCATTCTTCTCCTCATTGGCTTTTTGTGCCTCATTTGCCATTTGAGTTAATCTATTTTTTAAGGTGTTATTTTCTTCAGTCCAATTGTTGACTCTCTTTTAATGTTTTACTTGCATCATTCTCATTTCTCTATCCAATTTTTCCTCCTCTTATTTGGTTTTCAAAATCCTTCTTAAGCTGCTTTATGGCTTGTAGCAAGTCTACATGTTTCTTGGAAGCTTTTGGTGTGGGAGTTCTGACTGTGTTGTCTTCTTTCCGTTCCATGCTTTGATTCTTTTTGTCTCTAAAGAAGGAATCTAAAGTTTGATTGCTGTTCTTACTTTGCTTCCTTTGCCTGCTTATGTTGCCAGTCAATTACTTGACTTTTTAGCTCTGTGGAACTCTTCTTCCAGAGAGGAAACATCTGTCCCAAATCGATGGGGTTTTCACAGCTGCCAGAGCTATTAGAAGGCCATGGCAGCCATCACCAGCTTTGGCTCACTGAAAACACACCCCAGGGCCACCACCTAAGACCGTGATCTGAATCCAGGCAGCTCAACGCAAGAGCACTTAGCCTCTGAATGATCTCTTGGCCCCCCTCCAATCTGCAGGCCAGAAGCTTCTGAAGCAGCCACATGGAAGTGGCTGCCAGGCCACTGCTTCCACTGCTTCCTTGCCCTGGAGGCAGGTCGGCTGGACCGCTTTTCTCCCCCAAATTTAGCTGAGCTCCACTGACCTTTCCCTTTGTCCTTATTTCTTATGCTTTGATAGTTCTGGAAACTGCCACAGCTGCTGGTGATCCACTCTCCTAAAAGCTCCAGCAGAGGCTTGTCCTGGCCCCCCTGGGGCCAAACCGTGGTTTCAGGCTAGGCTGGGCTCGGCTTCCAGCGTGCTGTGATGAGCCCTTCCTGCTGAGCTGCCTTCAAGAGGAGATGTGTTTTTTTCTGTAACTTTCTGAGTTTTGTAGTCCTAAAATGTGTTTAGTCATATTTGATGAGTGTTTGAGGTGGCTATGTGGGAGCTGTGGAATTTTCCAGCTTCTAAGCTGCCATCTTGGCTCTGCCCCCAAAATTCACTTCCACAGTTTTGATTGTGCAGAGGAAGTAGTAATAATCATAAAGTGACTCTGTGACAGTATGTTTTTGTCATTCAGTCATTTTTCAGTTGTGTCCAATGCTTCATGATCCCATTTGGGGTTTTCTTGGCAAAGATACTAGAGGGGTTTACCATTTCCTTCTCTAGCTCATTTTGTAGATGAAGAACTTGGGCAAATAGGGATAAGTGACTTACCCAGGGTCACACAACTAGTAGAGTCTGAAGTTGGATTTGAATTCACAAAGATGAGTCTTTCTGACTCCAGGCCCAGTGCTCTATCTACTGTGCTATCTAACTAACTCTGTGAAGGTATGGCTGATAATATAATAGCTGATAGTATCCTCTTCAGTAGTTCATTCTTCAGTACCAAAAATGTAAGTCTGTGCTTCCTTCACATTCATGGGAACAGAAGCCTATCTCATCAACAAACTCCAATCACCTTTTTCAAGTGCCTTTTAACTTTTTCCTTAGCAGTGGCCAGGGATCCTCTTTTAGGCCTTCTCTTCAGACATTGAACCACTTACTAAGGAACTAAGAATTCAATAAACAATTTGAATAAGAAAAGTTAAAATGCCTTAGTAGTTCTTTCTTGTTCCTCGAAGGGGAGAAGGCCTCCATTTCTGTTATAACATTTTATTTTAACAGGAAAGACAAAAATATGAATATAATGTATTACACATTTTTCTTACAACATAAATGTATATTTCTGGCATTTAACTATTAACATTTCATAGTGATATGAATTTTCTTCATAGGTATTTTTAATCACTTACCCTATTAGATTCAAGATGTTATAGTGGAAAGAGCACTGAATTTGGTGCCAGAGACCTATTTTATAAATCCTAGCTCTGTGACTTAATGTCTATGTGAACTTCAGCAAAGCATACAAACTTTTCTGGGCCTGCCAAGTTTCATCATACATTGAATGAAGTGATTTCACTTAAAGACCTATCCTTTCTAACTCTGTGGCCTGGTTAGCTCTTAACTGGAATACTCTAACTCTAACCCTAACTTCCTAGCTGATCTCCCTGTCTCTAGATTCTCCCCTCTCCAATTAATGCTCCACACCTCTAGCTAAATAATTTCCTTAGCACATGTGACTGACCACAACTTTATCTTGTCCAAATACGTTCCAAATTTTCATATTGTCCATTACATAATATATCAACTCCTTAGCCTGGAATAGTCTGTTCTTCCAATGATGGTGTAGTGGGAAGGATAATGGATTTGAAGTCAGCACACCTGGGTTCCAATCCTAGCTCTGTTACTAGCTACTGATACGATATTGGACAAGTCACTTAACTTTTGGGGGTCTTGGTTTTCTCTTTTTTTAAATAAAAAAGATGGAGTAGTTGACTTCTAACTTCTCCCTTTCATCTCTAGCTCTATCCTCCTGTGCTTTACAGGATTTCCCATCCCTGCTCATTAGTACAGACTATCTCCCACTTCTAGAACATACTTTCTTTTTATCTTGCTCTACCCATTGAAATTAGTCATGCAGTCACTATTAGATTGCCAATTTCTTGAGATCAGGGATGGTTTTGTTTCTATCTTTATAAGCCCAGCTCTGAACAGTTTCCTACACATTCATAGCAGAGATTTAATAAATATTTATTGACTATATACTGAGAGAAGAAAATAGTTTTGACCTGACTGATTTTTCATGTAGATAAACTGTGTCAGAGATGAAAGAACTGAAATTTAAAAGTTCACTGGGGCAGCAGGTGGTGCAGTGAATAGAGCACTGGCCCTGGAGTCAGGAGGACCTGAGTTTAAATCTGGCCTCTGACACTTGACACACTTACTAGCTGTATGACCTTGGGCAAGTCACTTAACCCCAATTTCCTTTCCTTTCCCCCCCAAAAACAAAGCAAAAACAAAAGCTAATTCACAGATAATTTGTTTGAAAATATTCTAAGAAGTTGACTCAGATTTTCCCTAATTGATTAGCTGTATACTACTGGAATGTGTTGCTAACACTGACCGGAATGAATACATAATGAAACACAAATGACAGAATCAGAATGTTTCTTTTAATTGCTTAAGAAATAATGCCCCAAAGTTGAATATATCCAATCTTAAAATATTTTAAAATTGAAGAAAATAAATAACAGCTTACATGATTTTTTCAAGCATAGAATGATCCTGGATTCCTGGAGGCTGTGCTTTCAGAGGACAAATTCTAGGAGACAATAACAAGCTAGAAAAGTTTCCGGACATTTCCCCAGCACTAGGCTATACTGCTCTCACTTGAGGATCAATCAGTTTAATTGTAAAAAGGTTCATTGGCCAAAGGTCCAATAGTAGATGATGAATTCTTCATCCAAGGTAACTCATGCAATTTGAAGAAAGTATAATTTATGTTACTGGAAGGGGCACAATGATGAAATCATGGATTTTTTTTCCCCAGGCAATCAAAGTTAAATTAAATTGACAAGGTAAAACTTTGTGGGCTTACTATTATTCTTTTAAAAACATAATTTATTTTTTAAGAATTATTTTATGAAAGTCAAACCAAGAAATGTTCATTTCACTCTGCATTTTTTTTTCAATGAGGAAAGTAAAATCCCAATGCTGGAAGAAATTCAAAGTTAAAGAGATAAAAAAAATTTAAGATATTCTAATTGTAAATGATACATATATTATTTTATACAAATAACTATCACCTGTCGGGGGCCACTAGGTGGCATAGTGGATAGAGTGTCAGGCCTGCAGTTAAGAAGATTCATCTTCCTGAGCTCAAATCTGACCTCAGACACTTAGTATCTGTGTGACCTTGGGTGAGTCACTTAACCCTGTTTGCCTCAGTTTCTTCATGTAAAATGAACTGGAGAAGGAAATGGCAAACTCCAAATGGGCTCACAAATAGACACAACTGAAATGACTGAGCAACAACAAAAATCATCTATTAATGCCTCTATCTATCTTTCATCTGTCTTTTTGTGATTTCATCAGCATCAGAACATTTGATGAGGAAACTCATTCTACCAATGTAGACAAACAATTTTTTTCTGCATTTTATAGTCTTAGGAAGTTGCCTGTGACATTAAGAGGTTCAAAGGCAGGCCTAATGCCTTTCAGACAAAGGGCAGTACTTGAGGATCTGGAGAGCCACATGTGACCTCCAGGCAGCCGGTTGCCCACTCCTGACCTAATCTATTTATCTTGGTTTTTCAAACAACATCTTTAATGTTTTGTACAACTAGGTGACATAATGGAAAAGGCATTGAACACAGTGTGAGGAAGACCTAAGCGCAAATTCAGCCAAAGATACTTAACCTCTGTCTGCCTCAGTTTCCTCAAGGTTTTTTTTGTTTGTTTTTGCATATTTGCTTCCTTCTTTGATAAAATTGGTAAATGACGTACAGGGTTATGTTAAATAAAATATGTTAAATGAAAACCAATTCTGGTTATGTTAAAAAATTCCAAAAGACAAATTTCATATATATATATATATATATATATATACACACACACACACATACACACACACACACACACACACACTCACACACATATGTATATATAATTTGCTTTTTGGAGGGCAGTTGGGGTGAAGTGACTTGCCCAAGGTCACATGGCTAGTTTTTGTGTTAAGTGTCTGAGGCCGCATTTGAACTCAGGTCCTCCTGACTCCAGGGCTGGTGCTCTATACACTACACCACCTAGCCACCCCCAAATTTCATATTTTTAAGAAGAAACATTTTAATAGTTTGTAAATCCATAATCAGATGAAAAGTAAAATATATATTTTTAAAATGACTAAAGTATGCAAAGTTTGTTCTCAAGGTCTCTCATTCAAAATTGCCTTTGTCTTTTCTGGGTAGGTAGGTGAAGTTAGAAAAGATAATGGTTTCCCATATTATCCTGAGGAGTAAGGTAACTAAGGAGCTATAGGAAACAATTGGCAAAAGAGAGAGAAAAGGGGAGCCCATGACATGGGTACCCCACAATGTCATATCTGAAGTCATTCTGGAAAATAAATTATCAAATTCAATATGAATTCAGAGCTGTCTCCCCTCTTGTGCACACTGGCAATCCAAAATATTTGCTGGATCTCAACTTTATGCCCTTGAAGTACCAACAGATGGAACACTATCAGTCTGGGGAATCTAGTCTTTCCCTCAGATTCAGGATAGGTCTATTAGGGGGGTGGTAGTTTCAAAAAACCCCACAATCTTGGATGATTACTCATCCTTACCTTCTCAGAATAAAGAATGTAATAGGACCCACTTCACAGGATTATTGTGTGTGTTATAAAGAATTTTGCCAAACTTAATGCACTATGTAAATGCCAGCTATTTATTATTATTACATGAAGATATAGTTCATCTAGACTGGATTGTTTTCATATTGACATTTCATTTTCCTGGATTTGTGAATTCCTTCCTCAAACCCCTAACCTCCAACTCATGTCTCTAGGCCTCAGGAAACTTTTTTCACGATGCTCAAAATTCTAATAATCTTCCAAGTAAAACCCATCATTCTCCTAAACCTCCTCCCTGAGTGTTCGGAGACGGATAATAAAAGGAAAAAAATCAACCAAATTACAGATCCACAAACCTTTTAGAATAGCTAAGATTATCTATTTGATAAAATGATAATTAACGACATTTCGAATTTTTTTGTCTTAGTCATAGTTTTACTTAGCATGAACAATGGAAAATCTGCTGGATTTGGAGAAAAAGGACCTTGGTTTGAATCCCAGTTTTGCTATTTAGGAACTATGGGATCTGATTCAAGTGGCCGTTTGTTTGGGTATAAATTCTCTCATCACTAAAATAAAGCCAGGGGACGTGATGAATTCTGGGCTTCTGTCTGGCTCTAAATTAATATATGATCCTATGATCTTACTCAAGAGTGATGCAAGTCATAGAGGAAAAACCCTGGGTTTGGAATCAGAAGACCTAGGTGTGAATTCTAGCTTTGCTATTTATTAACTTTTTGACCTTATTAACTTTCTGGTTTCAGGGGTTTTTTTTGTTGTTTTGTTTGTTTTTCTCATTTGTAATATGAGAGGGTTGGAATAAATGACCTGTAAGTTCCCTTCTACTTTTAAATCTGTATTCTTCGTGCATGACACAGGCCTTATACCTAAACAATCAATATATTGGAATGATCTAACACAGAACTGACAATCAGAAATATTACTTGGCTTCCAACCAGATCTGGCAGGTATGAATAAAGCATACAATGTATGTCAGATTAAATATGAACTAGGTGAATACAGAATTCCAAATAATGGCATCATATGGAAAATACACTGGGTGTACTAGGAACAAAATGCTTAAAAGTTAAATGATAAAATGAATCAATAATAAATCAGTTGATTTTTATAAATGCTACATGAATGAATAACAAAATCTATCAAAACTAGTGCGAAGGAGTAACTTAAATCCATAATATTTCTTCTGGTCATTTTTCTATAAAGAAAGTTTTCAGAGACCAAGATAAGACATCAAATACCCTTATAAGTTAAAGGAGACTTTTGGAAAATGGTCATTTATGGAGAAAATCAATTTATTAAACTCAAAAATGAATGGCAGACAGAAAACTGATTTTGTTCATTGGTTGGTTTCTGTTTTTGTTTTTGAGCTCACACAGTGGAAAAATAAATTGAGGAGATGGTGTTTTAGAGTGGTTTAAAGTTTAAAGTGGGAATTTTTGATTTGATTTTCTTTTTTCCTCTTGCAACTGTTGATTAACTGAAAGCCTCATCTGTTAACATTAACCTCACCTGGACAAAACCTGACCCAAGAGATGTGAAAATTTGCTTAAAGCTTTAATATTCCTTAAATAAGAGCTCAGAGGAAGAATCTTAACTTTCCCTGACTCCTTGGTGGCATATAAATCTTCCCCCTCAATTGACTTATTTGTGAACTCTTAAATGCTGTTTAATCTGTAACCATAGTTTACATATAGAGTTTAAGGAGGTTTGTTTTTTTTAAATTATTTCTTTATTTAGTATTTTATTTTTCCCCAGTTACATGTAAAAGCAATTTTTAAAATTCATTTTTAAAATTTTGAGTTCCAAATTCTTCACTTTCTCCTTTTCCCTCCTCCTTCCCCCTCTTCTTTTATTGAGAAGGCAAGCAATTCAATATAAGTTATACATGTGTAGTCTTGCGAAATACTTCCATAATATAGACCAAAACAAATAAAACAAAATAAAAGAAGTTTGTTTTTTTTAGAGAATGTGTGAGATTACAAACTAACTTAGTTTGTTCAACTTTTATGATATTGAAGGCAGTATGCTTTTATGAATTTCTTTTCTTTAACTTTTATGACCTAAGAAAAATGTGCAATATTTTGATATGTAAAATAATTATTTTTCTGTCCTAATATAATTTTGCCTATAAGAAGGCTTATTAGGATCCTAATGATTGTTCAGGTTTTCTATGAAGCTTAAACAGATGCTTTAGCACAATAATTAAAACCTAGGTTTTTACTTTTATAATTTCTGCATTGTGGTAAATAAATTTTTGGCAGCCATTATATACCACATGAATTCAGAGAGGAGATACTTCTTTCATAACAGGTGACAGGTGTAATTTATAGAGATTAGACCTTGGATTTAATTCAGAAGGACCCAGGTTCAGGGTCTGCCTCTGTCTGTGTTGCTGCTACATAAAAGATGCTTGACCTTTATTAACGCCATAGGCTTGACCTTTATTAATGCCATAGGCAGACTTCTAAGATTATAATTTGCAGAGTAGGGGGTCACTCTGCTTGGCAGAGGAAATTTCTCACCTAAAGTTTCCTACACTGATGTTACTGGTCCCCCCAAGGGCACCCAAAACAGTTTTACAACTGTTCTAAGATTTAGAGCTTTAATTAGTGTGCTTGTGTGTTGGGGGTAGAGGGGGATCCACCCATTCCAATCAGAGAATGCCTTGATTTGTGATTGAATTCAATCAGTCAGAGATATGAACCAGGTGTGAAATAGGTACAACCCTCTATTGCATTAATCAATCAAAGTTATAAGGTAGGTGCAAACACAAAAAATGTATAGAACCTGGATAGAGTCAATCCCCTCTAGGAACTGTATAGGGCAAACTAATTTGGCAGTTAGCCTTGGGATGATGGGGCAGTTTAGAGTTGGAGCAGCTACAGCCAGACCTCTGAGAGGCAATTACTTTGAGGGGAGGGGTGTTGATGACTGAGTCCAATCCCCTGAGTTCCAATTGGCAAAATATGTTAGAAGCAGTACTGTGATAAACATCTAAACAGGTTGCCAGTGAGCATGCTCACCCCCATGGAGATGTGCTCCTCATAAGTCTCCAAAGAAATACTATAATAGATGATGGGTAGGTAGGCAGATAGATAGATCAAACATTTTATCAAGCAGATGGCTATATGCCAGGAACTGCTCTAAATGTTGGGGGTACAATTATATGCTATAAACATAGCCCACCCTTTCCCTCATGAAGTTCATTGGAGGAAACCAACACATGAAAGGCACTGGGGGTGGGGTGAGTGGAGAGATTATACTACTGTTTCATGGTTTATAGATAGCGACCAGAAAATAGAATGGAGACCTGGTCATGGACTTGTTAAAACATTTTGCTCCCCTACTCAATGAACTCCAGTGCCTCCCTATTACCTCTATAATTGTGCATAAAATCCCCTGTTTAGTTCTTCACAACATGGACTTTTCCTAAATTTCTAGTCCTCTTACACTTTACTCCTCTCTAAGTACTCTGTTTCAATGGCATTGTCCATTTTACTATTTCCTCAAATAGGAAATGGTTTTTAACTGGCTGTCACTAGAATAATCTCTCTTTACCTCTACCTTCTGGCTTCCTGGGGGGGGGGGGGGAGAGGGTGAGAGAGAGAGAGAGAGAGAGAGAGAGAGAGAGAGAGAGAGAGAGATTAATTTTCCTTAAGACATACAGGCATTGGGGTATAGAAATCTATCTTGCCCTACTAGAAGGTTGAGGGGAGGGGATGGGGGAGGATGTAAGAGAGAACAGATTGAGGGAAAGGGTATTCAGTAGGCTCACTATTTTGGGGTGGGGGTAGGGGAAAGACAGGGAGAAAAATTTGTAACTCAAAATCTTGTGGAAATGAATTTTGAAAACCAAAAATAAATAAATAATTTGGAAAATTAAAAAAAAAGATTAATTTTCCTTTTCTTCTTTTTTTTTTTATTTTTTTTTTTTTTTTACCACATTTTCTCTCCCATTAGAATGTGAGTTCTTGGGGGATAAATAAAGGGGATCTGTTTTTGCCTTTCTTTGTATACCCAGCACTGAGCACAGTGCCTGACATACAGAGAACTTAATAAATGCTCATTGATAGATTTATTGAAAAGTCCATCTATCAGATTCTTGGGTAATTCCAGGGATGGAGACTATGGAGCACTTGGGGAGGAAGTGAGGATAATGCACAGAATAGAGGCAGCTTAACTTGGAGCTAGTGGGTGAGAAGGTGAATCTTGTTGTTAATTTGACTAGGGAATTTACCAAATTGGCAAGAGAACATTCCTGTCCCTAATCTACCTCACTCAACCCAACTAGTAAAAATTAAAACAAACAGCATTTTAGATAGGGAAGAATATATCCTCTGTCCCCACAAATCTAGAAACCACTTATTAAGTAATCTTGGATGATTCCCTTTATTTTTCCTGACCATAGGTTCCTCATCTTTAAAAACTGAATTTGGAGTTCCAATCTAATTCTAGATAACTGGGCTCAGAGCCAGGAAGACCTGAATTCAATTTCAGTTTTTAACTTATTGTGGATGTCTGACCCTAGGCAAGTCATATAATTTTTGACTGTTCTGGCCAATTTTGTAAGAGAAATTATAGAACAGGTACCTACCCACATGAGTAGAGTCAGTTTCTTTTTCTGAAAGTTACCTAAATCAATGAAATAAACAGTCTCTATTTCTTTCCCAATGATGGGAAAATAAAATTGGAATCAAGGAGACCTACATACAAATAATGCCTTTGTCACTTACTAGCTTTGTGGCCAACCACTAAAGTGCTATATAAATATAATTATTATTCTGTGCATCTCAGTGTTTTAAGGACTTGAGCTACAAGTCTCCACATTGGTTCTGGATTCTAGAAGCTCTTCCTATTTTTACTTTTACCTTTCCATTATTTCCTCAAATAAAACTGTTTTCAGGATCCCCTAGCTCAGCAGTTCTCAACCTGTGGGTCACCTAAGACCACTGGAAAACACATATTTTTGATGGTCTTAGGAACCAAGACACAAGCTCTTCTATCCGTCTCCAGGCGGGTCATCTACATGCAGATATGCCCACATATGAGTATTAAAGGGTTGCGGCATTAGGAAGGTTGAGAACCATTGCTTAGCTGTTCAACATCTTCATAGAGAATTTGCAGTATTTGTAAACTCACTTCCTTCAGCTGCCGGAGATACTAAGATCCTTACACATCAATGGGAAACCCAGATTTTGATGTAGTAGAAAGAAAAGTAGGCAGAAGATGGGAGTTCTACTACTGGCTTCTAGCCCTGATTCTAGAATTACTGTAACTGACAAAGACTACCAAGAATACTTCAATACCTTGAGTATTGAAGAAAGCATTTCTTTAGTCACCTTTTCACACATAGTAATCTAGTTCAGATACATTTATTTTCCTCTCACTTGTTAATCTTATTTTCTGTTTGTTCACATATCACATTTATTAAAGGATAGCTCTGTTAAAGATAATTATCTATATAACTTTCTAGGTCAGGAGACTGAAAAATAAATGTCAGAAACAGAATTATATTGAGCTCCCATAAACCTTTGTGACATAAATCATAGCTTTGAAAAATTGTTGAACATGAGGTTCCACACTCACTTTCTCTCTGATGTTGTTAGAGAATAAAGTAAATCCAATTCTTGACATTCCAATACAAAGAATGAATGTTAAAAGAGAGTAAAAGAAACATCAAGCCAAATCTAAAACTTAGGGTCTAAACTCTACCTGATCTGCCTATATTTTCCTCCCAAATGTAATTTTTACTTTTATTTTATTTATAGTGGAAGGTAAGAGTAACAACTTTCTTGTAGTGTATAACAAAGGACCATGTATTGATTTGTTGTTCTATTATTTCAGTTCTTTCCAATTCTTTATGACCCTATTTGGGATTTTCTTGGCCAAGATATTGGATTGGTTTGTCATTTCCTTCTTCATTTCATTTTATAGATGAGGAACAGAAGCAAACAGGGTTAAGTGATTTGCCCAGGGTTGTATAGTTAGTGTCTGAGGCCATATTTGAACTTAGGAAGACTTATTTTCCTTATTCCAGGCCTGGGACTTTATCTACTGTGCCACATACTGATAGATACAAAGAAAATGTTTTTTTGATAATAAAAATATTTTATGAATGTGCAGCAAAAGGACTTATAAAGAGCTTTCATATATATATATATATATATATATATATATGTATGATATATATATATATATATATATGCAAAATATTTTTCTTTCTTTTCTCTTCCTTGAGCCTTATAACCGTTCAAACTTTTGTATGTAAGGACAAACAGGGTTATTTATTTTGATGAAGAAGGTCCAATAGGCTAAGTCACTTGACCAGGATCACATAGCTACCAAAATGGTAACATGGGGTTAGAAGAATTCAGGCCTTCTGTCTCCTGGTCTAAGGATCCTTTGCCTATGTCACTCTGCTTTTGAAAAAAACAATAGAGACATTCATTGCAGATTTTTCTTCTCTGTTTACCAAGAAAGAGGACTAGTTCTACAAATGTAGTCACTTATTTGTATTTTCATCTCATGACAGATTATCTGTTTGATGATGTTTGGAATACTCTGCCTACCTACTCTTTATTGAAAGGTACACATTCTGAAAACATACATATCACCTATCCCTTTTTTTTTTCTCCTAGATTTGAAGGAGAGCACTATTGAGAAGAAAAACAGAAGAATCAACCCATAATATGGAAGATGTCAGGCATTATCAAGATCAAATCTTGATAAGCACCCAAATGCTTGTGTTGACAATATTGGAGTGTTTAGGACAGAACAATCTGTTTCTTAAGACAGCTTGTGGGATACAAAATATGATCCAATTCAATTTGCAAGGTCATAATATCTTTATCTATTGGATTAAAATGTAAGGAAATATAATCATTTCTTTATGCCGGAAGCTTTTACAATTAAGTAGTGAATTTGGGTGACAAACATACCCTATCTAATTTTGTTTTAAGCAATTAGATTTCATGTTCCATATTCTTTAAAATTTTATTCCTCTTCCACTTGATCTGCAGTCTTTCCAGTAGGCCATCATAGAATACAGTTTTTGGATTAACATTTGATCAATAACTTTTGTATGTCTCCCTGAGATTTTGGTCAGTGGTACTAAGACTTAGCAGTTATATCCATGTCCATGGATTCTACTATATTCATCTCTGACCTCATCTAATTTTTCTTCTGCTGTTTTTAATTGCATCGCATAAAAATGATCCCTATGAATCATTCTGCAAAGACAATGAGATTTTCAAGGAGAGCCCTATGACACAGCAGATGCTCAAAATATTTCTGTGAAAAGTTGAAACAACTCTCCACTATGATCACAATGTCCTTAAACTCATTAACTCATTATAGCCAAAACCAAAACGGCAGCCCTGAGACTGCATTACTAATTACACATTTTAATGTGCCTTTAATCACCCACAATGCATCCTCTGATTAACTAATATTGCTGAATGTCGGGTAATGCATACATATATCATTAACAAGATGGAAAACCTCAACTTCATTCTTCCTTGGAAGTGAATCAGATGGTTGCTAAACATCACCATCCAATCAACCTTGACCTAAAGCTAGAACTCTTGTTAGTTGTCACAGCAACAAAGACATTTAAAGTCTGAGAAAGTGAAATTATCCAGGGCCCATTCAAATTGACTATTCTAGAGGTATACTCCTTAAAAATACACACACATAAATGTGAAGATTTATAGCACTTACCTTTGCTCAAGTTGAGTATTTTGGAAAGCACTTGGTGTGATGAATGTGTACTCCTTACTATCTGATGTAGTTTCATAGAGCTTTACATTTGCCAGATCACTGCGATCTGGGGCTTAGATGCCTTGTATAAGACTTTAAATCATAGCAGTGAAACACTGTGTCTTGTAAACATAATGTGATGTCTAGCCTGTTTTCTTCTAAAACCTCATACTATACCAGATAGATCAGAAGAAGCTATTTGTTAGACATGGGATGAAGCTAGGATTGTACCTAAGATAGAATGAATCAAGGTGATTACCCCGAGCCTTGTGCTTTGGGGAACCCTATGCTGGTGTTGATTGGGCAATGACTCAGGGTAAGTAGTAGCAGCAGGAGGAGAATATGTACTAAAAATAGCTGAGGCTTTTAAATATAGTAATACTTTCCACCCGTCATCAAAACAAAGTAGTTTGACTGATTGTCTTCCTTCTTTCCCTGTTCAATAGTACTTTTGGTTTTTAATTTCATTTCCTTTCATGAATCTTGTGAATATTTAAATTCGACTTCAATTACTTAAGCTTCCATGAAGGTAGCCATGGATAATATGGTCATAGTCCAAGAGATGAAAAGGACTTCAAAGGTTATTTAGTCTATCTTCATTTTAAATATGATGAAATTGAGGCTATAGGAATTTAAGTGACTTTCCCAAGGTTGTACAATAAGCATGAGAGGTAAGATTTGAGCTTGTCTTCTGACTCCAGAGCTGGAGCTCTTTCTATTACATTGTAACAACACCAAAGCACACTGCCTCCTCTGAAGTCTATGTATGCCAACAGAGTGACCAATTCAATACGCCCTATTAAGCTTGAAAGATTTCTGTACAAGCCCAGAAACAGACTATGTCTGTCAACTGAGGATCATTCTAGATAACTATGAAAAGATTCATTACTGGAACTGGGCAATAGGAAATACAGTGTAATGCAGTCATACCATCTTACAGGATTGTCTTAGCATGATGGATTTAGAATCTATGTCACAGGAAAGAAATACCAGTACATGGGAAGTCATGAATCCAAATAACTTAAAATGTCAAGGCCCAGGATCAAAGGAGGTGTGATTTGTCTTGGACTAGTTCTGAGAGGAATTGCTAATATCCTACTTAGTCTTATTGTTGATACATTTTGCATTTTTGCCACTAAAACTTAATCAAATATCACGTTGTGGTGTGTAGGACTCTGGCTCAAAGCAAAGGCCACGTGCTGGCAAGTCCTACTTACCAAGCTGAAAAACTTTGAAGATATGTGGGTTAATAAAATATGCTGCCGTTCATCCTAGGCCTGGACCAGTATATGTTGGTGAAGGTTCAATACCAGATTGGCCAGAAGATGACAAAATTTTCCAGCTGCAACCTCTCTTGTTTTTCTTTCAAGCAATCTTCCAATATATCTTATTACTTGTACTGTTCTGCATATGTCTTTCCCACTAGAATGTAAAATTTTTGAAGGCAAGTACCCCTCTTTCTTTGTATATCAGTGTTTTGCGCAGTACCTGCCAAATAGGAAGTATTCAATAAATGCCTGTTGACTGAATGACTGACTGTCTTACTTGAAGTTTATCTGCTAATTCATAAAGGGGTTACAGTCTGTGTCAGAAGAGGGAGGCTATCTCCAGCCCACATTAAGGAAATCATAGATCCTTGAGGTATTGAAATATTTCACATTTATTTGCAAGCTCTTTTAGAATTGCCAATGGCAAGAAAACTCACAATTAGCTTTTCTCCTAATGTTGATGAGTATGCTGATAGTGCCAAGTATGAGAAAAGCATTGATAAATAAAGGGGGGAGGGGGACAAACATGGCTACACTCCCAGAAAACTTGTATTATATAATCAGCTGCAGTTCCAACTTGGGCCAGGCCTGCTCAACAGGCAGCAACATTCACCAAATGCAGGAAGGTCAGTCTATCAGTGCATTCACTGCAGCACTTCCTGAAGATTCTGTGATTCAAGATAGAGCTGCTATTTTGATTGAGGATAGTTGATGGCTTTGGTCCATAGTGATAGTTGGAATAATTCTAGAAAAGGGCTGATGTTGAACATGTACATGCATATTGACTCTGAGATTTTGTGTCAGTCCTTTAAATTTCCTTAGTTGACTAATTCATAAATCAGGGCAATGTGCACCCTACTTTTCCATCTCAGAAAGATTTGATTCAATACAATCCAACTGAATTGGAAGGGCAATATAGCATCACATATAGACTTCTGGGCTTGAGGTTAATATAGCTGTGTTTGAATCTCATTGGAGTCAGAAAGATTTGTGTTTGATTTCTATCTCTGACACTTACAAACATCATGACTGCTGTAAATTAAATCACATGATTTCTTTGTCTCAGTATGTTCATCTGTAATGGAAATAGTAATAATATCAGTATAGCCTACTTCACAGGAACGCCATGACAATTAAAGGAGATAAAACATATAAAGGGTTTTGTAAACCTTAAAACACAATACAAATGTCAGGTATTAATTCAATTCAACAAAGATCTATTAAACCTTACTTTATTCTAGGTACTGGGAGAGATGCAAAATTTAGACAAAAGACCCTTTTTCCTAATGTTTCTTATAGTTGGGTAGGAGAACACGACATACAAATAATTATTATACAAAAGCAGTATCTCTAAATCCAGCGGTTCTCAACCTGTGGGTTGGACCCCTTTGGGGGTCAAACAGGGTCGCCTAAGGCCATCGAAAAACACATATTTTCAATGGTCTTAGGAACTGAGACACCCCTCCTCTTTCTGTCTCCAGGCTGGTCTGCCCACATGCAGATATACCCACATACGAGTATTAAAGGGTCATGGCATTAGGAAGGTTGAGAACCACTGCTCTAAATCTGTAAGAGAGTTATAAAGTCAGTGTTATGTGAAGTCTGAGTGAGTCATTACTTACTGGAGGTAGGCCAAGAATCATGGAATACCACCTGGTCAAAGGTTAAAGGGAATTTAGAAGATAATGTTAATAACAATCCTTAAAACACAGTTTTTACCTTAATGTAAAGGGCTAGTCTTGCTTCTGGCATCCAAGGACACAAACTTTAAACAGATAGTCAAGGAGCTAGCTAGAAATGTTCTGGAGCATGATTCTTCAGTCTCTGCTTTTCCAGCGGTTTCTTCCCATCTGCCTTCAAACATATTCAGATCTTGCCAGTCAAAAAGAATCTTTTTACCTAAAAACAAAACAAAACAAAATTTTTCAATATTTCTTCTCTGTTTCATTGGCAAACTTGTCAAACGTTTGCTTTGCCCAACATTTCTACTCCCTCACCATTGATTCTGTCCTCAGTCTCTTCCAATGTGGTTTCAGAAGCCACAATTCTACTTACCTTACTCAAACTGAGGTCAATTTCCTAATCACCAATCCAAGTTTGTTCAACTTAATTCCTACCCTTTTCTTTATCTTTCTGTACCCTTTGACATCTTTGTAATTGCCATTTTTAGATACCTTCTCCTCCTTATTCCTGGTTCTCTTACAAGTTTAATTGCTTCTTCTGTTTCTTCTTCATTTGCCACCCCTTTAGTTGAATACCGGCCAATTTCTATCCTTGGTTCTCTTCTCTTTATTTCCTCCCTTGGCAGAATCATTTAGAGGGCCTGGCACACAGTGACTGCTTAATAAATACTTGCTGATTGATATTCATCTGGACTATCAAAATATCCTCCAGTCTTCCCCAATCCAAAATATCCTTCATATTTTTGCCAGTTTCATCTTCCTCATAGCTTACATTCTTACATTATATTACATCTTTACGTTTTTCTTCCTTGCTCCTTCCTTTCCTGTGTCAGTTACACAAAGCTTTGCCTGTGAGTGAGGAGAACAGAAGTGCATGTACCATTTAGTGATGTGATATAGGAGGAAGAAAGAGGTGCTATGGAAAAGGGTGACAAAGGCACAGAGAAGGGAGAGGACAGAAGAGAGAAAAGATGTTGAGTTGAGCAAGAAGAGTCTCATTCTGTGACTTGCTTGCCCTTGAGAATAGATTAGTTATGGCAAAAGTCTGTTATAGCTTTTCACCAGTATCCAGGCACTGAAGAGAAAAGCATGACTCTTCATGAGCCTTAGTCTACATCAGTTTCTGAGGCCATACTCTATGCTGCAGGATTCTAGACTTAGAGTTCCTGAGTTGTCATCTAAACTTGAGCTCTACTGGATGGCTAAGTTGAACATTTGTTGCCAAAACTGTTCTATTACCTTTGTCTTCTCACAGGATGAGCAGTTGTAGGGTTAAGCACACTGAATTTGGCATTTCCTAGAACTTCTGGATTTGGGACATCAGATACACTTCCTGAGAACTGCCTACATAAATGACAGATAATAAGGTTGCAGTCACAGAGTAGATATTTTAGTATGCATTTTCATAATTTGTGTTGATCATGAATTGCAAGTCAAGTACCACATAGAGTTAAGAATTTTTGTCTTTTCTTTTGAGAAACATTCCTATAATGCAAGATCATATGAGTAGAGAACCAGTGATTTATACAAAATTCAAGGCAAGGAATAGGCATGAAGGATAATATAATTGGGCCCCAAGAACAAATTCTGATTAAAGAAAGTGACAGTCTACCTTACCTCACTTTCCGATAGGGAGGTAGTGTAGTCACTGAGGGAGAGATGGGGCTATAGGTTTAAAATCACACTGTTCCTCTAAGAACAATAAAAATTTACCATTTCTCTTTTTAAAAAAATACTTGCATAAACTTTATTTTTTCTACTATGTAGAACTTGTTATTCCTTTCAAATATACAACAAAATTATGATTTAATTTTTTCTTTTTTTTGTTCCTTCCCTCCTGCCATAGAGATGGCTACCATTAGACAAAATAATTATAGGTATATAGAATTATTCTATACATACTTCTATTTATCAATTCTTTCATTGGAAGCATATAGCAATTTTCTTTTTTCTGTCCTTTATAGTTAATTTGGGTATTTATGATAGTCAAAATAACGTGTTCACTCAAAATCATTCTTAAAACAATATTGCTGTTGTTGTGTGCAATGTTCTCTTGGGTTAATTCATGTCATTTGTCATTATTTTATGCAAGTCTTTAAAGAAAGTAAAAAACAAAAGTATGCTTCAATCTGCGTTAAGCTCATTAGGTCTCTCTGAGGATGGATAGCATTTTTCCTCATTGGTAATCCAGAATTGTCTTGTATCATTGTCTTGATCAGAGTAACTAAATCTTTCACAATTGATTATCTCTACAATATTGCTGTTACTGTATACAATGTTCTCCTGGTTCTGTCCACTTCATTTTGCATCAGTTAATGTAAGTCTTCTCAGGTTTTGTTGAAACTATCCAGCTCATTTCTTTTCTTTTCCTTTTTATTTTTTTTTTTTTTTACCAATTTATTTATTTATTTTTGGTTTTCAACATTCATTTCCACAAGATTTTGAGTTACAAATTTTCTCCCTATCTTTCCTCCACTCCAGCATAGCGAGCTTACTGAATACTCCTTCCCCAAATCTGTTCTGTCTTATATCCTTCCCCATCATCACCTTAGCTTTCTAGTAGGGCAAAATGGATTGCTATATATCAGTGCCTGGATATCTCATTTCCCAGTTACATGTAAAAAACAATTTTTTTTAGCATTTGTTTTTAAAACTTTGATTTCCATATTCTTTGTCTTCTTCCCTCCTCACCCACTCCCACTGAGAAGACAAGCTATTCAATATAAATTGCACACATGTAGTTACACAAAACTTTTCCATGGTAGTTATAATGTGAAAGACTATATTTCCATCCATCCTATCCTGCCCCCACTAATTCTATTTTCTACTTTGACCCTGTCTCTTTTCAAAAGTGTTTATTTCTAACTACCCTCTTGTAAAGCCATGCACAAGCAGCTTTCCAGAGGATGGCTGCTGTGAATAGCTTTTAAGGTTCCTATTACATAGTATAATGAGCACTCAATTTATTCCATAACAAATTAGAACAAAACATTCACGGAAAATCAAGGTACAGCATTCACAATATTACAACTTATCACAGAAAATCAAAATATAGTATTCACAATGTATTCACATTTAGCTTATCACTAAAATGGCCACATAGGTTCCATCACAGGAGTCACAAAGTTTTGAACAAAGAACAATCATTTAGTAACTCAAGCATTCAATCATCTCAATCATCTCAATCATTCAATCATCCTAAAGGAAGTTTGCCTCCTTAAGGAACACAAAGTACAATAGTCAAAGTTCTCCACTCATGGGGCACACTAAGTTACAAATCAGTCACCTATTAAGTCATCAATCAATAAGTACAATCATTTAGTCAATTAATCATTCAATCAACTCAATAATTCAATCATCCTTCATCATTCACTATTCAAATCATCAGAAAATACACAAATACTCCACCCCTAGGTCATTAGTAAATTACAATTTCTCAGTCAGTACACAGTATCCAAGTGAGTACACAGTATCCAAGGTCATTAGTAAATTAGTTTCTCAGTCAGTACACAGTATCCAAGTCAGTACACAATATCCAAGATACTGAGAGACCACCAGCTTGACTTGGGGTGGTCTCTCAGGTTGCCTGTATCCTCTTCCATGGTTCCAGATCTTACCTGGAGTTCAAACTGTCACCTGGGTTCAAAGGCAGACAGCTCCCAGCTCCTTGTCCAGGTCTCTGTGCAGTTCCTGCTCCACATTGGAGCTCACAGTGTCCAGTCCATCTCAACTCCTTCACAGTCTTTGTTCCTAGGAAGGCAAGGCTTAACAAAGCCACAAACAGGTTCATACAAAGTATTAGCATCACAGTCATGCTTCCTCAGTCTTTTGGCAGCTCTGGCTGGCACTTGGAAATCCTTAACAGCCTCAGCAGCTCCGGCTGTCCCTCAGCTCTGACTGGCTCTCAGAAATCCTCAGCAGCTCCTGCTAGCCCTAGGACTCAGCAGAAGTTTCAGATGGTTCCCAGAATCAAAATCACTTCATCCAGGTTCTCCAAATAAATATCATTCTCTCCATCCTGGAGAGCCTTTCCTCTTGAGCCTCCCAGGCAGCAGCAGCTTCTGCCTCCACAAAGCTTGCTCCAAGAAGATCTGCCTGACCCAGCGGGGGCTTCTCCTTATATGCACACAGCATTAGCTTCTTCCTGTTTCAGCCAACCCCTTCCTTTTACATCAGAAACAGGGATTCATACCTTCTGTTTCTTTAACAGAGGCTTGATTAATTACTAAGTGCTAAGTACCTGTTACCTTTGCCAACACAAAGGGATCTTAAAATTCAAGTTTCATTACCATTACACCTCTCCCCCAATCTGCCCTCCGTTCTATCATCTCCCCTCTTATCCTTTTCCCCCCTACTTTCCTGTAGAGTAAGATACTCAACTGAGTGTGTATGTCATTCCCTCCTTAAGCCAAATTCAATGAGAGTAAAGTTGACCCATTCCCTTTCACCTTCCTGCTCTTCCTCCCCATTGTAACAGTTTTCTCTTGCCTCTTTTATATGAGATAATTCTCCTTTCCCTAATATATTCCACTCTTACCTCTTAATTTTACTTTTTAGATATGATCCCTTCATATTCAACTCATTTTATTCCCTCTGCCTATGTATATATGAACCCACATATACACACTCACATATATATTTATACACACATACACCCTTCTATACATATGTATATGTATACATACATACATACATATGTATACACACATACACACACATTCCCTTCAACTGTCCTCATACTGAGAAAAGTAACAAGAGTTACAATTATTGTCTTTCCATGTAGGGATGTAAACAGTTCAACTTTAATAAGTTCCTTATGATTTCTTTTTCCTGTTTACCTTCTCATGTTTCTCTTGCATCAAATATTTGAAAGTCAGATTTTCTGTTCAGCTCTCATCTTTGCATCAAGAATATTTGAAAGTCCTCTATTTCATTGAATGAACATATTTTCCTTTGAAGCATTATACTCAATTTTGCTGGGTAGGTAATTCTTGGTTTTAATCCTAGATCCTTTGACCTCCGGAATATCAAATTCCAAGCCCTTAGATTCCTTAATGCAGAAGCTGCTAGATCTTGTGTTATCCTGATGGTGTTTCCACAATACTCAAATTGTTTCTTCCTGACTGCTTGAAGTATTTTCTCCCTGACCTGGGTTCTCTGGAACTTGGCTATAACATTCCTAGGAGTTTTCTTTTTGGGATCTTTGTAAAGAGGCAAATAGTGAATTTTTAATTTCTATTTTGCGCTCTGGTTCTAAAATATCCAGGCAATTTTCCTTGACAATTTCTTGAAGGATGATTTCTAGTGGCTTTTTTTTATCATGGCTTTCAGGTAATCCAATAATTTTTAACTTATCTCTCCTGGATCTCTTTTCCAGGTCAGTGGTTTTTCCAATGAGATATTTAACATTGTCTTTTATTTTTTCATTTGTTTGGAACTGTTTTATAGTCTCTTGATTTCTCATAAAGTCATTAACTTCCATTTTCTCCAATCTAATTTTGAAGGAGTTATTCTCGTCAGTGAGTTTTTAAAATTCTTTTTCCATCTGGCAAATTTGTTTTTTTAAGGCATTCTTCTTCTCATTTGTTTTTTGGGTCTCTTTTGCCATTTGAGTTAGTCTATTTTTTTAAGATATTATTTTCTTCAGTAAGGCTGTTGACTCATTTTTCATAATTTTCTTGCATCATTCTCAATTCTCTTCCCAATTTTTCCTCCACTTGATTTTCAAAATCCTTCTTGAGCTTCTCCATGGCCTGCAATAAGTTTGTATTTTTCTTGGAAGCTTTTGATGCAGGATTTTTGACTTTGTTGTCTTCTTCTGGTTCTATGTTTTGATCTTCTTTGTCTCCAAAAAAAGGATTCAATAGTCTGATTATGCTTCCTCTGTTTGCTCATGTTGCCAGCCAATTGCTAGACTTTTGAGCTCTTTGCCATGGTAGAACTCTGCTTCCAGAGTGAAGAGAGGTGTATCCCATATTGCTTGGGTTTTCACAAAATGTGAGAGCTATTGTCAGAGCTATGAGGAGGGCACCCTCTCTACAGCCACCAGGAACTGTGGCATTCCTCACCCCAGGACCACCACCTAAGACTGCAACCCAAATCTAAGCAGGTCAAAGCAGGAACGATTACCCTCTAAAATGTTCACTTGATTCCCCCTACAATTTACAGGCCAGGAGCTCTGAAGATAGTCACATGGCAGCAGTTTCAGCTGCTGTGCTGCTGCCACCTCTCACCCCAGGGGATGGGGCCAGACAATGCTCTTCTCTCACCCTGGATCAATAGTGTTCTCTACTGATCTTTTTCTTTCTCTTTGGTGTTTACTGGTTGAGAAGTCTAGAAACTACCACAGCTTCTGGTGATTCACTCTCCTGAAGTCTACTCTGGCCAATCTGTGCCTCTGGTCAGGGTCATCCTGGGTCTGAGCTGGTGTGGCTCACACGGGACTGTGCTCGGGGAGCCTGGTGGAATAGGTCCTTCTTGTTGGCCTTCCAGGCTACCTTCAGTGGGGGATTTGTTTCTCTCTGTTAATTTGTAGATTCTGTAGCTCTAAAATTTGTTTAGGGTCATTTTTTTACAGGTATTGGAGGTGGTTGGGAGAGGGAGTTCAAGCAAGTTCCTGCTTTTACTCCACCATGTTGGCTGCACCCCCATCCTATAAATTTTTTATACCCTAAGAGTATTTCATCACAATCACATATCACATCTTGCACAGCAATTCCCAAATTGATTGACATACCCCCAATTTCTAATTCTTTGCCATCAAAAAACAGCTATTATAAATATTTCATACAAATACAAATATTTCATACAAAGGGTCCTTCTCCCTTTTCCTTGACCTTTGATACATATAGACATATATATAGACAGTAGTATTGTTGGATCAATGGTTATGTAAAATTTCGTAGCCCTTTGGGTGTAGTTCCAAATTTTTCTCCAGAATGGTTAGACTAGTTCATAACTCCACCAACTGTGCTTTACTCTCTCCAGTTTTCCATATTCCCTCCTGCATTTGTCATTTTCCTTTTTTCTTTTGTTAGGCAACTGATAGGTGTGAGATGGTATCTTGAAATTGTCTTAATTTACATCTTTGATCAATAGTGACTTAAAGCGTGTTGTGTGATTATTGAGAGCTATGACATCATCTTCTGAAAACTGTCCATATCTTTTGATCATGTATTAACTGAAGAATGCCTCTAATTTTTATAAATTTCACTTAGCTTCCTATATATTTGAGAAATGATTCTTTTATCAGAAAAATTTGTTGCAATGTTTTCATCCCTATTTTCTTATTTTCCTTCTAATTTTGGCTGCGTTGATTTTGTTTATGCAAAAGCTTTTTAATTTCATATAATCAAAATGACCTATTTTCCTTCCAGGAATACTAATATTATTTTTTTTTTATTTATGATTCCCAAAATCCTCTGGGAAGAAGTGGATTTTTTTTTTTTTACCTCTGCCAAGCAGAAGACTGAATGAAATTGCATTCAGGGTCCACAATATCAAGACATTGAACACAAATGGAAAAATAAAAACCCCAGTGCAGGGAGTTTTTCTAAGCAATTGGATCCCCAGCAACCTAACCTCCTAATTCTACAAAATCTAGCCAATATCCATCCAGGTCTGACAATTCCACCACAGAGATCCTTAGCAGAAACCATACAACTGAGGGAAACCTTTTTGAAGATATTCCTAGAGTTAGAGCAAAGAATGAAAATCAATCACATCACATCCATATATGATAGACACAAATGTACTGCGAGTCATGATATTGGATTAAAGGTACAGTGAGTAGATTTGCAATCATAGCTGATCAAATAAACTTTCAAGTAGCATCTGTTGGGAATTGAAATAATGTGTTGTAATCAATTTGCCAATATAAATTCTATTTGACCAAAAGAGAATCAAATTTTTGTATAAAAGATCTGTTTTTGAAACTGGCTGTCTTTATCTGTATCTACATCTTTATCTCTATCTGTATCTCAGCAGCTAAGTGGTGAAGTGGATAGAGCACTGAGCTTGGAGTCAGGAAGACTCATCATCATGAATTCAAATGCAGCCTCAGTAGTAGCTGTGATATAGTGGGCAAGTCACTTAACCTTGTTTGCCTCAGTTTCCTCATCTGTAAAATGAACTGGAGAAAGCAATGGCAAAGCCCTGCAGTATTATTTCCAAGAAAACCCTAAATGACATCATAAAGAGCCAGACACAACTGAAATGTCTGAACAACAACAACAGTTCCATCTATTTCTAATTTGGACATGAAATCTTCCTTGTCTATACTTCCAAAAGATCCTTTCTTTTCCACTTTCCCCATGCTCCTTTAATTTACTTATGATATCACTCCTTATGTCTAAATCGTTTATCCATTTTGACTTTAATCTTGGTATACTTTATGAAATATTGGTCTATATTTATTTTCTCCCAGACTGGTTTTCAGTTTTTCCTGCAAATTTTTGTTAAATATTGAGCTTTTACCCCCGAAGCTTTGATCTTTGGGTGTTTCAAACACTAGAATACTATGGTTATTTACTGCTGTATATTGTGTATATTACACTGATCTACTACTTATTTCTTAGCCAGTACCAGATTGTTTTGATGATTACCACTTTGTAATATAGTTTGAAACCTAGAACTGCTAGACAGGCTTCCATCACATTTTTTCCATTGATACCCTTGTTATTCTTGATGAATTTCAGCTGAATCTGACTATTTTCTTCTAGTTCTATGTAATATGTCTTTGGTAGTTCGATTAGTATGGCACTGAATAAGTAAATTAAGTAGATTTTATTATTTTTTATTATATTGCTTTGACTTTTTTGTTGATATGCAGTCATTTTAGTCATCTTTGACTCTTCCTGATCACATTTGGGGTTTTCTTGGCAAAGACATGGGAGTGGTTTGCCATTCCTTCTCCAGTTCACCTCATAGATGAGGAATTGAGGCAAACAGGGTTAAGTGACTTTCCCAGGGTCACAGAGCTAGTAACTGTCTGAGGCCAGATTTGAACTCACAAAGATGAGTCTTCTTGACTCCAAGCCCTTCACTCTATCCACTACATGGAATTTCTATCTCTTTTTGCTTGGTTTTACTGGTAATATATAGAGATATGATGATTTAAATACTTTTATTTTATATCCTATGACTTTGCTGAAGTTGTTGGTTGTTTTGACTAGTTTTTTTTAACTTGGTTCTCTAGGTTTCTCTAAATATATTATCATATTATTTGCAGAGTGATAGTTTTTTTTCCTCTTTGCTTATTTTAATTCCTTTAATATCTATTTCTTTTCTAATAACTATAGCTAGCTTATCTAGCATAATATTGAATATTAATGGTAATAATAGACATCCTTACTTCACTCCTGATGTTACTAGAAAGGCTCTAAGTTTATCCCCATTATAAATAATGCTTGCTCTTGACTTTACATACTCTACTTATCATTTCAAGAAAGGTTCCATTGCTTCTGAGGCTTTCTAGTATTTTTAATAAGAATGAATTTTGTATTTTGCCAAAGGGATTTTCTGCATCTTTTATATAATCATGTGATTTTTATTGTTATTGTTAGTCAATTATGCTGATGGTTTTCCTACTACTGAATCAGCCCTGTATTCCTGGTACATATTCCTTTTCATAGTATATGATCTCTATGATATATTGCTATAATCTCCTTGTTAGTATTTTATTTAAAAATTTTGCCTGGTGTAAGGAGATTAATTAATTAAGGAGATTGTCTATAACTTTCTCTGTTTTTGCTCTTCCTGGTTTGGGAATTTGTGTATTACTTCTTTATGTATTTTTTTTCAAAGAGTTTATATAGTAATGGCATTAATTATTCCTTTAATGATTGATAGAATTCATTTATGACTCCATCTGGTCTTGTGTTTTTTTTTTCCTTAGGCAACTTATTGCTGGCTTGTTCAATTTCTTTTCCTAATATAGGGAGGGATATTTAAGTATTCTGTTTCTTCTTCTCTTAATGTTAGTAGTTTATATTTTTCTAAGTACTCATCCATGTCACTTAGATTGTCAATTTTACTGGTATATAATTGGGTGAAATAACTCCTAATAATAGCTTTAATTTCATCATTGTTGTTGGCGCATTCATGTTTTTCATTTTTGATACTAGTAATATTTCCTTTTTAAAAATGAAATTAACAAAGGGTTTATGTATTATATTGTTTTTTTCACAAAATGATGTCCTAATTTTGTTTATTAGTTCAATTTTTAAATTTAAATTTTATTACTATCTCCTTTGATTTTCAGAATTTCCAATTTGGTATTTAGAAATTTTTAATTTGCTCATTTTCTCATTTTTTAAAGTTGCCTGCCCAATTTGTTGTTCTGCTCTTTCTTCCTGTTGTTGATGTACACATTTAAAGACATAATTTTTTAAAAAAATTATTGGTTTGGCGGCATCCTACAAATTTTGGAATGTTGTCTCATTGTTATTCTCTTCAATCAAGTAATTGATTGTTTCTGTGATTTATTATTTCACCCACTCATTTTTTAGGGTTAGATTATTTATTTTCCAAATAGCATTTCATCTATTCTTTCATGATCATTTTTGAATGCTTGAAGTATTTTATCTTTGACCTGGGCCCTTTGGAATCTGAGTATAATATTCCTGGAAATGTTTATTTTTGGATCTCTTTCAGGTGGTGATTGGTAGATTCTTTCCATTTCTATTTTACCCTCTCTTTCTAGGTTATCAGGGCAGTTTTCCTTGATAATTTCTTCAAATATGATGATTAGACTTTTTCTTTGATCACAGCTTTCAGGTAGTTTCATAATTCTTAAAATATCTCTCTCCATCTACTTTTTGCATCAGTTCTTTTTTCAATGAGATGTTTCACATTTTCTTATCTTTTTTTTTCTCATTCTTTTGACTTTGTTTGATTGTTTCTTGACATCTTATGCAGTCATGAGCTTATGGTTGCCCAATTCTAATTTTTTTTTAAAAATTTTATTTACTTTTAGTTTACAACATTCAATTCCACTATCCCTTGATTTCTAAATTTTCTCCCCCTCCCTTTTCTCCCTGATTCCCTGCCCCCCCCCATGAAGGTATGCAATCTGATATAGGTTTTACAAATACCTTCATATTAAACATTAGTCAAGTTGCAAAGAAGAACAATTCTAATTTTTAAGGGATTCTTTTCTTTGGTGAGTTTTTGTATCTCTTTTATCCATTTAACCATTTCTGCTTTTTAAGGAATTACTTTTATCAGTGAATGTTTGTATTCCTTTTTCTATTAGGCCAATTATGCTTTTTAAGGTGTTACTTCAGTATTTTTGTGTCTCTTACCAAACTATTGTTTGTCTTTTTAAACATAATTTTCTTCCTTTGCTTTCATTTCTTTATCTAATTGTCCCTTTACTACTCATTTGATTTTAAAAATATTTTTTAAATTTCTTCTAGGAACTCTTGATGAGCTTGTGTCCAATTCACATTTTTTGGCGGGGAAGGGGTGGAGGCTTTTTTTATAACTGTCTTCTTCTGAGTTTGTGTCTTCATCTTCCCTATCATCATAGTCATGTTTTATTATCAGGGTTTTTGTTGTTGTTGTTGTTGTTGTTGTTGTTGTTGTTGTTGTTGTTGTTGTTGTTCACTGATTTTTTCCATCCTGTTTCTTGATTTCAGACTTTATGTTACTGTTGGGTTCTGTTCCTGGTGTGGCCAGAGGAGGAGTTTTAGCTGAAACTTCAGACTTTTTCACGCTCCTGTTTTAAGGATTAGCATTGGAGGTTTAGAAGTTTGCTGTACTTCCAAGTTAATGTGATATGGGGAGAGGTGTGGTCACTGCTCTTAGTCTTCATTCTGGTTCTTACTCAGGCAGGGTCCCTGATTCCTTAGGATTGCAATTGATATTGCTGCTCAGGACCCCTTCTCCCTTGAGATCAGAATTGATATTATTTCTCAAGGTCCCTGAACCCTTGGTCCCATAAATATTACTGCCCCTTAGGACATTCATTCCCCCTTTCTTTTGTGAAGCAATTGGGGTTAACTGACTTGCCCAGGTCACACAGCTAGTAAGTGTCAAGTGTCAGGTCAGAGGTCAAATTTGAACTCAGGTCCTCCTGACTTCAGTCCCAGTGCACCACTTAGCTGCTCCTGTTTCCATTCACTCTTAACTAAAAGTGTTCTTCTTTGCCTTTCAACTATGATCCAGAAGTGGGTATGAATGAACAGCATCCAGTCCTGTGTCCAGTGCTAGCACAAGGGTACCCTGTAATCTCTTTCTGACAAGGTTCCAGGGCCCTTTACCCACTTTGACTTAAGATCATTCAACATTTCTCCTGTTTCTGTCACCACCACCTAGTCTCACTGCTGGTTTTTCGTTCACATGGGCTCTGGGTCAACTTCGTCCCCCCATGTCACTGATTTCTCTTCCTGACCTCCTATGTTGTTCCAGCTGTAAGGATGTCCCACTCTGACCTTTTGTTGACTCTTCCACCCCACAATTCAATTTGAAGTGTTATCTTAAGGTTATTTGGAGGGGAATGGTGGTTAACGTTAATGGAGCACTTCTCTACTCCATCATCTTGACTCTGTCCCCAAATGGTCTCCCTCCCTTATCCTTTGATATTTGTATTTCTTATTCCTGACTGCCTATCCAAAGTTTGCCCTATGTTTTGATATGTCCTTACAGTTTGTGACATTCTGGTTCTTTATAACAAGTTGAGTGGCTGTCCCTCATCACTGGAATGCTTCCCCTTATCATCTCTGCCTTTTTAGAATCTTTGGTTTCCTTCAGGGTTTTGGGGAATAAAGCAAGTATGGTTGTATTAGATTCAAGTTCCATGGTTGGCCATTAAGGAAAGGGTTGTGTCTAACTTCATCCCATCAGCTGACTGGTTAATCACACACCCCTTGGAAATTCCCACTCTGGAAAACAGTATAATAAAACATTGTACATTTTTAGCACATTGATCATGTCTAACACAGACACAGACACACACACACACACACACACACCATATATCACCAGTTTTCCTGCTGATTTTGCTTACTAAAAGTCATACCTGAACAAAGGAGAAAGACTGAATGATAATGAAAATTATAATGCCTTATCAGTTGCTATCTTGGTTTATAATTATTAAATGACAATCACGGCCATTTACATTGTGCTCTAATGTTAACAAAATACTTTGCAAATATCATCACATTTGAGACTCACAATAATTTTATGAAGTAGATTCTACAGAAATTGTTTTCTCCATTTTACAGATGAGAGCACTCTGAGAGGTTAAATGATGTGCCCACAACCGAACAACTAATAAATATAAAAGACGGAATTTGAACCCAGATTTTCCTAACTCCAAGTCCAAAGTTCTTTCTATTATACATGCTGTAGTATGAAAATATTTTTATCTCTTTGCATTATACATATCTAATACATGTCTAATATTTTTCTAATATTTTGAAAGACAAAGAATTAGGTGGTTAGGACTTTTGTTTGGTAATGGACAGAACAATGTCTGCTGTTGGTAGTAGTGGTGCTAGAGAGTTGTTTGGTTAAATGACAAAAAGGACGCTTTTTGTACTTCAAAGACTGTATATGATAATCTTCTCTCTGTATCTCAGTGGGTTCTCCAGCTCTACTTACATTTTTATGTCCAAAGTCACAAGTGTGCTTTGTGATACAGAATGCTACCTTTGAATAGCAGCATGGTGCTAGGGTGAGCTGCCAAGCTTAGAACTAGTTGCTACTTGATAACAGCACAACAGAGCACAGCTGCTGAAAGAATAAAGTCTGACATGAACGTAACAATTGAGTGTTATGAAAAAGAAGACTACCTTCATGCCCCTGGAGTGCACCAACAGTCTTGTAAATAAATAACCATTCTTTTTTTTTTTTTTTCCATAGAAGGTGAAAGCTGCAAAATACCTCTGTGTGTATGAGGGAAATTGAAAATTATTGGTCTATTAAAAAATGCTGAGTGTGATTAATGTCTGCCTTTCCTTCCTATCAGTCAAGCAGTCAGTCAATCAAGAAGGCAGCTCTTGGGGCTTACTGGGAAGTAAACTACAGGTTGGTATGTCATTTTCAGCCTCCATGAAGCTTTCTTCTAAGTAATGGATTGTATGTCCAAGCTTTGAATCTTATAGAAAGATGGCTTATCCTTTAGCTAAATTAGAGTTTTTTCGGACTTTGGACCAGGTTCCTTTGGGAGTGTGAAGCAAAGGACAAAATTAATGCATATTTTTTAATACATATCTAACAGAAATACATTCACTTTTTTTGAAAATAAAGTTCAAATCAAAGTCAATAAAAACAACACCAACCTGATGAATTTGTTCCAACTTAAAGTGAAGGAAATACGACAATTATTTAATGTGATCTGCATAAAAGAAGTAAAATTTGAGTCCACCTTTATCTAATCTTCATTTGTGAATGATCTGTCATAATCACCATTAGTCAGCATAGGCCCATGAGCCATATGAATGGTGTCATTACGCTGCTTATTATATTTGAATATGAAATGTGTAAACTTGAAATTAAATAATCTTTGTATGGGTTAAAAGTGCTCTCACGTGTTATAGTTAGTCAACTGGCATTTATTAAACTACTATGTGCCAGCATTATGTACAGAGGGTACATAATGCTGGCCCATATTTTATATATATGTATATATATAAATATAGTATATCCTAAGACTCTTAAGTATTAGGGTAAATGCTATTGAGAGGGAATTTCCTCACTAGAAATTCACAACATAAGTCAAATCATAGA
>CM053586.1:54195937-54237089 GCA_028646515.1 Pseudochirops corinnae
ATCTATCATCCATCTACAATGTTGATAATTCCATATAAGCAATAATGAGCAGAACAGATTATTTTCACATTTAAAATTTAAAAAAATAGCTTAAAAATATCAGTCTAATATGTACAAAACAGTGAACTGGCTTTCTAGAATACAAATGTAGGTATCACTTTGTCACCATTATCAAGAGATTTAAACTATAATAGGAGTGAGAAGAAAGCATGTACACAAAATAACAATAATTCAAATATAAATGCAAAGCAAAATGTCCAGACAAATTATTGTGGAAAAGGTGAGGTGAGAGGTGACTTTCATTATCTAGGATTAAAGAGTCTTCAGGGAGGATGTGGCCATTGAATTGGGTCTTGTGAAGGAATGTAGGGATTTCTGTAAACAAAAGTTGATTTAGGGAGAAGGAGTCCAGAGATGCAGAAAAACATGAGCCTATGCTCAGAGAAAGTGAAGGAGAGAGGGACAAAGTATGGGAACCTAGGAAGGGAAGGAGACTGGTTCCATTTGACTGAATTATACTGCATATGAAAGGGAATAATGTGATAGAAGGTTGCAAAGGCAAATTGGAACTACATTTTAGAGAGCATTGAATGTCAGGAGTAGGAGTTTATAATTATTTGTTAGGCAGTGAGAAAGCATTGAAGATTTTTTAGTCAGGGAGAAATGAGATTAAACTTGTGCATTTGGAATATTACTAAAATAACAGTGTAACACATATTCTCTGGCCCTGCTCTGTTTTTCCCCTGAAGGACCTTGAAGAGATTGATGCATCTCTTTTATCTGTCATCACTTTTAGCTCCTGCCAGAAGTGGTCATCCTATTTTAGGGGTCCAGTTGTTAGCACCTCTATTCAATTTGATCACTTGGTGTTGGGTAGTTTTTACAAGGGAATATTTACTTCAAAGATGTGTCAAGAAAACATATACAAACATTTCCCTTAGGGGATCATATTCCCTAGAGGCATAATTCCCCCTAAAACAATGTAGTGGTAGTGAAGGTATTAGACTCAGAAATTAGCTAATTTCACATAGAGATCCCATTAAGATCATATCCAAAGGACGCATTGGTCCTAAAAGGATCTCAAAGGTAACTCCCAAAGATTTATTCCTCATTCTTTGCTCTTCAGTGTATTTATGCTGTGTTAACTCCAAAAATCCATCGTGGATTCCAACTCCTAAATTCCCATGACTCCCAGCCTTTGAAATTTCCAAATTTAGAGACTTTACTCCCAAAATACTAGAACAGAAATTCCAAGGACTCAGATCTATTTCTCAGGCATTCTATTGCCTCAAGGAGGAAGATGCTATGGGCATTTCCCCTCATAGCATGGATTTCTCACAGGAAGCTATGAGTGGAGTCACCTTGCTCTTTCAGACTCAGAAAAGAGATGGACAAAGCTGATTCAGATCCTTTTAAAGGTGACTGTTCTGACTTCACAGTAAATGAAACTGACTACATGGGAGCCCAACCAGAGTAAGTAACAAATTGTAATTTCACCGGAGCAATAGTGCCTCTCAACTGAGACTATAAGACATCTCCACAATATCTCATTGGGCCTATAGGATGATGCAACAGAATAACACTAGTTCCATTTACAATAATAACCTTGCAGTTTACAAAGTGCTTTTCTCAAAACAACCAATGAGATAGGTAGTTCAAGCATCTATCTCTTATTATCTTCATTTCTGTAGAGTAGAAAATTGATACTTAATGAGGTTGAGTGGCTTAACAGAGATGGTTCTCAGTTGAAAATGTCAGAGTTGGGGCTCAGACCCAAGTGTTACCACACCTACAAAACACTGTCTCCCAGAAACAGCACTGGATTGGGAATGTTTTATGCTGGCTAGTTTAAAGGGTTGCTGGGAAATAGCAGCTGTTCAATTCAGCAAGCATTGTTTAAGCTTCTGTCAGACACTGCTAAATAGTGGAGGTATATAAAGACAAAACAAACAGTAAGCTTGGAGGTTGGAAGAGGAGAAGAGATCACTACACATGTATACAAACAAGTAAATATTTCAGATTTATAAAATAATGTAAAGTGATTGCAAGAGGAAGTATTAACAAATGGGTCAATAAGGAAAGACTGGTGTAAGAGGTGTCACATTAGCTGTTTCTTTAAGGAAAGTGGGAATTCTGTTACATAGAGATAACTGAGGAAGAAGCACATTTATGACACTGGCAACCAGGCCACCTGTCCAGATAATGGAGATGGGATATAAATTTGTGATTAATAGGGGAGTTTGACTGAAACAGACTGTTTGAAGGGAAGTCATATGAAATTAGACTAGAAAGAGGTGATGGGGGCAGCTAGGTGACAGAGTAGATAAACTCGTCCTGGAGTCAGGAGGACCTGAGTTCAAGTCCAGTCTCAGACATTCACAATTTACTGTGTGATCTTGGGCTAGTCATTTAACCATGATTGCCTTGCCCCCCCCCCAAAAAAAAAGAAAATTAGGTGATATAATGTGAAATATGATCATACATGAATGTTGCTGTTATTAGAAATTTTAACCCTTCCTGGCTATCTTTTGTAGTCATGTGCCAAGACCCAATATTTTAAGTTGCTGGTAAATTGTTTAAATCATGTCTGACTTTTTGTGACCCTATTTGAGATTTTCTTGGCAAAGACACTAGAGTAGTTTGTTGTTTCCTTCTCTAGCTCATTTTGCAGATAAGAAACTGAGGCAAGCAGGGTGAGGTGGCTTCCCCAGGTCACACAGCTAGTAAGAGTCTGAGACCAGATTTGGACTCACAAAGATGAGTTTTCCTGATTCTAGGCCTAGTACACTATCCACTGTGCCACCTAGCTGTCTTTACTTATAGAATGTTTTCTGAAGCAACATGATGAAGGGTGCCATCTGATCTATTAAATTATTGATACTTTATAATGGAGTTCACAGCTGTTTTTTTTTATCTTTCCTTATTATTTTTCCTGGTATGATCACCAACATTTTAGCAGATTTCTTCTAGATCAGGACAAAGGCTCCAAGGGATTGAGATAGGTTGAGATCTATTGCATTATGTTTTTCATATCTGTTTTGTTCTATATCTTTTATACTTATTTTAAGACCACTTTCAGAGTACAAGGTAACTTCAGAAGTTTGAGTGTCCTTGATTTTTTCATTTTACATATATTTCTAACTCCTTGTGGGACATACTTGTCTATTTCAGTAGGTAAAATTATGTTCCCAAACTAAGACCTTATTACTTCATCTGCAAATCTCATAAATTGGGGAATTTTCCATAATAAAACCATTTTTATGAGAAGGCAGATGTGTCCTTTTATCTTATATGCCTCTATTGGATGTATAGGTTTTATTGGTCCACGGCCCATCTCATTTTCATTCTCCAGCTAATCTGTGCCCTAACAAGAGAGGCAATTTAGCAGCCTGGAGTTGTATGGTTGCCTTATCAGATATGCATTTTATTCATTACCCCAGTTTTTACTCAAAGCACTTATTCCAATAAAGATGGAGGTGAGGCCTTGTATATACTCCTAACTGGCATTTTTTCCCCTCATAGAAACAATTGAAAGAAATCCGAGTCTGCAACTTGTTTATGCTAGAGCAAAATTCACCAAGTTCATAACTAAATTTATTTAATTCAAGAGCTGATGGTATTTAGTGCTTAGAGCACAGGAGTCAGCTTCCAGACACTTCTTATTGAATCTTAATTCATATATTTACTAGATATGGAATAACAAGCAGGTTACTTTTGTTTCCCAGAATCTCATGTATTCACCTGAAAAAGGGAGGTGTTAATATTTGTACTACCTACCCTTATGGAGTTACAACTTTGCAACCCTCATGTGCTCTGAATATGGGAATTATCACTATTACTTAGAAACAATCTTTATTAGAATATAAGCCCCATGAAGAGGAAATGGTATTTTATCTTCTCCAGGACATTTTGTAGTTTTCTATGTATAGTAAATACTTAATGTATATTTAATTGGATTATTTTGAATAAGAAACATGAATTTGAAGTCCACTAGAGTAGGAAATTTCAGTCACAAGTTGCTTGAAGACAGAAACTGTCAGGACAATGGAATGTTTAGACTTGATAGATGAAAAATTAATTTAACAATATTTTAGCAAATTAATGAAAGATGATGGAAGAAGAGGTCATATTGATTTTCAAAATGATGCCCAAGACCAGCCTTGCAGTATGAAGCATTAATGGCCTACAAACCAAAGTGAGAGAAAACTATAGTCCTATCTCCCCTATTACTCTGCTATAGTACTAGAACTGACCTCTATAACAAGAATAGGCCCAGGAACATGGTGCATGGGGACCTTTCCTTCACCACTAAGGGGTACCTCTCAGCTTTGGACCCATGTGATGGGACTGATTCAGTCCTGGAGAATGACTAGGTAAAAGAAGGGTTAGATTCTATTTCTCATATACTATGATCTTGATAACCCCACTGTGGAGCCTCAGGAAAGTTTTTATTTACAGGTTTTACCTCACATTTAGGGTCACTCTAAGGGGCTTGAAATGTAGAACAATAATCTATTTCCTTCACACAAAATAAATGCTTAATGCACACACTACCCATAAGTACACATTGAGAGAAAAATTTAAATAACAATAGTAACATAGCTGTTATTATATTATATATCCCCTCAAGAGGCTAATGATGGATTTTATGTTGAACAGTCATTTTACATTTCACCTCAATTCTGCACTGTTCAAACAAATTTCTCTTTGACTTAAAGTCATCCTTCTTGATTTCCCCTTTAAGAAACATTTTAGTAGATTCAGAAAGAGTATCTCCTGCTGGTAAAGACTGAGGAGCTAAACTGGCCTGACTTCTCAAACTCAGTTAATGGCCTCCAAATATAAATATGCCCATCTTGGGATTGTTGCTTAGTCGCTTATGATCGGGCAAAGAAACAAAACTTAGAAGTAACAAGTGTCCAGGCTTAATCTCTACTAGCTAGACCCCTCTTTCTAGGTGCTATGTGGGAATAATCACCATAATGTTAGAGTTGATCAGACCATCCCTATCCAGCCTTTCATAGAAAGTTTCAGAATTATTTGATACCACTGGGAGAATCAAAGGAAGGGAATTATATCATTCATGTGAGCTTAATGGACAGTCTTCTCTGATGTAGCTACACATATATCCCTGTTATGGAGTAAAGGACCAGGTGACCATTTAGAGTTTGCTGCATCATACCCATGTGACAAATTCTTTCAGTTTCAAGCCATATGTTTTCCAAATTGTCAAAGAAGGTCACCTGCATTTTTTTGTTATGTCCCCTATAGATTCATCCCTAAAAATACACAATGAGGTAAGCTATTGGTAACTGCTATTAGAATTAATCGTTCAAGATATTGTCTCTGGAAGTCTTCACATTAGTATGCACCTGTCTTAGACTAATTTGGTTGATCATGGTCATCAGTGTAAGGAATTCATATAGATTTAGAGATGGAAAGGGACTTTGATATCATTTTGTCCATCCCTGATATTTTACAGTTGAAGAAACTGAATTCTGGAGATATTTGATGTCTTTCACAAAGTCATATAATAGAAAGTAACAGAGCCAAGATCTTAACCCAGGTGTTTTGATCCCGACTCTAGGAGTTTTTCTATTATGTCACATAATTCCTAATATAGAAACTCTCTGGTCCCTTAGAGGTCAAGTGGTTTGCTCATGGTCACAGAGCTAGTACATATCAAAGGTGAACCTTGTACTTAGGTTATGCTGACTCAAAGGTTGATCCTCTCTCCATTAACCCACGGTACATACTCCTTATAGACTCAATAAAACACTTTAAAATGAGTAAAAGTTTTCACTTGCATTCTCATTGATTAAATGCACTGGTCCCTAAGAGGAAGTATCACATTAATCCATTAGCACTTATTACCAGAGGTATCTGAGGGGAAAGGGAAGGAGTCATTGACAAGGAAAATTAGAACTGGAGGGAATCTTGGAGATCACTTAGACCAAAAATTCATTAGGGTCATTAAGGCCAAATAACTTGTTCAAGGTTATATAAGAAGGTGGGCCAGACTAGAGTGGATTCCAAGGTGAACTTGGCTTAGAGATCTCTGAACTATGAATTCTGCCTTTTTCATTGTTCCTTGATATTTTGAAGCAGGTAAGAATGGGATATAGTAGAATCCTGGCAGTACTTCTTAAACTGTGGGTCATGACCCCATGGGTCAAGACCCATGGTTTAAGAAGCATTAAAGGGGTCTTGAGTGGAAAAGGTTTAAGAAGCCTTGTGGAGGATTAGGATTTCAGAGACCCAGAGGCAAATTTTGCTTATTCTGCCATTGTCCTTGGAATTGGCCCTGATAATAACTACATAAATTCCAATAATATATTTATTCTGATTTCAATCAAAGGATGTTCTTTGTAGGAAGAATACAATGCCATATAATTACTCCTATCTGATCACTGCAGCCACATTACCTTAAGAAACTCATTTTTCATTTTAAAATAATAAAAGCATTTTTCCTGCCCCTTTAATCACAAAAGACTTTAACAAGTTCAGAATGAACACTTGCTTTTGGATAATAAAACTACACGGTGTTACCCCCACCTCCTTCCCATCCACTTATACCTGTGTTCTTGAAAGACATAGTCTAAAAACTGCATGTTACTGTGACATATAAAAAGTTCAAGAGATATAGTTTCTGGGTAATTAATCACTTTATTAATCATTACTAGCAGATAATAAAAGGGGGTCAGGTACCCCTCATGGAATCAACTCAACACTTATTTGCCCTTGGAAGAACGGGTATTCCTGAAGTTGGCAATCAACTCTGGTTGGTTAACAATTAATGAGAAGAATAAATATTATAATGAGAGGTGGACCCATTCTAATGAGTAGCTGGGGGTCATGACCCTAGATTACTCTGTCTTGGACAAAGAGACATCTCTTATCCAGATTATCCCTGCTGCTTAGGGCAGTCTAGACAAAAGGCTCTGCTCAGATCTGGCTGAATAAAACACAATGGGCCAAATTTCACCTTAGATTAAATTCTTTGTAAGGTTTTCTACTTGGGTGAGGTCTCCCACATAGGATTGAAAAGCATGTACCCTGGGGATTCAGGTAATCTCTTATTATTAATAAAAAAGAGAAATAGAAATTTCTCTTATTACAAAGGCTGAAAAGACTATATTCCTTGCTTTTTTTTTCTTTTTTACATTTCAGTATGTGGTCTGATACAAATAAACAAAAACCCATCCCATTTTTTTTTTAATGGAAAAGAGACTCTTTAGTTCTTCTCAAGAACACAGAGGTATTATGATATAGTAGATAGCATGTAGGTCCTAGAGTCCTGTTTTCAAGTCATGACCCTGGCATATATTGACTCTGTCACCCTAGGCAAGCTACTTAACCTCTAAGTGTTCCTACCAACTTTCTAAGACTATAAGAAATAGAGAAGTTACCCACTTTTATCGAATGCACTAAAATCACTGAACAGGTCATAGAATCTTTAAAGGATCTAAAAAAGTTGATTAGTTCAATCCATAACCAAAGACAATCCTACAATATTCTTGACAAGAGGTCAGGAAACCAGAACATGTAATGACTGAGGAATTCCAGTGAAGTAGAAATGTCCTACATTTTTAAGGCAGTGCCATCTACAGTTGTTCCTGGTTGTCTCCTTTGTGGACTCTTGACTCCTAACTCTTTAGCCAATACCATCCATTTTCTTATCTGAAGGAATCTTAAATTATGGAGAATAATAAAAGCCCACATTAAATCAATAAAGAATTGAATAGTGCTTTGAAGTTCACAAGGAGCTTTACATTTAAGTTAGTCTTAATTACTAGATTACCTTCATTTTACACAAGCGAAAACATGACCTTAAAGAAGTCAAGGGCTTTGTCCTTTCTTGTTATAACCCTAGCTATGATAAGAGGCAGGACTAGAACAGGGATCTTCCTGACTCCAAATCCAGCATTCTTCTCCAATTTGCTTCTCTCTTTCTCCTTTTCTCTTTATTTGATGTTCAGAAACATCTAATGCTCTGTATGAGTCTACGAGAGGGATGGGGATAATAAAGGCCCAAGCTTAAATTGAAGTTTTGAAGAAGCTGGAACATAGTTCAGAATGGCCTGAGTTCAAATTCTGAATCAGACACTTACTGACTACATGATCCTGAATAAGTCACTTAACCTCTCTTGGCTTTACTTTCTGCAGAAGGAAAATGTTGCCAATAATCTACCTCACAGGTTGTTGTGAGGCACAAATGAGATAATATAGGTATAATATTTTGGAAATCTAAAAGTACCAAATAAATTCTAGAGAATAAATTAATAATTTATAACATCATAAAATTTAAATACAAAAATGATTTAAACTCATATATTAAATGTTTGTAATTTTTTTTTTCAGCTTCCTAACTCTCATCAGACAAGATCATTGTAATGTTACAATGACGTTCCAAATTATTTTGGAGGTACTACTTTTTAAATAGACATTTTAATTTTCCCCTTATTTCCATTTGATTGATCAATTTCGATTATTTAGGCATTACCTCTTTGGAGAGTTTGGACAGGGAAATAGAATGAGCAAAATCTTATAATGCTTATTGATTAAATTTCTTTCTGAATGTTATGGTTTAGAGAGTGACCATTGTCCTAATTAAATTAATCATACCTCTGACCTAGTTAAAAGTATTACTTAATAATATGACAAAATGGATTTGGAAGAATTATTTTAAGTACCCAGAGAATGGAAAAGAAATAGTAAGACTCATATGCAAGTGTCAGTGAGCAGCAGAATTCTAGATAAAATATTAGAACTCTAAGGGATTTTTGAGATCAAATGGTCTAAAATTCCTACTTTATAAAGAAGCCCACAAAGAATTGGTGAGATTAAAGGGAGTAACTCACAGGTCACCCAGATAACTTATGACAGAGCCAGGACTAAAATCTCATATACTGAAGTAGGGACTGTTGATATGTTTATAACTGCATAATTATAGAATACTTTAAATGATTTACTATATTAATTATACCTCCTACATCATCTGGAATTTTTTTTAAATTTCCATGACAGAGTTAAAGAAAGGGTAATTAAAACACTAAAATTAGACTGGTTGGATCATAAGATCATGGATTTAAAGTTGTAAGGGAACTTGAAGGTCACGTTGTCCAAATGCTTAATTTTATACAATAGAAAACTGAGACCTAGAGAGGTAGAGAGATTTGCCCAAAGTCAAACTTGTGATAAAGAGCAGAGGTGGGAAATTAGGACAGGGGGAGGAAATCAGAATCACAAAAAGTCATTGTAACATTTCATGGTAATAAAATGCTAAACTGTAATAGGTTATTTCTATGTAGATGAATGAATTCCTAGGTACCAAGTTTATTTTGGAAGAGACGAATGTGGACATTCAGAGAGTTCACCAAATAACTCACATTTTGAAGGCTAAGTAACATACTGAATGACAGAGTCAAGGTTCAAGGAGATTTTGACAAGCTACAATTGCCTTAAATCTTATACACTGAAATTTAATAGAAATACATGTAAAATTTTGAGTTCAAGAAATGGACCCCAACCCCAAGACTAGGGAAGCATGACTAGACAATAGTTCACTTTGTGTGAGATGAAAGAGTTCAGAGTCTGAATCTAAGGTCAGAAAAGGTCTTTATTCTTTCTCGTGAGAAAGGACTCTGCCCCTGTTCCCCATATGGTGAATGCAGGGAGAGAGCAACAGGTAGAAGCCAGTCCATGGTTATATAATCTTCTAATGCAGAAACCCAACCCCCTCAACTGGCCTTCACTCTTACTGGAAGGGAGGCTAGCCCACAACCTAAGTGCCGGAGACAAGGGACTGGAAACATACGAAAGCAGTCTTAACCTTATTTGGAATATTTTATGCTGAGGTGGCACTGGGGAGGGTCTCCATTGCTCTAAGTCCCTGGTTGCTGGAAGGTCAGGTGACTTAAACCTAGGCCAATGAATACTGAAGCCATTCTAGATTTGATTTTTCAGAATGGGGAAACTTCACTATAAACTATCCTTACAACTTGAAAAAAGATCTAGAGGTCTGAGTGGTCTGTGAATCAGATATAGTTGCCAATGTGGAAGGCAAAAATACTGATTAATCTCTGGGCTTCATTAAGAAATGCATGGTTTCTAAGAAGAGGTGAGTTATAGGCCTGCTAGAGGTAAGAGTTATAGTTTTCTAGTTTATATTCATGAAGTCATCTTGGTCTTGACTGAAAATGAGAGCTCCAAAGAATTTGAATCTTCTAGCAGTATGTCAAACTCAACCTGTCTAACTAAGCTCACAATATTTTTTGGAAAATCTTTCTCATTTTCATAACTTTAGTATTTCTAGTAATGGTGCAACAATTCTTCTAACTACTGATGCACATAACCCTTAAAAGATTCTTCAATTCTATGTTGCACATACTGCCTCCTACCCCCAACTCTACGCATAGAAACAATTGTAAAGGTCTTTGGATTCTGCCCCCATGATAGCAACACACAGTTTAGAAAACACCTCAAAGCCTGTTCCCAGTCCTTCTCACTGCTATAACGTTCCCTCAATGATTACCTTCCATTTCCATGGTATATACCTTTATAAACATAATTATCTACAGATTGCCTCCTCAATTTTAAGTTAAACTAAGCTCTTTGACTGTTGGGAACTGTCAAGGATGAGAGAGTTATATTTTTGCCTTTCTTTATATCCTCACAGCATAGTACAGTGAACTTTACATAATAAGCTCTAAATAAATGCTTCTTGATTGACATATCTAACAATCATAACAATAATTTATATAGTGCTTCAAGTTTTGCAAAGTATCTTAAATATTAATTCATTTGATCTCTTTTCTACTCCTTATGTCAATAGGCCTTTCCTAATCCAAATAATACATTTATGCCAGAAGAATTTTTCTAACATACTACTCTGTTTTATGTCACTTTCCATATCTGTGTCAGTATTTATCTGTATTTGTCATTGATTAACTCTTTCTGCTTCTGTTTGGATGTATTGTCTCTTAATTATCTATTTTGTACAATGAAATGGTCAGTGAGGTAGGGTGAATGAAGAAGGAGAAAAAGAAACTGTTTCCTCTCCACCAAAAGTGGTTTCTTTTTCAGAGCTGGAATCCTCAACCTGCTAACTGGTCTTCCATGGTTGGGCTTGGTCCCTCTGCTGGAGAACTGCTGAAATTGCAGTGGTATTTAAAGCTCCCTGAGATGGTTAGTTTATATGACTATCCGATTATTCTTTTTATCTTCTTGACCTAAGCACCTCAGGGTCTAGATGATCTTGTTTGTATATCTTCTCCATTGACTGATTCTATAACTCAAAAAGATTTACTTATCTGTCAAAGGTATCAGGGAATATTTGCCATTATTCAATCATTTCAGTCTTGTCTGACCCTTTGTGACTCCATTTGGAGTTTTCCCCACAAAGATACTGGAATGGTGTGCTATATCTAAGTCAAACAAGGTTAAGTGACTTGCTCAGAGTCACATACCTAGTAAATGTCTGAGGTCAGATTTGAACTCAGGAAGATGATTCCTTCTGACTCCAGGTACTCTATCCATTGCACCAGCTAGATACCCATTCCTATATCAGAAAAAAGAGCATCTTTCTAATTCGGGTGGACTTCTTCCCTTTATACTTATATAACACCTAGAACAGTGCCTTAACTATGTAGGCACATAAATGTTTGTTGAATGAATAAAGGAGAGTTTCAAGTGGGGAAGTTGTATTATTTGTTTAAGGTAGTTTAAGATGAACAGGTAGGTTTTTCAGTTACAGATAACTATAGGAACATATAACCTGCTCTACTAATTTACATTTTCCTTCAAAATATTATTTTGAATAAAACATCACACATATTGGTTACTTTATACTTTCTTTTTTGAGAAATACTTTTCCCTAGCTAGAGCAAAGGTCGAAATGAATACCATCTCCTAAGCACAAAGGAAATCTCTCTGACATTACTTATTTCTATAAGTGATGTAACCAGAGTTAACAATGACTTGGAGGCTAGTCCTTGAGTAAGTTTAGCTGATTGGAGTGAGGAGAAAGGAACTACTATCATGCAGAGTTGAGCTAATGATTTGCCTGTGCCTGTGCCTAGAGGGAGGAACTAGAAAGAGGATAATTAGAAAATTCTATATCAGCAGAACCAGAACCAAAATCAAAGAGATTAAAGGAAAGAAGACAACAGGATTTCTAGTCAATACCATGATAGCAGGTCCAGAGAATGAAATCCAGAGTGGCAGGTTCTAGCATGGAGCATCAGGAGAATCAGGGTGATACAACAGGCATTAGGAACTGTTAACATTATGGTCCTACTAACCCCTCCTCCTCTAATCTTTAAGAACCACCTCCTAGTTAGGCCTCAGATACTTGACTTGTCAATAAACTCGGCTTATCTAAATATTTTCTTTCCTTTCAGGATCGTTACCAGCAAGGGGCGCCAGTGATAGAATTCCAATTTTACTACTTTATAGATCTGTGACTCTCAGAAATTATTTAAATTATCTGGACCTTATTTAACTGACCTATAAAATACTATTACTACTACTACTAATAATAATTCTACATTATTTCTAACATTTCTTCCACCTTAAATCCTAAGATTTTTCTCTTACATGCTATACTTTCTAAGATCTAGAACAGTGGTTCTCAACCTTCCTAATGCCGCGACCCTTTAATACTCATATGTGAGCATATCTACATGTGGGCGGACCCACCTGGAGATGGAGAGAGGAGCGTTGTCTGGGTTGCTAAGATCATTGGCAATATGTGTTTTCTGATGGTCTTAGGTGACCCCTGTGAAAGGGTCATTCAACCCTCAAAGGGGTAGCAACCTACAGGTTGAGAACTGCTGATCTAGAAGGTCATCAAGTCATAGATTTAGAGCTGTAAGGACCTATTAGTGACCACTGAGTCCAAATCTTTCATTTTATGAATGAGAAAATTGAGGGTGAGTAAGATATCCTGGGTGACATAGTATCTGTGAAATTCTAAGCAAATCATTCACTTTTCTTAATCTCGGTATTCTTATTTGTAAAATGAGAATAATAATGGACTTACTTATTAGGGTTGTTGGGAGTATCAAATGAAATTGTTTATTATTCATACTCTTGCTGTTGCCTATGGTCAGGGTCCACTTTCTGAAAACACTGTTTTTCATCATGTCACACCTATTCAATGGATCCCTCTGCGTAAACATTCAATCACCTCAGTCTAGCTTGCAAGTCCATTCATAATCTGACCCCAAACTACCTTTCCAAACTTATTTATTTCCACTCTTCTAATAAGCCTCTTTCACTAGTTCTCAACTGTTGGCCATCACGTTCTATGTTCTTCTATAAAAGAGTAATTTGACTCATAGTGTTCTCTTCTCCTCTGTAAAGCAATCACCCTGTACCATTCTAAACCAATTCCATTTGTTATGGCCCAAATGAAATTCTACTTTCTTCAGAAACCTTTTTATGCAAGTTCTACTCAGTGATTTTTTCCCCTTTTGTACTTTCCAGGGAGGCTGTCTGGTATAGTAGAATGATCTCTGACTCTTGATTGAGCAAGAAGATAGGGCTTAAACCATGCCCCTTCTTCTAGTTGCCAGTATTATATTTCTTCTCTTGTTCTTAGTTTCCTCATTTGTTAAATGAAGAGAGAGACTAGGTCATCTTTAAACTTATTTTTTTTCCTTCTTTAAATCATATGAATTTATTATCTGTCCCACTTCCTTGATAATACTAGTTAACATATATTTATATATATATATACATATAGATAGAGAGATAGATAGATAGATAGATAGATAGATAGATAGATAGATAGATAGATATTACTTTAAGGTTTGCTTACATACATTATCTCATTTAATCTCCATAAAATCCAGGGAGCTAAGTGCAATTATTGCTTTTTTCAGAGGAAACAGAGTTCAAGTGACTTACTGCAAGGAAGGGGGAGAAAGGGACAATATTTTGCACGATGGCTATAGAAGAGCCAATAGCCACACTATTATAACAATCAGATTAGCACATTAATGGAATAGGATCCAGAAAAATATGAAGAACTCCTTCAGATAATTAAAAAATTTCAGGATGAAGAGCTGGAACACCATAACATGGGTCTTGACCCTGATCCAGAATTGCCCCCAGTATATGTCATCTTAAAAGGCGCTATTCAGGTTGGGTACAAAGCTGCAATAAATTTATCAAAATGAATTAAAGTAATTCTTTACAACATTATGTAAAATATGATAGTAACTGGAGTTATATTTATGCATGTGAACTTTATAATTACTGTGAATTTTGTTAATAATTGAATAATTCTAATTTGAAAAAATGAATTCAAGTGACTTACCCAGATTACAAAGCTAGCAAGTTTATAAAAATCTGAACTCAGATCTTCCTGATTCTATACCTAGTTGGGGAACAAAGCAGGCAGCCTAGCTTATTTGTGTTCCTGCTGAGCTAAGGCAGTGGGTGAAACTGTTAAGGATATTGCTCAAGATTAGGGAATGATGGGAGGCATGTAGCATGCCTGAAATGGTTAGCCAGGTGGAGGCAGTGATAAGTGATAGAAGAGTACTCGGGATGGCAATTCTAGAAACCAAAAGGTGTGTGGTCTTTGGTCCCATGACAAAATATGGCCATGGAGAAGATAATTAGTAGCAGTGACTGGAAGTGGGCACTCGAGGAAGAAATATCCACACTAATGAAATCAGAGATCTTTTGAAGTTTTGAAGAAACTGCCAATCAGGATACGTTTGACCACCAGGGCAATTCATAGGGTTTTGTAAAGTTTGTATAGCTTACTTTGAATTTATAAGAGTTTTCTTCAATATTCTTATTGTTGCTGTACGTTGGAATGCAATTCTATATCTTAGCAGTGACATGTGGTATTACATTTTAGAAAAACTTCCAAATAGATATAAAACTGAAATGAGGAAATGAGGCAAAAGTCCAATAGATTTTTAGCTAACTTCTCTAATTAAATCCCACCAGTATAGAGATATTTTATTGACGATTTCACCAAAATTCCCTACAGATTCCCACTGCCCTTAGAAATATCATCTGAATTGTAAATTCATACAATAATTTCCAAGCCAAGCAATCAGGAGCCCACTATTGTTATAGATGGCCAAAGCCCTCCTGATTTCACTTCTTTATTACAGCTATTTTTGTTTTTAATCCTACATTAATTCATTCATCTTTCTCCATCTTCCTCCTGTTACCCTCTGGGGAACACAGAGTTCTCTGGAAGCACTCCTGGCAGACTCAGTATGCTAATGTGCTCTTTGGATTTCAGCCTATGTTCCCTTTGGTGGTAATCTCCCTCCCTTTTTGTTCCTTTCCCAAATTACCTTGTATTTATTTTGTGCATATTTTAACATGCTTATTTGGCATGTATTTCAATGCACACTTGTTGTCTCCCCCCATAGAGTGCCAGATCATTGGAGGCAAATACTTTTTGTTCTTTTTTGCCTTTGAATTCCCAGCGCCTAGCACAACTGTTAGAGGTACTAAGCCAGCATTTAATGAATACTTGCTAATTAATCAATTGATATGGGTACAGGTATTCATGGACATTATGATTTTTCCAGAATGTCTATGCAAATGGATGTATTACAAATCATCTGTCTCAAGGCAGGTGAAGAATCAGCCCTAAATAATAAATGATAACTTTGTAGTAATAAAAGTACTAGCATCTGAACATTCATTTCTTCTTTGGTAAGCACTCTCATGTCACCTCATTTCATCATTGCAGTAACTTTATCAAAGAATGGTTCCAATATTAGCTCTTGGTGAACTTGAGAGAATAATTTCATTCCTTTAGGACTCAGTTTCCTTATCTGTAGTTCAAGGGGAATGGATTAGAGAATTTCTAAATTCCCTGACAGCTTGAATATGCTATGATATTATCAAAGTAGTATAGTCAAAAGAACAAGAAACTTGGATTCAGAAGAACTAGATTTGAGAGTAGACTCTGCTGTGATGTGGGTGGCATTGGGAAAGTCATCCCTTCCACTATGCTTTATTTTTGTGATCTGTAAATTGAAAAGGTTGGATTAGGGGATCATTAATATGCCTTTGAGCTCTTGCATGTTATCATTAAATGCTTCTAGGTGGAGTAGGAATTATCTCTGTTTTATGAATGAAGCTCAGAAAGCATATAACAGTCATATATATGCATATATACATATACATATACACACATGTATATGTAATCATTGCACAAAAGAGACTTGAGAATTGTGGTCTTTATCCCAACAAATGCTCCATTTCAGCAAATCAGTTTTGCTAGAGATCAAGAAACAAATGGGATGGGAAATTGGTCAAGACTAAGAGTTTGCTTTTGAAGAAGGCTTCTTTCACTTTCAAATCCCAAAAGATAAAGTCCTATTCATGCCACAATCATGTCAGTTATCTAGATATTCATCTGACTCAGTAAGCCATGTATCACTTTCACAGCACTCCTTTGTAACCCATTGAGAAATTAGATAGCCAACTGCAGAAGTTTTCTAACCAGTTAATGTTATATTATCTAGTGGTTAAGAAAATGAGTTTGGAACTTGGGTGATTCATAAATCTTGAGGGAGAATTTTAGAACAGCTTTTGGAATACAGAAACTTTAATTAAATCAGGAAGATTATATCTAAACATTGTTATGACTTCTCTTGGATACAAAGAGGGAGAATCAAGTACTAAACTGAAGTTGCTAACTATTGGTTAAATTGGACAGAACTGTGAATCTTAAGTCAGAAAGTAAAGGCAGAAAGAAAAGTGGTAGTGATCTTGTCATTACAGTGAGTATACCATATACCATAGAATGGATAGAAGGAAGAAATAGTTCAGAAGTTTGAACAACAAATCACAAACCTGGCATGGAAACATGATAAGGTGGTGCATTAGGTGGCTAGATGGCTTAGTGGATGGTCTCAATGCAGCACTGGGCCTGCAGTCAGGAAGACCTAAGTTCAAATTTAGAATTAGATACTTACCAGTTGTGTTACCCTGGGCAATTCACATGACTTTTGTCTGCCTCAGTTTCCTCAAATGTAAAATGTGGATGATAATAGCACCTGTCCTACAGGTTTGTTCTGAGAATCATATGAGATAATATTTTAAAGCATTTAGCATAGTTCCTTGCATATAGTAAGTGCTTAATAAATGCGTATTCTCTTCCTTATTGATAATTTCTCCCTCTCTCTCTCTCTCTCTCTCTCTCTGTCTTTCTCTTTCTCTCCTCTCTCCTCTCTCTCTGTTTCTCTGTCTCTCTATCTCTGTCTCTGTCTCTGTCTCTCTGTCTCTGTCTCTCTGTCTCTGTCTCTCTTTTTCCCCTGGCTCTCTAAAAGCAAAAATGTTAATAATTTCTAAACTTGTTTCAACATTAATTTTATTTTTAGCAAAACTGTGGGGGAACCAATAAGGGGAAGATAACACCCTGAATAAGATTCTCACAATGTTAGTGGTAAAAATGATAGGAACCTTAAAGGAGGGGAAACATGTTTAATCCATCTTAGAATCTGTAATAGAGGATGGGCAATCTGGCCAGTCTGCCTTACATATTGTAGGAGAGCAAATCTCAAAGGGATTGGAAAAAGCATGGGCAAGATCTCATTAACTGAAATGCTGGGCAAGTCAGTACAGCATAGGGGAAATTCTCAGGAATGAAACTGTGAAAACACAAAGGAAACAATTTCCATTGAAGGGGAAAAAGAGTAGTTGTATAAAGAGAAAGATGTGGATGTTCAGAGAACTCATTAATCAATTTTTTTAAAAGACATGCATAGTCATAGCTGTATTTTTTGTAATAGCGAAGAAACGAAAAGAAAGTTGATGCCTATCATTTAGGTAAATGGTCAAACCATTTTAGTAATTGTATATATTGTTTTCCTGGTTGCACTTACTTCACTCTGCATACAATCATATAAGTCTGTTCATACTTCTCTAAATTCTTCACATTATCATTATTTATGGTACTGCAAAAAGCCATTACATGCATGTACTGTGATTTGTTTGACCACCTATAAAATGCCTGGCGTATAAATGCTTGTTGTTTCATTGATTCATTGATAAAAATTACATAATCTGGGGCATGTCAGTAATTTTCCAGATCTCCAGGCCTCTCACTTATAAGACTTGCATAATGATATGACTTATCTCACAGGGTTGGTGGGGTTAACAATCCTACTTTTCATTACATTCACTAGTTCATGGGAATGATCAGCACCCTAAACATGGAGAAAATACAAGCAGAGAAATTAGCACAAAGATCAATACACAGGGCTCCAATTGCCCGAACAAAGTAATACAACCACTTATATACACCACTAGACCAGGAGAGCACAAACAACATCTGAGTATTTGGGGAGGATGGGAGGGGGCCTCTTAACAAATGGCTACTCAGATTCCTTTCCAGGAAATCAGAAGGTCCTTTTCATGAGTGAACCCCCAAAGCAAAATACTAACCTCCTAGAATATATAACAAAGACTTAACATCTGATTGGCTGAGTACAAAGGAGCTTGAAAATCCATATGCCCTAGCACTTAATTGGAAATTCCTCATAGCCCAGAGTCTGATTAGCTCTGGGCCAGGGCTCTATTTGCCTATAAATGGGCAGAGAAGGTCTTCAAATTCCCTTAACATTACAAAATGTTAGTGATTGTAATGGAAGCCTTGAAAATTCAAGTCCAAAGTATTCTTCTTGCTAAATAAAAGAGGAACAGTCTGACAAAAGAAGTGTGCTTTCTCCTGCTTGGCTGCAGTAGATAGAACTAAGAACAAAAGACGGACGTTATTGGAAACAAACTGTTCAGCTTAATATATGGAAGAACTTCCTATAAACGAATAGTCATAAAATTTCTTAGGATAATGAGCCCTCTGTCACTGAAGGTATTTAAGCTAAGATTTAAGTACCACTTCTTACAGCTGTTGTAGAGTGGGTTCATGTTCTAATTACAGGTTGATATACATGACCTTTAAGTTTCCTTCCTAATCTGACTCAATGCATCTATGATTGACTTACCTAATCACCTAGGTAGCTGATAAGGGGTTAACTGATGTCTAGGCCTTTGGTATTGGGATGCTCAGAAAGAACATTATGGAAGTCTGTGGGAAACTCGTGGAAAGAGCCCTGACTGACCCTCTGTTTTAATTTTTATCAAATTTAACTTTTAGTTGTCATGGATTATTCATGTCTATTAAACCTTTCCCAAATTTTGCAGAAAAAAAAGAGATTACATGAGGGCTTGGTGTTGACAGAGGGCAATGGTACCCCTTGAGGTTGAGGATGATGACTTTGAAGTTCTTGTGACCTGTGTTGCAAATCTATTCATCAGTGATGTCATGGTGCAGCCTTTACTTTCATGAGCCATTTCTATGTTCATCTAATTGTCATTCTACCACCACTATATCCCTTTGTTTGGAGGTGGAAACCAGGAGGGGATGTTTCCCAGTCTTTAAAATAAGGTCGTAGAAAAAGGTTTTACAAAAAAAAACCAAAAATAACATGCCAATAATACCTAAGAACATATATTTTATTCTAACCTAAAACAAAGGCAGGAGCTGAACTGGCATCAAAGAAAGCATATAATCAACCTCGTTGCTGGAACTTTCAACACCTTGGTTTTGAGACTAGAAGAGAAAGAGGAATCAGAAATAGTACTTTGCCAAGGGGGCCCAAGGACCAGGAAACCTGGTTCATACCAGGTGTGTGGGATGCCTGGGTCATATCTTCAGATCACAGCAATTCTGTGAACCAAAAGTCATGGGAACTCTAGGAAAGTGACATCTCAATTGAGTTTGATTTGTTGACTATCATGGATGTCACAGTCAAAAGGATGTTAGGTATTTGCTTTTGTGGAAGACAGAATTAAACCAAATAGGGAGTATAAATATGGGATATAGGAGTTTCTAGAATTTAGAAAGATGACAGATAGAAAGAGAGAGAGAGAGAGACACCGAGAGAGAGAGAGAGAGATAGGTAGAACATACTAAATACTTGTGTTGTTCCAGGAACTATGCAAATAGACACATATATAAACAAATGAGACCATCTATTGTTAAAGAGCTAACAGTCTAATTAGGGAAGACGATGTAGAAAAGGAAGATAGAATAAGCAGAGTACATATTGGATGTTAAAGAGAGGAACAAGCTGCATTGGCCTGGAAGTGGTATAGAGGCCTGGTCCCTGACAAGAAAAGGCAGAAGGGACCCAAGAGACGATTACAAGCTACTTGTGTGGAGGTGATAAGTAGAGATGAAGCACATGCCTAGCATGTCTGGAGTAGGCCAGAAGTGGAATGGAGCCTTAGGTCCTAGCAAGATGATGCAAAAGCTGACCTCTTAGAGTCAAGATACCCAAGGCTGGCATTCAGGTTGTTGATGGGAAAGTGATGGTTCAAATAAATGCAGCATGGTATGGAGAAGAGGGGAAAATAGTTGGAGGAAAAGATGTTAGGGAACAACTTGGGGTGGGGGTTACTCAGGGTCCAGAGCAGAGGCAGACTGCCAAAAATGAAACATGTAAATCATTACAGTCCATATATGTTAGGGTTTTTTTGGACAATCTCAGGCTGCAAAGAGCTAACAATGTGGAGTACTGAATATCAACTGTCCTAGGCATCTTTCTAGAATTTCTGGCCATGGACAAGCTTTCACAGGGTCTGTTTCCTTTTCCTTCATAGAGTGACTGATATTGATCTGTCATTGTACTCAGGCACAGATTAAGAAAAATACTACCTAGTTAAAAATTTAAGTTTTCAAAAACGTAAAGAAATAATTTTAGTGAAAAGATCTCTTTTCTTGTACAGCTTAATTGTTGAAAAACTTCAGAATCAGAACTGCACGCAGAAAATGAGCTACTAAGGAAAACTGAGTTACTGATGAAGGCATTTAATGGAGAGTGTTTTATTGATTTATTTTGGTAAGTACTCAGTGAGAAGTTATTTCCTTCAAGGGTGGCCTCTGATAATGGAGTGTCTTCAGGGATCGTTCATTGCAATCTTCTTTTAAGGAACAATCATGGCTTTTACATGCATCCACCCTTTTATAATTATTATAGCATTGTCAATTGTAAACTTTAGTGGACAGCAGTGCTGGTAGAAGGTGTGAGAGGCAAGAGAAAGTTAGTTGGTTATTCAATAAGTATTTCTTCAATTCTTACTATGTTCCAGGAATTGTGCTAAGCAATGATAACACAAATGAAGGCAATACTAACATAGGATCAGTTTGGTGGCACAATGGTTAGAGCACTAGGCTTGGTGTCGGAAAGACCTGAATTTTGAATCCTGCCTCAGCTACTTACTAGTTGTATTACTGAACCATTCATTTTGCCTCACAGAGCCTGTTTTCTCATATGTAAAATGGGAATAATCATAGTACTTGTCTCAAGGGGTTTTTGTCATCATCAATAAGAAAATGTAGAGGGATCAAAAATCACTTTTTACTTCCCTTCTTTCTAAATACTCTGCTGCTCAATATAACCTAAGATTAATTTCACTTATTTTGGGGGATGCTATGTTACACTGGTGGCTAATAATGAGCTTGTACTTCAGTGAAATACTGATATCTTTTTTTTCCATATGAACTTTTCTCTAGTTGTGAATGAGATGGAAATGCTAAGAGAGATACCAATGAGGCCTGGAGCTATGTAAGTAACTATCTGAAGAACACTATTCATGGACACACACAGCTAGTGATGACATTTCCCTCTCTTTATGTAATAATACTATAAAGAACTATCTTGTTTTTTTATTTTAAAATTGCAAACCACATCTGAGTGCAATTTATGCAGGAAACTGGTTCCTATTTTGGGCAATATTTTGTCATAGACTGAACTATGGGGCAGTGCTGGTCAATACCCTTGGAATTAGGGTAGTTTCTTGCCTCTGATAATGATTACAGAATAAAGGATGATAGGATCATAGATAAATAAATAAGTAGAAGGACCCTTTGAAGTCAAGAAGTCTGACCCTTTCATTTTACAGATGAGGAAACTGTGACTTTCTCAGGATCACAAATGTAGTAAGAATTCTTTTCTTTTTTTTTTTTTTTGACTTACGAAGTATGCTTTTAGCTTTATTTAAGTCTTTTTAAATAAGAATGTTTAGAAAAATCAAGTTAGACGAATTAATACTTCTTAAAAATTTTGGCAAGATAATGCCCAACTTCCAAACAGCACAAGCTATATCAATGTAAAAAGGCACTGAAGATGTCAAACCAAAACATCAGGGCGAGTAGCACACTGAAAAGGTGTAATAAATGTCCAAACATTTTGAAGTTGGGATCTAGACTATCAAGGTCAAGGCTGAAAAAACTCTCAACTATATTCACTGTTTTAGATTAGTGCACATCTTCTCCCTGTTTTCCCTAAAATAAATCTTCGCTTTGGCTATTATGGGTCAACCTATATAATCAGTAAGCATTATTTTCATATTTGATCTATATAATATGTGTCTGAGGCATATGACATTAGGAACTGAGTTGGGAACTGGTCCCTGATGCCTATCTGCCTCACAGAAAAGTTTAATAATGTTAATGACAATAGCATGTATAATAGCAGCTGTTTGTCATACTTGAAGAGGGACAAAATGACATCTCTATGTTGGGGTCAGCATACAGTGTGTCCAACTCTGGCTGATCAGACCAATACATACTCAGAAAGCTCTACCACAGGTCAGTCACAAATAGTCCATATAAACATTTGGAGTGCAGAAATCTCTAAATTTGCATTTCTTAAATAATAACTTATAAATGTATAAAACTTTATGCATATATATATATATATATAACACGTTTTACACATGACAGTATTGTTTGAATTAGGTCTTTAAGATACCAGAGGGAAAGTCTGAAATGGGATAGTGGAAAAAAGGAAGGAGAGAAGAAAAGAAAGAAGGAAGGAAGGAAGGAAGGAAGGAAGGAAGGAAGGAAGGAAGGAAGGAAAGAAAGAAAGAAGGAAGGAAGGAAGGAAGGAAGGAAGGAAGGAAGGAAGGAAGGCAGGCAGGCAGGCAGGCAGGAAGGAAGGAAGGAAGGAAAAAAGAGAACACTTATTAAGTACCCACTATATTCTAGGCATTGTGCTAATCACTTTACAAATATTATCATAACAACTAGGTAAACTAGAGGCTAATATAATTTCCACTTTACAGATGAGGAAAACGAGACACACAGAGGTCAAAGGGCTTGCTCAGTGTCTCACAGCTAATAAGTGTCCAAGGTGAATTTGAATTCATATCTTCCTGGCTCCATTCTTGGAGCTTAATAAAGATATGTGTATAAGTATGTATGTTTATGCATGTGTATGTATACTGTATGTTCATGCATATGTTTATATGTATGTACATATTATATTTGTCATCTATTATAAACATCCCTCAATGACAAATAGATATTACTATTCCCTTTTATAGATAAGAAAGTTAAGTCATTGATAAGCTTTTCTCACAAATACAAAATAAATTAGTAACTCATCAACAATTAGAAGCCAGAACAATGTTATTTTGACCAGAGTAGAGTTTCAATCAATTAGCAGCCATTTATTAAGCACTTCTTTTATGCTATGCATCATGCTTTTGCTTAGGATATAAAGACAAAAAGGAAATGCTCCCTGACCTCAAAGAGTTTATATTTGGGGGGAGGAAAAATATACATATGTGTGTGTATATGTATATGTACATGTATATGTATATATGTACAAAGAAATATAAAGTAATTTTGGAGGGGACTGAGCAGCTAGGGAGATCAGAAAGAGCCTTATGTACTAGTGGATGCTTGAGCAGAGCATATATCCCCAGGGCCTTCCACTGGAGGGCTCTTTGTAAGTTCACATCAAACTACTAATGAAAACTGTTTGGGTCCAACCATTTAACCAATTCTGCATCTACCTAAATTTAAAATGTAATGGTTGGTTCCCATGTATAATAGAAATGTACCCCATGATACAGTAATACAGGTGACGTATAATAATGGGGAAAATTGTAGAAGAAAGGAACCCAGTCTCTTTCTCTGTCTCAGTCTCTCTGCCTCTCTCTCTGTCTCTGTCTCTTGGTCTCAGTCTCTCTACCTCTCTCTCTGTTTCTGTCTATCTCTGTCTCTTGGTCTCTGTCTCTATCTCTCTGTCTCTCTCTCACACACACACTCACACACACACACACACACACACACACACACACACACATCTATGTATATTCCTGGGGGGTAGAGGTTTAGAATACGTCATCTTTCCTGTTTTTTTTTATTTTTTTGTAACAGTTTGGAAAATTGTCCCATCTAGCTACCTAGGTTTGGCAAATTAGAAGAGAGGGAGCCCATTGTTCAAATGATTGGTCACCATTAAGTGCTGGATGGTCTATTGCATTCATTCCAGGCCCATTCTCCTCCCATCCTGACTTTCCTCCCACCCCCCAATCTAGTGTACTAAATTAGTTTCCTATATTTGTGAAGAATGAATCAGAACAGAGAGAGAAATAAGCAGAAGATTCAATGGGGAGGGGAGAGGAGCTGATCTACACAGTGGAAATACAAAAGCAATACAATCGACTTTCTGATTAAAGGTAGTTGGCAGGGTTTCTGCCTTATATACTCAAAAGAAAGAGTTTCTCAAATCCAAGTCTCATAGAGGGTAGAACATCTTTGAGGGTGCTATCTTAAACAAAATGAATTCAGTTTGCATGAGAGTAACCAGATCCCCCCTCCCCCTCCAAGTCACAACTCTGCAATCAGTGGTTCTTACGTTTTTCTATTAATTCTTATAGCTTCTTAGCTTGTCCTTCATAATCTACCTTTCCTACAGTCACTCTATACGGTAGGACTGTAGGGTAGGACTGCCCTGTGTATTTCTGTATTTCTCTTTGTTTTTCTCTGCCTGTTTTTCTGCTTCTGTCTCTCATGTGTTTTCTTTTATTTTCCAACATGATGCTTCACTCTCAATCTTTCACTTTCCTCTTCCCAGAATTTTCTATCAATCACTTTCAGTTACTTACACAAAGTTTTCCATAGTTTTTCTTCAAATAGCGGATAGGGTAAATTTAGAGAATGGTATATCTTCCAGAAGAGTGTTACACAAACCCAGAATAGAGAGTATTTTAGGCCTATGCAAGGAGACAATGTTAAGACATACAACACTGCATATGAGGACAGTAAGGATACATACCCATTTGGCTAGAACACAGAATTTGTGAAGGAGAATACTGAATAATAAGCTGAAAAAGGCAGCCTGAAGATCAATTGTAAAAGGATTTAAGTGTCAAAAAGAGAATTTGTATTTTAACCTAGGAGTAAAAGGGAGAAACTGTAGCTTTGTAAGCATGAGAATGACATGGTCAGATGTGTGTTTTAGAAATATCACTTTGGCAACTGTATGGAGGAAGGATTGGCAGTGGAGAGGATCTATGTAGCCTATGAAAACTACCTAGTGATTTTAGTTCCATTGAATAATACAGTGAAGAATTCTAAAATGGTTTGTGCCCTTTTTGGGAGCAATGAAATAACACCCTATCTCGTCTTTCTTGATCTTCAATCTTTCCCCACTGATGTCAGTTACCAGAGCCCATATATCGACTGCTGTGTGGTAAAATGTGGTAAAGCATTGAGACGTTTGCTACTCTTCTTATCTCTTTTTCTCTTCTCTCTGTTTCCCACTCTCCAAGACCATGATCCTCCAAATGCAGTTCCATGACCCTTAACAAACACTTCCCTTATTCTCTCTGTTCTCAAGAAGGCTTCCTCTTGTTATCAGCAAGTTCTTCTATTTTTATTTATTTCACATGAGTTTTGATTTTTCTCCTACTGACATGACTGGTAGGGTCACCGCCTCTGTGTCAATATCTCATTTCTTCAGGTTCTTCTGGGGTTTCAGTGTCTAAGAATACACTCTTAGCTTTTCACTTTTCAGGGGATTATATGAACTGAAGACTGTATAAAAGAAAAATCTCTGGTCTTCAGGGTAATTGTTAGGACTTGAATCTCTGGAATCCAAAGGAAAAGTGTTTCCATTAAGTCAATGTTCCATTGAAATACTGATAAAGTTTAGCACATGTTAAAATTATATTTATGATCTGCAGGGGCCTGAACTAGTCAAGTAGTCAATTAAATTCTCTGAGCTTCGCTTTCCTCATCTGTATAAAAGGGATAATCAGGAGATCAACCATCAATTTGAGAAGTTTTGCAATTAATATGATGAATTGTATGAGAATTATTGTGTAGAGTAAATTGAGGGACAAGACCTATGGAGTCTGATTATACCTCTGGCCTCCATATTAATTGGACTTGTGGCTTATCATTGGTTTAATCAGGGTTCTAAAGTCTTTTAAAGTTTTTTTTTTTTTAATCTATAATGTTGACATCACTATATAAAATGTACAAATTTCTGTAGGTAGTATAAGGTGAATCGGGCACTGGGTTGAGAGTTAGGAAGAGGCAAGTTCAAAGCCCACACTGGATACTTACTAAATGTATGGCCCTAAGCAAATCACTTAAATTCTTCCTTAGTTCCTCAGCTATAAAATGAAATAATAATAGCACCTACCTCTCAAGGTTATTATGAGGAAAAAAATGAGATAATATTTGTAAAGAACTTAGAATAGTACCTGATACAGGGTAGGCAATTTATAAGTGCTTGTTTCCTTCCTTCCTTAGTTTGCTCTGTAGCAGTTCATAAAAGTCTTTCCAGTTTCCTCTGAAACGATCAACTTCATTATTTCTTATGACTCAATAGTGTTCCATTGCATTAACATATGCACATGCCACAATTTGTCTAGACATTTCCTTATAGAAGAATATGCCCTTAGATTCCATTTTCTTTGGAGGAGGGAAGGCAAGGCAATTGGGGTTAAGTTACTTGCCCAAGATCACACAGCTAGTAAGTATGTCAAGTATCTGAGGCCAGATTTGAACTCAGATCCTCCTGCTTCCAGGGCCAGTGCTCTATTCATTGTACCACCTAGCTGCCCAAATTCCATTTATTTTTTGACCTCCACAAAAAAGAGTTACAAAAAATACTTTTGTGCATATGTTTCCTTTTCCTTTCTGTTTGATTTCTTTGAAGTGTAGACCCAGCAGTTTTGTAGCTGGCACGGAGCATCTCCAGTTTAGTAACTTTTGGAGCATACTCCAAATGATTTTTTTCAGAAGAGCTAGATTAACTTAAAGCTCCACCAACATTTTACTGATGCGCCTGGTTCACAATAGCCCTGCTAACATCTGTCATTTTTATTTTTTGTCATTTTTTTCCATTCTTATAAGTATGAGGGAGAATCTCAAAATGCTTTCATTTATATATTTTTGAATTATTAGTAATTTAGAACATTTTTTTTTATCTAATTATTGATAAGTTCATCCTTTCAGAACTGCTTGTTTGTATCCTTTGACCATTTATCAATTAGAAGATGGCTGTTACTCTGAAAATTTTGAATCAGTTCCTTTTCTGTCTTGGAAATTAGTCCTTTATCCTTGTATTTGAAAACCATAAGGTTGCTTTGGGGTCAATACTCTGACCTTCTGGCAAAATCCCTTTATCCCACAGCATCATAGATAGTCCCATCTAAGGTCATAGTACTACCCTTTGACTTATACATCTCACAACATAGTTTTGGTGGTGGCTGAGCAAGTGATTCACTTTTTTTTTTAAAATTATCCTGCTTGAATAACTTACTGGCTTTCTTCTACAAGTCGAACATCATGCACTTACTATGTGGAATATTCTCTTCTTTCTGTAAGAAGCATATTGGATCTAGCACTTCATCACTCATGTGCTTCTAAAGGAAATTTCTCAATGTATTGGATGTTAACATTTCTTAAGCCTGAAAAACCCATTCTCAGGATTTCCGAGTACAAGTATACATTTATCCCTGCTATGTAGTTTTGCTGAAAGTTGCCCTCAACACACCCTAGAGTCAGGGAATAGTGAGAAATCCCCACTTCTCCTGGACACATTCTCAAAACAGTCACAAGAGGCAGAGGAAAAGGCAGAACTCCAGAGAGGGTCATGAGGCCATCGTAAGGAACAATTGTGTTGCAATTCCAGGCAGTCATCAAAAGGAGCACCAATTTCTGAAAGCTAAAAGAATGAAGATGAATGAGTCTATTCACCTTCTGAAAAAAGAGATGATAAACTTAAAATACAGAAAGAGTAAAAACAGGAATATAGGAAAAATAGGAATGTATATGTAGAAGCTGTATCAGATTTCATGCTGTCTTGGGGAGTGAGGGGGTGAAAATGTAAAACTTATGAAAGTGAATGTTGAAAACTAAAAATAAATAAGTTAACTTAAAAAGCAATAAAATATACATAGAGACATATCTTTTTGGTGATTGTTGATGTGTGAATTTATTTTGTCTCACTATGTAGCTCTGCACTGAAATATTTGTTTTTTGTTGGTTTATCAAAGGGTTTGGTAGTGGGGAAGGCAAATTATTAATACTACTACTAACAATTACTTGTTACTTGAAAAATGAAATAAATGACAAAATATTTGAGGGCTGTTTTAAAGGGGTTGGCCTAATTGAGTGATCTATGTGCTTCTCTACCTGTTCTTTGGCCTCTATCAGTCCTTTTCATGGTTTGCATTATCTGTGTTATGAAACAAATATTCTCCCATCTTGATATTTATTCAGTACCCTGAGTGATCATGCAGAAGCCAGGAATGTTTTTACTTATATCTGGGGAAACCTAGACATGACTTATGTATCTAGATACTCACAGGAAATTTTCCTGAAGTATTTCCACTTCAAAAACTAATTAAGGTGACCCAGGGTAGAAGCACATCTTCTTTGTGCTGAAGTACAATTCCCTTAGAAATCAGTGCCTTGGGGCAAAGTTTCATTCTCACTGTGCCAGTTAGATCTTTGCACCTTAAGAATATTTCTGATCCTAGATCACTCTGGAACAGGCAGCTACATTACAATAAATGTGACAAGCATAGATCATCCCCATGAAAGAAGCAGTATGGGAGGCCAAAGCAGAAGGTGGCCCTGAAAATTCTTCTTAAGTTTCACAGGTTCTAAATAGCAGAACTGGGATTTGAACCTATGTCCTCAGCCTCCAAAATCATCTGACCACACTGTCCTCCATGTAATGTCTCCTGACCTTCACTTTACTTTTCTATAAAATGAAGGTGTTTACTTAACCTACTTAAATTGATATGATGAATAGAGCATCAGACCTAGAGTCAAGAGGAACTGGGTTCAAATTTTGCCTACTATACTTACTATTTGTTTGACTTCCTAACTTCTCTAAGATTTAATTTCCTCATCTGCAAACTGTAGATAATAGTGTATATAATGTCTGCCTGAAGACTTGTCATGTTCAAATGAACTATTTTGGGCAGTTAGGTGGCAAAGTAGATAGAGGATCAGGCTTGGAATCAGAAAGATCTGAGTTCAAATCTAGCCTAAGATACTTACTAGCTATGTGACCCTGGGCAAGTCCTCTGTTCACCTTAGTTGCCTCATCTGCCAAAGGAGGATAATAAAAGCAACTACCTCCCAGGGTTATCGTGAAGAGAAAATGACATAATAATTGTAAAATACTTAGCACAGTGCCTGGAATGTAATAAGTGGTCTATAAACATTAGCTATTATTGTATGTAAAGAACTTTGTAAATTGTAAAATCTAATATAAATACAAGTTATTATGTTTAATGTTTCCTTAAGCAATGTTTTGGGGTAATTGTGCCCAACTCAATTACATAAGAAATTGACTACTGAGAATAACTTCAGGACAATCATTCTTAACCAGCGTTAGATTGGTCTCAACATGCCAATAATGAATCGATGAAAACCCTAAAACATATGATGATAACTACCATACTCACTGGGACCATTCAAGTGAAACATGCATTTTTTTGAAAAACATGCAAGCATTTCTGCGATTTGATTTTTATGCATATCTGCAGAAAACGACTTTCAAAAGATTAAGCAAGAGCAATCCCATTGTATTACTGTACACGCACATACCAATAAAAGGCTTCCTGAAGGTAATATAAAACCTAGTGGAGATTGAAAAACACTCTCAGAAAGACAGATGGAGTTGTATGGGGTCACCTGCATTGTCAGGAAGAATATAAATTTATGTGCAACCCAGTGAATCAGAGAATACTTATAAAATAAATCCTGGGAATTTAAAATTTGGCAAAACAGCTGCTGTTTCAATAAATTAAGTAACAGAGGCCTGGTCAATGCTGTATTGGTTCCCTGGTGTGACTGAGGGTCAAAATGATGAGAGAGTGTAAAATGGAGTGAGCATGTTCTTTGTCAGTGCTAACCAGTGGGGTAAATGCATCTTCCAGTCAAAATGCAAGTCAAGACCTAGTAAAGATCCTGGGAAGTCTGATTGGAAGTAAGTTAAAGACAGTAATTCAGGTGAAAAAGGAAGAAAGAAAGAAGCATATTCTACCCATAGAGTTTGAGAATATCCAGAAGGTGCTTTTTTGGGGAGGCAATTGTCTCAGTTAATGCTTCTGGAGCATCTAAACCCTATTTTTTCTTCAAGGCCCCCAGATTGTCTTATTCTTCCCATGAAACCTTCCCTATGACTCGCATCCTGCACTCTTTGTTGCCTTCTCTCAACTCTTTAAGCACTTATTGTCTACACCAGTGGTTCTCAACCTTCCTAATGCCATGACCCTTTAACATAGTTCCTCATGTTGTGGTGACCCCCAACCATAAAATTATTTTCATTGCTACTTCATAACTGTAATTTTGCTACTGCTATGAATCATAATGTATATCTGATATGCAGGATGTATTTTCATTGTTACAAATTGAACATAACCCACAGGTTGAGAACCACTGGTCTACACCAACTAGATTTTCATTTGGGCATGTGGCAGAGTGGAAAGAACTCTGCCCTTAGAGATGAGAGAAGGAGAAGGAAAACAAAATTTCCATTATAATAGTGATTCATTTTTAATTTCTCTCTTTTGGTGACTCCTAATATCCAAGCAATCTTTTTGTCCTTTGGATTGTTGTTTTGCAATATTCAGGCCCTCATTATTTCTAGGTATACTAGAGAAGAAGACCTAGAAGTCAAAACATTTTGTTGTAAAGAAACACAAAATTACAAATGTCTCTTATATTGGAGACATTTATATATAATTCACAAAGGAAAAACATTTACAGGTATAGCCAAATATGTCATGACTTAACTCAATGAGATAATTATAGCAAACAAGATAAATTTGACATCTTTATGTTCAACAGCTAAACTCTCCTTCTGAATAATAAATATTCAAGATATGAATTTGACTGTCATGAATTTTAAAATACTTGAATTACACAATAAATATACTTTAAAATGATGTTTTAAGAAACTCCACCCTCATTACTTTCCATCATGTTGGTGAATGATGGCCCCATCATCTGAAACTTACTTATACTATTTTCATCCTTATATTATCCAGACAATTTTTAATATAAAACAGAAATTGACACCGTCTCCACTACTGGCAATTCTTTATTGCCCGAGGTAAAATGCAGTTTCTAATCCATTTTCTTTTTTATCTGTGGTTCACACAAATAGTGTCTTAATTGAACATTCTTTACTCTGGGAATCTTTGCCACACTTCTACTATATAATTTAAAATCTGGGCCTTAAAGATTCTTGAATTATGTTGTCTTCTCTCTCTTCCCTAACTAAATATTTCCAGCAATACATATACCCTCCAGTCATTGCAAATAAAGACAATTCTGTTCCTTTCTGGTGCATTGTTACTGCCTTTTTATCTTGGACAAGGAAGCAGAAAGAAATTCAATTTGATCCAACAAATATTTATTAAGTGCCTACTGTGCTATAAGAATGACATTAAATGATAGATCCCTTACTCTAGTGGGATTTACAGAGAAGTTATTCTAAAACAGTAAACCAAATGCTTGAAGTAGACCTATTTTTTTCTCCAGTTGTTAGATATGTCCACACTTCTAGAAATTAATATAATCTTTTTTATTGATTTTATTGTCATTCAATATATCTTTGATGCTTTGATTGATCTGTGACCTCATGGATATTGATAGTCTTTCCAAATATGTTAATTTCAATCCATTCACACCTCATTAGGTCTTACTCTTATCTATGTCATTTCATAAAGCCTGTAAATAGGGCCAACCCAACAAACATGGGGGCGTTCCTCTATATCTTCTGATATTATGTACACATCAGTAATTCCTTCCCCTTGCCATATATTAGGCTCACTTTTTTTTTTTTTTTTTTTTGTCACAGATGTCGACCAAGAAAGGTATATTTTTTATTTGGCTTTATTTGGTTCCTGTTGTCTAGTTCTTTCCTGGTAATGTGTAGCTTACTCATGCTCACCCAGCATCTTTCCTTTGTCCTTTATTTAACCTGCAACTGTACCCTCTGTAGACTGTAGTAGTGATATAGAATCTGTAGAAGAATATTGGACCTTTGCTGCAGGGAGAAGTTTAACTTCAGTAAATACAATAGTTTTTTTTTTTTTTTTCAAAATTTCATTAAGTACCTAAATGAGAATAGTGACAGCTTTTATTCTTTGGGTTTGGGTCCCATCAGTGAATACGCCCATTGTCTTCCCTAGAAAGAAGTTAAGGCACAAAAAAATGAGCCTTTTTTAAAAGACATTAATTTATCATGAATTTCAATTCATTAAGTGAAGGAATTCCAGTGAGGAAATTGGGGACCAGAAAATTTATCAGACTTGCCCAAGGAAATACTGGTGATGACTAGAAAAATAAGAACTAGACCACTGATCTGATTCTAAATCCAGGGCACTAGATCCTTTACCCCGTGATGAATTCTTAGGTTAATTTTATTGATAGTACTTCTTTTTTAATTATTTGTTTGTTTTTTACTTTGTGTTCTTATTTTGTATTCTGTTTATTCAAGCATACGTCATATAACTTCTTCTAGATTGTCAGCTTCTTGATAGCAGGGATTCTTACTTATTTTGCATCCCTCTTTCACAATAAAATGGGCACTTTATAAATATTGCTAAATGTCCATGAGAGCATAAGATAGAGCTAGAAGGGACTTTAGCACTCATCTAGACGAACTCCTTAATTTTAAGGATTGGTATTCAAGTTCTTTGACTTCATATTCAGCTCTTTTCCCAATGCACCAACCACCCTTTGTGACACAGCAGGATTAATCTCCAGCTCCTAAATAACACCTAGGAATGCTGCCATCCTATATTTGCATGGGAATTTTAGACCTAGAGGAAAAAATATATATCTAGTCATATTCCCAGTAGAAGAATCACAAGGTCAGAGATTTAGATCTGAATGGGACCATCAATTACCCTCTACATTTTACAAATGAATTCTAGAGAGGTTATTGGTAGCTTGGTTGTGCAGTGGATAGAGCACTAGGCATGAAGAGTCATTTTCATAAGTTCAAATCTGTCCTCAGATGCTTACTTAACCTTCCTTGCCTCAGTTTCCTCATCTGTAAAATGATCTGGAGAAGGAAATATCCAAACACTCCAATATCTCTGCCAAGAGGACCCTAAATGGGTTCAAAAGAATCAGAAAAGACTAAAAATGACTCAGCAACAACAACAACAACAACAGAGGCTTAGTGACTGATCTAAGCACAGGCTAGTAGATTGTTGAAACAAGATTAGAAACGAGGCTGTCAGATTCCAAATTTAGCATTCTTTTCATTGTGTACTCTCATCCCTCAGCTAGCCCTCTTTATCATGGATTCCTATTCTGTGTGCATTCCTACTCATTTATTCATTCAACACCTATTTACTAAGTGATTCTTACATGTCAGACACTGGACTAGGGACTAAAGTCAGAGGGGAAAAAAAAACCACACTAAAACAGACCCTGCCCTCAAAGAGTTTACATTTATCTGGATCAAAGAATATGGAACAAAAAAAATTCCCAAATATATACAAAGCAAATCCAAAGTAATTTACATATGGGAAATAAAAATCAAAGGGAAATCATTGTGTGAGTGAGGGCACTTGAGATGGGATTTATTGAAAGCTAGGGATTTCTAAGAGGAAACAGCAAGGAGTGCTATACTTAAATTAGAGAACCACTGTGAAAAAGGTACAGAAACCAGATGCCGGAAAAATGTGTTCATATATTCATTTTTTAAAAATAGGACAACCCCACTCAGGCACAATTAAAGAACCAGAAAGCTCAGCTTATTGGAAGTGAGACTCTTTTCCTATCAGTGCCATTCAATATACCACTGGCAGCCTATATAATAGACTGTTATTGATGTCTCTCCAAACTTACATTTTAACGAGCATCTTCTATAATTCGTCTGAGTTGTTTGGATGAAGATATGGGTGAAGGTAATATAAAATTTTTATGAATTAGCTTCTTTGGCATTTCCCGGGCATCTCTGCTTTCCACAATATATTGCTGGTATAAAAATAAACTTATTCTCTTTCAATTTCTTTGGGAGAAGGGTAGATGCTTCTTGCAGTTGATTCTTAATCCTTATCACCTTTTCTACAGTGGGCAACCACTGAATCCTCAAATTAAAAAAAAAAAATCATGTGTTCAACATAAGTAACTATTCATAGGGTTTTGAGAAACAGATTTTAATTGTCCAAGTGAAAGAGTACATTTTGCTGACGTATGAAAGTGTTTAGGACTGTGGAAAATGGAATTGAAGAGTTCTAGGAGGTAAAACACAATTTTGACTTTTCCTTCAGCTTAGGCAAAAACATGCCTAACTCCTAACCAGGTCCTTACTGAATCAAACCACCCAGGAGGCATTCTAACTAATGTGGTTGAAGGGAATGGTAACAAGAGAGAAAATTGTTCTGAAATAGGATGGAAATGAGAAAAGGAACCATCGATCCCCCACCTGCAGCTATGTGTTGTGATCCCTAAGGCAATGGTCAATGGGCAGAGCAGGCTGGGGATAGATGAGGTGGGGACAGTGAGAAGGGTAGGACCTGGCTACTGCTAGCACATGCTACTAGCTTTCTTTCATTTCTTAGACTTGCCTTGGGCTTCCACAGCCTCCAGAGCTTTGCCCATGGTCTCTTCATCCCTGAGGAATTGCATAGGCTTGATGGGTTTCAGATTCTTGTTTCAATTCATGCACAATGGGAATGCCAGCAAGCAAAATCAGCTCCACAATTGCTTCTTCAGACAGACCCTCAAGATATTTGACAATCTCTCAAAGACTATTGCCATGGACTGCAATCAGAATGTGTTTTCCTTCCTTGATCTGGGGGGTAATTTCCTCACTCCAGAAAGGTAGAGCCTGGGCAGTGGTGTCTTTCAGGCTCTCACAGGAAGGCAGCTAATCCTCAGTCAGATTTGTATATTGACCATACTTGCTGAGGATGCTGTAGAAGGAGTGGTCACGCTCCACTGGAGCTGGTGGGATATTGTGGGATTGTTGCTAGATCTTCACCTTGGCCTCACCATGCTTAGCAGCTGTCTCTGCTTTGTTGAGGCCTGTCAGTCCTCCACAGTGCCATTCATTGAGACGTCAAGTCCTCACTACAGGCAACCACATCTGGTCAACGGCATCTAGTACTGTCCAAAAGGTATGAATTATTCTCTTCTAGACAGAGGTGAAGCAGATATCAAATTCATAGCCAGCGTCTCGCAGCTCTTGGCCACAGCAGTTGGCCTCCTCATGCCACGTGGGGCTCAGGTCTACTCTGTCCCAGCTGCAGAAGTGGTTCTTCAGGTTCCAAGGGCTCTCTCCATGTCCCATCAGCACCAGTTTGTAGGCAGCCATGGTGGGGCAGAGGCTCAGGGCAGCAGGTATCGAGGAGACCAGCAGATAGGGTGGCATGCACTCTGACCCTCTTCTTGTACTAGAATTTCTTGTATGCAGAGTTCATTCACACTGATGACTGTAACTATCAGCTACCACTTCTAAGAAGGTGACAAGTGATCAAGATGACAAGCAAAACTCAATGCAGGAGTGATCCAATCAGAGTAAACTTGTCTCAGAGAGTTTGCAGCTCACTGATATGTTACATTTGAGGTCCTTGAAAGACCACAGAGCTCAGGATCTCTATGTAACAGTAGCAGGATAGCAGATAATTCGATTAGGACCTAACAAGGCTTCACCATTCCTTTTAGATGTTGTAGAGCCTGGAGCAGACAGGTTCAATTCAGGAATTAAAGTTCTAATTCGGGAAGTCAGGCTGGAAATATTAGAAAAGAGGGATAACAATGCTAAAGAAATGTAATGGAAAAAAAGGCTGCCCAAGACACATAACACATAGAAGAGATCTGACATTCAGTTGTTTTCAGTCATATCTGAGTCTTCTTGACCCCATTTAGTGCTTTCTTGGAAAATATGCTTAAGCGGTTTGCTTTTTCCTTCTGTATAAGAAGAGATTAAAACACTATAATTGTAAATAGAACTGCAAGCAACATAGCTTGTCCATAGAGTCTCCTAAAATTCCTGAAAGAAATGAAGTGAGTTGAAAAAAACTAATATTAAAAGTGAAATGGGAATTCTAGAGGAAATTTAAAAATGTAGCATTTATGTAAGACTTTAATGTTTAAAGAAAATACTTTACAAAATTATTTCATTTTATCCTCATAGGAAATAGGGTTAGTAGTTGCTATTCTTATCCCCATTAGAGATGAGGGAACTGAGGCAGAGGCTAGATAAGTGACATACTCAAGGTCACACAGTTAGTAAAGATCCAACAGCAGATCAGATATAGTACAGGTCTTCCCAACTTCAAGTACTCTAGCCAATGCCCAACCAAGCTGCTTCTAGAATGCCAAAAAAGAGTGGGAAAGAGAACAAATGACAGTATAGGAATTGACAAAATTTACCAAATTTTGTCTTAACAGAAAACTAGAATAGATTATACAGAAATCAATGACTTTATGAGAAAATAAGGAATACTGGAAAAATCAAACAAAATTAGAATATCCATTAGATAGAGAACTTTTTAAGCTCTTACTGGTCTGAATCAGGCTCAGTTCAGAGAAGCACTGCAACTTTACAAAAATTGACAATTTATTACACAATTTAAAAGGCTCACAAATTAATGAAGAAAAATCAAATACTTACTTAATTGAACAAAACAATAGATATTTTAATAAAGGGTCACTGAAGAAAGTGTTGTAATGATTATAAACTACTTATTTAATCCCAAAGAATGGGTTTTTCAACAAGTATTTCACAGAAACAATGATTTCATCAAATAAAAAGTCAAAAATGGGAAAATATATTAAAAAATTTTAGGACTCCACAAAAGTAGTTTTAGGGAAGCATTTCTGAAAATGTGGTCTCTGTATCCATGAGAGTCTTTGAGACTGTTTCAGGGTATCTGCAAGGTCAAAATTTTTCTCATAATAATACTAAAAAGTAATTTGCTTATTAAATGTTCCTTGCTTTTCTAAACAGAAATCTGTATGAGACTTGATGTTCCTCATACATTTCAGTCAAAACAATATTTTGCAACTGATTGAGTGTGGAACCAATATAAGAATCTGCTATTTTCTGTTAAGCCAGACATTAAAGGGATTTGCACAAATATATACACATATACATATATATCTATGTGTGTGTGTGTGTGTGTGTGTGTGTGTGTGTGTGTGTGTGTGTGTGTGTGTGTATATATATATATATATCACTGGTATTTTTATTTTGGAAAATATAGCTATTTTCTTTTTAAAAATTATCTAATTTCATTAAATATTTCCCAATTACATGTAAATATTTTAATAATATATGTTTTTTATTTTGAGTTCCAAATTCTCTCTCTTCCTGTTGCCCCTTCCCACTCTTTATGAAAGTAAGCAATTTGATATTGATTCTACATGTGAAGTCATGTGAAACATTCCCATATTATGGATGTTGCAAAAGAAAACAGAAACCAAATAAAACAACAAAAATAGAGCAAAAAAAAAAATGTTTCAATCCGTGTTCAGAGTTCATCAATTCTTTCTTGGGAGGTGGACAGCATTATTCATCCTGGGTCCTTTGGAATTATCTTAGGTTGTTGTTATGATCAGAGTAGCTATCTTTCCCAGCTGACTATCCTTACAATATCGGTGTTAAAATGCTCTCCTGGTTTTGCTCACTTCATTTTACATCAGTTCATATGAGCCTTCCCATATTTTTCTGACACCATACTGCTCATCATGTCTTATAGCAAAATAGTATTCCATCACAATAATATACAATCTTTCTAACTATTAATGAATTGATGTGCGTCACCTCAATTTCTAGTTCTTTGTCACAACAAAAAGAGCTGCTACAAATATCTTTTTTTTTTTTTTTTTGCAAATAATTCCTTTTCCCTTTTCTTGATCACTTTGGGATATAGATCTAGTATGAAAAAGGGTATGCAAAATTTTATAGATGTTTGGGTGGTAGAGTTCCAAATTATTCCCCAGAATTGTTGGATTAATTCATAACCCTTTTAATATTGGTTAGCATCCCAATTCTTCCACATCCCCTTCAGCATTTGTCATTTTCTTTTTGTGTCATTTTAGGTAATCTAATCAGATGATATCTCAGAGTTGCTTTAATTTAGATTTTAGAACTTTTTTTTTTATATGACTATAGATAGCTTTGATTTTTCTGAAGGATTCCTATTTATTTCCTGTGACATATTTATCAGTTGGAATATCATAGTATCATTTTATTGACTATTTCCTCCTGTAATTCACTTAACTTTTCTTTTATGCTATGGATGCTATGCCATTTGGTGCATATATATGTCTAGCATTGGTATTATTTCCATATTATTGTTCCTTTGATCAAAATATAGCTTCTTTGTTATTCCCTTTTAATTAGGCCTATTTTTGTTTTGTCTGAGATTATGATTTTTACCATTTCCTTTGCAAATTTAGTGGCATAATAGTTTCTGCTCCTTCCCTCTATTTTAACTCTGTGTATATTTCTCTGTTTCAGTTGTGTTTCTTGTAAACACCATATTGTTGAATTCTGGTTTTTAATCCATTCTGCTATTAGCTTACTTGTCATAGGTGAGTTCATCACATCCAGATTCACAGTTATGATTGCTAATTGTGCATTTCCCTCTATCTGTTTTCTTCTGTTTCTTCTTGTCTCTCTCTTTCTATCCTTTTGCTCTGCTCAAGTCTGATTTGCTCCTAACCATGGCCTTCTTTTATCTGTCCTCCCTTTTACATTTTATCATACCACTTTCACTCCTACTTCCCTCTTAGGTATGATAGATTTTTGTTACCAGTTGCATATCTTACCTTCCCTACCCCGCCCCACCCCCTGCCTTGCCTCCTCTTCTCTCTCTCTCTCTCTCTCTTTCTCTTTCTCTCTCTCATGTTCCTTCTTTGATTCAATTTAGATGGGATTGAGGTTCAAACATTGCCCACTTCCCATCCTGAACATTCCTCCTTCACTTCCAAAGCTCTTTCTTACACACTTCTTTTATGTGAGATAATGAGATAATTTTCCCATTTTTTCCATTTCCCTTTCTCCCAGGGCACCCCTATTTCTCACTCATCTGTTTTTTACATTATTCCAATATAATCAACTTATTACTGAACCCTTTTCTTTTTTGCTTTTTGGAGGGGGGAAGCTAGGACAGTTGGGGTTAAGTGACTTTCCCAAGGTCACACAGCTAGTAAGTATTAAGTGTCTGCGGCCAAATTTGAACTGAGATCCTCCTGACTTCAGGGCTAGTGTTCTATTCACTGCACCACCTAGCTGCCCCAAGAATCCTTCTAATTGCCCTAATAATGGTAAAGTTTTTAGAAGATACATGTCTCTTCTTTCCATTTAGAGATGTTAACAGTTTAACTTTATTGAGTCCCTTATGATTTGTCTTTCTTTTTTTTAATAAATAAATTTATTTATTTATTTTCTTGTTTACATAATTCATTTCCATGAGATTTTGAGTTACAAATTTTCTCCCCATCTTTCCCCTACCCAACACCTCAAAACAGCCATCCCACTGTATAAGCCCTCCCCCAAACTGCTCTCTCCTATGTCCTCCCTCTGCCTCCTCCAACTTTCTGGTGGGGCAGGATGGATTTCCCCACCACGGTGCCTGTATATCTTAATTCCCAGTTGGATGTAGTTAATAATAATAATTATTATTACATACACACACACACACACACACACATATTTTTAACATTTGATCATAGAACCCCAAACTCCAGATTCTTTCCCTTCCTCCCTTGTCATCCATCACCACAGGAGAGACAAGCAATTAAATACAGGCTGTACATGTGTAATTGTGCAGAAATTCTCCACAGTGGGCATATTATAAGAGACTGATTATATGTCCCTCCTTCCTATCTCGCCCTCCTGCTGGTTCTATTCTCTACCCTGTCCCTGTCCCTTTACAGAAGTGTGTATTTCCAGCAACTTTCCCCCCAACCCTGCCCTCCCCTCCATCATCCCACCACTCATTCCCATCCCCCCTACTCTCCTGTGTGGCAAGATACCCAGTTTAGGGTTTATGTCATTCCTTCCCTAAGTCAAATTCAATGAGAGTAAGGTTGACCCTTTCCCTTTTGCCCTCCTGTTCTTCCCCTCCATTGTAACAATTATCCCTTGCCTCTTCTATATGAGATGATTAACCCCATTCTGTCTAACCCTGTTTCCTCTCATTCTAATCCTCTGCTACCTCAGAATTTCACTTTTAGAGTATTGTCTCTTCCTATTCGATTGATCCTGTGCCCTCTATGTACTCATATATACACATACTCATATGTGTTCATACAGATATATAAACCCTCCTATATAGACATATGTGTATGTATACATATATATATAATGTATACATATACATTTGTATTCCTTTCACCTATCCTCATACTGAGAAAAATTTCATAGGTTACAATGATCATTTTTCCATGTTGGCATTGAAATAGTTCAACTTTGATAAGTTCCTTATGACTTCTTTTCCATGTTTACCTTCTCATGCTTCTTGTATTTGAGTGTCAAATTTTCTTTTCAGTTGTGGTTTTTTCAGCAAGAATGTTTGAAAGTCCTCCACCTCTCTGAATAACCATATTTTCTCCTGGAACAGTATAGTCAATTTTGCTGGGTAGGTGATTCTTGGTTTTAATACTAGCTCCCTTGATCTCTGGAATATCATATTCCAGGCCCTTTGATCCCTTAATGTAGAAGCTGCTAGATCTTCAATTACCCTAATTGTTTTTCCATAGTATTCATATTGTTTCTTCTTGGCAGCTTGTAATATTTTCTCCTTGATCTGGGGACTCCAGAACCTGGCTATAACATTCCTAGGAGTTTTCTTT
>CM053586.1:54245508-54256747 GCA_028646515.1 Pseudochirops corinnae
TCAACTAAGTGAAATAATCCTAAATTCTAAGTTGAAATTCTAAGTTGAAAATGTCAGGAAGATTGCAAACAGAAGAAAAATGGAAAAGATTTGCAAAGATGATTTCAACAAAATCCATCAAGGATAGTGGAACCATTACGTTTGGACCCTAAGCTCCCCATCTCTGAGATTATTATAGACAAGAAAAAAAAACAGCACTAAAAAGAAAAAAGACAGGAAAAGCAACAAGATTAAATCAAGTATAGACAAAGAGGATTCAGATTCTAAGCAATGCAACAGTGAAGGCATTGAAGGACATACAGAGTATCTGAAGAAGAGGATATCAAAAAATGTCATGTCTATGAGAGAAAGAGGGAGGGAGGAAGTCAGAGAGAGACAGAGACAGAGAGACGGAGAGAGAGAGAGAGACAGAGAGAGACAGAGAGAAAGAGAGAGAGAGAGAGAGTGAGAGATGAAGAGAATATCAACAGCTACTAAACTGTTTATTTTTCCCAATATAAAACTCTTTGTGAGAATCATCTATATTTGAATTGTGGATGTCCTCAAAGGGGACATTCTTAGGGAACAATGAGATTTTCACAAGAGTATTATTACAGAATTGGAGGTGAATAGTGCCTCTGGAAGGATTTTCACATCTCTTGCAACTAGTGATTTGTGTGTAGAAGATACTTAATGTTTGCTGAATTGATTTCGTAGTGATTTACACATACAATATCCTTAATATATATTGTTGAATTGATGTCTAGACATCGTTAACTTAGAAAGAACTTCAATAAATTGGAGAGTATCTGTACAAAGAAAATCAGGATGCTGAGTTTTTGAATTAATGGAACAATAGGATTATTTTTTTCAACTGGGGGTGTTTAGCTAAAGGGGGAAAAATAATTAAGGAAAGTATAAAGGGTTATCACATGGGAAAAAAAGATTATACTTCCTCAGTTTGGTTCCAGAAGGCAGAGATAGTAGTAAGGAATGGAAGTTGAAAAGTGGGAAATTTCATTTTGATATGAGGAAAAAGGGGAATGCCAAAGTAGAAAGGCTTTCCTCAGGATGTAATGAATCTCCACCCCTCACCCCCAGACCTAAGGTTTACAGGCAAAGGATGAATTAGTACTTGTCAGTTATGTTGTAGAAAAAGATTCTTGTTCATCTGTGGGTTAGAATGGATGACCTCCGAGTTCCCTTCTAATTCTGAGACTCTGATTCTTCATTGATTATACATTGTCTAATTAAATAATTTATCACACAGTTTAGTCTTTATTTCCCATGATGTACTAGAAGTACCTTTTCCAAGGCTCAAATCTTCGCCTCTCTTCTGCCAAGATTCAATTATAATTAAGGTTATGAAGTGGTTAAGAAATCTGTCCTGCATTTGAATGTCCAAATTAGCCAAATGGACAGTAGTGGAAAATTAATTTTAATATTGATTTAATCATAAATGTCACATATATTTCCCAGTTTCACTCCAAATCATATTAGCCTCAAAAATTCACTTTAATTAAGAGGAAGTATTTGGTAAATAATTTCTATCTTTATCTTCTTTCAGTAATATTACAAAATGTGTCCTTAAATTGTTCAACTTCAACAGTAATCATATTCCTGAAGTGATCTTTCCAAAGAACTAGAAACTTATTTTTTTAAAGGAACAAATAGCTTAATACACTTGCACCTGTCTGCACTTTTGAAATGGAAATGAATTAGGGGATTTATCACTCTTTAATTGCATTGAAATTTATAAGAATTCATTTATTTTTTGTGCAATACTATAATAATGCAGCAAGATCCCTGAGAAACAATTGACCACATTTTTCCAATTGAAGAAATTACTTCCCAAGGGACTTGATTATTTCAGATCCTTGTTGAGTTACTGGAGCTCTTTTTTTTTAAGCCATACCCCATTGGCTAAAAAAGAACTAGTACACTTCTCAAAGTTCCCCTCCAGCTCTATGTCAAATGATGATATCCTGATGAAGTAGCAGTGTTTTGCATCAGGGACAGGATGGCCTTGGTTCAGATCCTGTCTCTGACAAACACTGGCAGTCCAAGATTAAGCAAGCCACTTGATTTCTTATTGCTCCAGGAAATTATCTAAAGGCATAAATTGCAAGCCCATTGTTAATCTGTTTAGGCATAGGGAGTTTCCTCTCCAGAAACTTCCTAAAATAATGAAATCACATATGTGGACAGAACAAAGATCCTTGTGATGCTAATGTAACTCTTTAACTAAATGCTTGAAGGAATCTTTAAAGCCATTCCATTCAACTACTATGTGAAGGACAAAGCCCCATACTGTACAGCATGCTCATTGATGGGGAACACTACTTAACAAGACAATTCATTGGATATCCATAGATTGCACACCACTGATTTGAAATAATAGCGACCATTTATGCGGTACTTTAAGATTTGCAAAGCACTTTACAAATATTATCAAATTTTATCTTCACAACAGTACAGACAGTTAGGTGTCATACCCAGGAAAATAAGGCAAACAAAGGTTAAATGCTTTGACCAGGATCAAAGAGGAAGTAACTGAGCCCATATTTTGACTTCAGCTCTAGTTTTCTATGCATTTCTCCATCCCACTGTTTTTTCCATTAGACTCTGAGTTTCCTGAAAGCAAAAACTTTTTTTTTTATTATTTTCTTTTTATCTTCAGTGCTTAACCCAGTGACAAGCAGATACAGTATATTAAGACAGCTTGATAAATATTAGCTGATTTACTAGTGAATCAATGGGGAGAGCTTTAGCTCAGAGCCCAAATCTACAGAGGCACATGTTCACCATTCGAATTAGATCCTTGCTGCTGTTTTAATTTCTTTATGTTGGCAACTCCCTATGTTTTAAAGCTAGAGAATTCCTACTTCTCACTTTTCTAAACCTTGTGACTAAGAGCTGTCTCATCCTAGACAAACCCCCTTCCCCCACTTACTTCTCTAGCTCAGCTCTTCTCTATCCTCCCTTTTAAACACTTACTATAGATATCATTACCTATATTTATCTTGTATATACCTTTATGCATATGGCTGCTTGTATGCCCTCTCCCTCATTAGAATATGAGCTCTTTGAGGACAGGGACTGAAATTTCTACCTTTTTTTTTAATGCCCAGAACACAGTACAGTGCCTGACACACAGTACATCATTAAAGAATGATTGTAAGCTGTTTGCTGAATGGAGTGATCTCAAGCAAAACACTTTACCTCCAAATGTCATTTGTAAAACATGGATATTATTAATGCCATGCTTCTCTTTGGTTTTTTGTGCTGTAAGTACTTTGTACATATTAGAGCAACATACAAAGGTGAGTTATTATTAATTTTATACAGGTAGAAGAGAGGACACTCCATGCATAGTCATTAAGTTAAAGTCAGAGAGATAGGGGAAAGCAGGTGGCATTGAGAGAATGATAATTGGCCCAATTTGACAGTACTAAAGGTCAAGGAGAAGGGCAGAGACACATGGAATATTCATGGAAATTTGGGTTATAACATCAGATTGTGGAGGACTTTGAGTGACAGATTCAAATTTTTAGATATTTTTCCACAGAAAACGAGGAGCAACTGAACATTTCTGAGTAGAGGAACAGGGAAGAAGATTTATTTTTTCATTCATATACTTGCAAAAAGAAATTGTATTACAATATTCCAAGTAATAGAAAATGAGAGCCTGAATTACATCAGTAAGAATGGGAATGAGGATCTGAGTTCAAATCCAGCCTCAGATGCTTAACACAAAACCTAGCCCTGTGACCTTGGGCAAGTTACTTAACCCCAATTGCCCTCCAAAAAGCAAAAACAAACAAAATTCTAATTTGGGGCAGCTAGGTGGCATAATGAGTAGAGCACTGGCCCTGGAGTCAGGAGGACTTGAGTTCAAATCTGACCTCAGACACTTCACACTTACTAGCTGTGTGACCTGGGGCAAGTCGCTTAACCCCAATTGCCCTCCAAAAAGCACACACACACACAAAAGAATGGGAATGGGAAGAAGGTGGGAAAGAGAGATTTTGTAGGAGAATCAGTCAGACCTAGGGAAAATTAGATGTGAGGTAGAGGGAAACAAAGAATTCAAAGGTGATGCCAAGGTTTGGAGCATAGGAGACAGCAATGTCAGTGCCATGATGAGACAGAATCTATTCAACAGAAAGAAAATGTTTTTTAGGGAAATTTGATAGATTTGATCGAGTTTTAGGTGTTGGTCATTTCAGGAGATAATTCATCAGCAATTTGAAATACAGTTTTGGAACTTAAAAAAGTGATTAGAGCAAGACATATAGGCTTGGGAGTTATCTGAATAGAGGTAATTATTGAAACTCCAGAGATGATGAGGTTGCCAAGAGAGAATGGATATATAGGAAATTTTTTTTTTAATTGAGGAGAGTTTAATCAGCTAAGTGCTCATTTTTAAATGGGTAGAAAATAGGTGGTAATGAACTATTTGTTAAAATCCAAGGTAAAGCAAGACCTGTATGTTAATGCTATTGACAAAAGAGATGTGGACTATGATGTGACCTGAAATTGCAAGATTAAAAGAGTAGTAATTAAAAGATCAAAGTAATCCTAAAATAAAAGAAGATAAGTGTTCCCAGGCATCTCCCCTTGATCTTTTGTTATTCAAAATGGTGACCAAGAAGATTCTAATAAAACCTATACCTACAGAAGCAAGGAAGAAAAGATTAAATTGTGAGATATCCCTGTGGGTCACACATTGACTCAGAAAACCACAAGTTAACTTTATCAACATTGTATTTTATTTTTTAAATTTAATTTGTTAAAGATTTCCCAAAAAACATTTTAATCTAATTTGGCTGAACTTGGAAGATTTGCTATTTAGTTTGACACCTCTGGCCTACATCATAATTGAAGTAAATTCTAAATTTCAGTTATAAGTTAATGAAAATATAGTTATAATATGTTTTCCCTTCAAGTTCATGGACCTCCTGGAATTTATCCATGGAATCTTTGGATTTGAGCCATAGTATCAACAGGCCAGAATGATAAAATAAATATACTGCATCACCTCAACATTTCCATGGATCAGTGACCTTATTTCTTTGGTTACTCTCTACAGTCAGACACATTAAATCTCACTCACACATTCTTGTAATATGATTTTTATGTTTCCATTTCATTTTTGGGTTGACTTTCCCCATATTCTTCTTGCAAGGCTATGCCACTTTGCCACTTTTTTGCATGCATGTCCATTACATGCCCTTGCTTCTATTTTTCCTTTAGGCCATCTTAAAAAAAAAAAAGTTATATTGATCGGCATGTCCTCCATTTAGCTTTATTGTTTTCTTTGGGCAACTCCTACTTTTTATCCTCACTTGAATCATTCATTTTTCAATATGTTCTTTTGTTCTCTTGGACTCACTTCCCAATAGAATTTTAAGCCATTTGATCCTACCTATCTTTTCACTGAATTGTTTAAAGTACATCCCAAAAATTTAGCCTAAGAATTTGCATAAATGTCTTTCCTTTACCAATCTACTATATTAGTAGTGATCACTTCTTTGCACATGTACATATTTCCCACTTCAACAACCAGCTCTTCTTATTGGTTACAATAACATGAAAAGTAACATTCCCCTTTATTTCTTCCTCTAACTTGTTTACAGTAATATTATTATTAAGATAAATCAAGAATTAATCAACTATTCCATTGAGATAGTGAGTTCTTATAGGTGACTGAAAAACTTTATGCCCTCATCACCACTACATCCTGTCTTTCTTTTCTAGGTTTGAAATCTTAGAATAAGGAAGAATGAAATAGAAGGGTTCAAGTATAAAGGTAAGAAGTCCTATGGGAATCATTTTTCAATCATTAGACTGCATGTTTATAAAATGCCTGTTAGGGTTGTGGTAATGAGAAAAAAAGAAAGGGGAGAGTGAGGGATATGAGGGATATTGCATGGATGAAATTAACAGAATTTGATAACCATTGGGTAGAAGTGATATATGAGAAAATAGAGTCAAAGTTAATACCAAGGGAAAGTTAATAATATGGGAAATTAGGTGAATAGGAAGGATCACTAATGGGAAAAAGTGACTTAAAAAGAATACAGAAGTTTGGAAGAAAGGAAAGACAACAAGTTTAGATGATATTGGGGAATCCAAATGGAGATACTTTATTTTTTAATCCCACATGTCTTAGAATCACACATAACACACAAACACATACATATGTGTGCATTGAGTATATTTTTTGTTGCTTTATACTTAATAAACCTCAAGTTTTATAATTATTCTTTCATAAAGAATAGAAAAAAGGAATTGCATGTGAAACTGAGTGTAGTAAGAAAAGTTTAGTTTTTGTTTCTGCCTTCATACCTCTCTTTACTCTCTCTGGTATATTTTAAATGCTTCATCCCTATCACATGCATTCCAAACATTCCCAAATGCTTTTCCAAATTAAAAAATAGTAAGAAAAATATCTTCCTTATATCAAATAACCTGTCAAGAAAAACAAATATATACATCATCCATGCCTGAAAATACACACCTCATTCTGGATTTCACCATAACTTTGCCAGGAGGTGCTCATTATGCTTCTTTTTCATTCTTTATGAATATAATGGAATATTGTTGTGCCATAACATGAAATTCATGAATAATAAGCTGTTCAGTTATTCCCTAATTGATGGACACCTTTTTCTATTTCTTTAATACATAAAAAGTGATGACGTTTATATATATACTCACATACACACACATATATACAGATATGTATTGTGTAAGCCATTTCCCTTTGTGTTTCATTTCTTTAAACCTAGTAGTTTTATTGCCAAATTAAAATATATGCACAGCTTAATGACTACTTGAATAGAGTTTCAAATAGTTTCCCAGGAAATTTGGAAAAATTCACAGATATGACAACAATGTGTTGATATGCTTGTTTTTCAGTGTCCCCTCCATCATTGTCATTTCCATTTTTATCATCTGTGTCAATCTAATGGGTGTGAGGTAGAGCAGTAGTGTTTTTAAAAAATCCTCATTTATCTAATTATTAAATATTAGGATCAATTTTTATGTGATTATTGATAATCTGGGTTTGTTTCTTCCCTTAAAACTACTTGTAGATATTCTTTGACTATGTTTCAATTGGGGAATGGCTTTATTCTTTCCTAATTAAACATTTCCTTTATAAATATACATGAATTAATTTTGTTTGCATGGAAACTTTTCAATTTTATATAATCAAAATTATCCATTTCAACTTCTGTAATCCTTTCTATCTCTTGTTTAGTTAAAAAAAATTTCCCCATCCACAAATGTGAAAGGTGTGTCTTTCTCTGCTCCTCTTATTTGTTTCAACATGATCTTTACATATGATTCATGTGTCCATTTGAAGTTTGGGTTTTACATAGTATGAGTTGCTGGTAGAAAAGTAGTTTCTGTCAGACTGTTTTCTATTTTCCTCCAGTTTTTTTTGTTTCTTCTCCATGTATATTGTCTCAATCACTTTTGTCTTACTACTATACCTAGTATTTTTTGAGCAGTATGTCAGAAGACTTTGATGATGTATAATCTTGATTTATCTCTGATCTTACTGGAAATAATCTTAGAATTTCTCTATGAAATATGATGTGATTCTAGGTTTTAGATAAATTACTTTCCTCCCTCTTCAATTTCAACACAATTTTTAACAGTTTCAGCTCTACTGTCCTCTGCTTTCAAAGCCCCTGTCCCTCATCCAATTGACACTCTTTTCTTGGCTAAGCTCAATCCTGTATTATTCCCAGATTCTACATAATTCACTTCATCTGCTCCTCTCAATAGTACTGACTTGGAATCAGTCCATTGCCTCTTACTTTACAGAGAAAATTGAAACCATTCAACATGAGCTCCTTCTTCTCTCATGGCATCTCCATTTCTATTCCCTTTATCTCAAAATCACTTGAAGTTTCCTTTCTCTTCCTTTCCCCTAGTATTTGATAAAGGAATATCCCATTCCTACCCTTTTTAAAATTCAAGGCCAATCACTTTTAATGTGTGTTTGTTCCTTCCCTTCCTGTATCTTAGGCAGCTTAGTGGTGCACTAGACAGAAAACCAGACCAGGAAGATGATCTGAGTTGTAATCCAATCTCAAACACATACTAGCTGTATGACCCTGGGCAAGTGTAAAGGTAATTAATTTAGCAGGTATTTGGTCCTTGGTAACTAAGGGCTAAGTACTTCTGTGAAAGAGACAAAGGATGTGAACTCTGTCTCTTGTTGCTGACTTGGCAGGAAGGAGTTGGCTGAGACAGGAAGCCAGTGTGTGTGTGTGTGTGTGTGTGTTTAAGAAGAGCTCCAGGGACAGAGAATCAGAATCAAGAATTTTCCAAGAACTGTGGAAACTGAAGCCAGCAGAGAGAGAGAGAGAGAATAACAAAGAATCAGACACAAGTGAAAAATTGTGACTAAACAATTTCACAGCTGTCTTCAAATATGTCTGTCTCCCCATGCTTTAAGAAACAAAAATAAAAATTTCACTAAACCACGTAATCCCCACAAACTATTTTCTTCTATCATTACTTTTTTCATCTAAGTACCTAGAAGAAGCTGTATACACTCACTGTTTGCACTTCCTTTTTCTTCTCACCCTTTAAAACTCTGTGCAACCTAACTTCTCTCATCATTCAGTTGAAACTGCCCTGCTAATTCTGATGATCTTAATTATTTTTTACCTATTCTTTATATTTTAAACAGCTGTCAACCTCCTCTTGGATACATTCTTTTCTCTTGGTTGTCATTACATTGTTCTTTCTTGGTTCATCCTCTACCTATCTGAAAATTCTTTTCCAGTCTCCATTGCTGGTTCATTTTCCATGTCATGGCCCTAAAAAATGGTTCTCCAAGATTCAGTCCCAGGTCTTCTCTTCTTCTCTTAGTAATCTCATCAGGTTGCATGGGTTTGACTATCATTTCTATATAGATAATCAGAATCTGTAGCTATGTAGCTGCAGCCAATTTCTCTGAAGCTTTAGTGCCACACCTCACAAATTGCCTTTCAGACATTTAATTATAGCAATAGCTGAATTCATTATCTTTCTTCCTAATTTTTCTTTTTTCTAAACCCTAATCCCGTCAAAGGCACCACTATTCTTTTGATCTTTTAGGTGTGTTTCTTCAGTATTATCTTCAATACATCAATCTTCCTCACCCCGTGCATCTAATCAACTGCAAAATCTTGACCCAACTTTATAACATTTCTCACATCTCATATCTTTCTGTTCATGGAGAAGCCACCTTACTTTGGCATTCTTCATCTTTTTTCTGAGTTACCGCAATAGGCTATAATTGACCCATCTCCTTAAGGCTGTCCTCCACTCTAATTCATCCTAAACATAGCTGTTGAAGTAATTTTCTTTAATACAGAAAAGACAATGTAAATATTCTACTCAACTCTATAAGCTAACTATTGACTCTAGGAGAAAATATAAATTCTTTGCTGTAAATTTTAAAGTTCTATGCAATCTAGCCCCAACCTATCTTTCTCACCTTAGTGGACTTTATTCTTCCTTCCATTCTCAGAAGTCAGAAAGAGAGGTCTGTGACACTGAGTAAAAAGGTGGGCCTAGAGCCCAAATGGATGAACATTAGTGATGTGGCTTGGTGGTGGTGGCAGAAGCAGCAGGAGCTTTAAGAATTCTCAAGTCAGAGATAGTAAGGGGACCTGTCAACAGGTCAGAAAGAGAATACAGGGGACCCCTGTGCCAGCACTGTATATAGATCATATACTGTTTCATAACTCAATTATTTATATCTGCTTCTGGGTGGAGAGGAGCACTTTCAGACAAGAAGGAGTAAGAATAGTAAGTGGTAATTGTTTGGCAAATCCACTGCCTACCCCACTCAAAAGAAAGGAAAGAATATGTAAAATGCCTCATCAAAAATATAACTGACCTAGAAAATGGATTCAGTAGAAATAATTTAAGAATTATTGGATTACCTGAAATCCACAATGAAAGGAAAAGCCTAAAAATCATATTTCAAGAAACTGCAAAAGATAACTAATCCAATAGCCTAGAACCAAGTACAGGTGAAATTTTAAGAATCCATCAATCACTGCCTGAAAAAGAACTCAAGATGAAAACTCCCAGGAATATCATACCTAAATTTCAAAGCTCCCAGGTCAAAGAGAAAATGCCTCAAACAGCCAGAAAGAACCCATTCGAATAGAGCAGAATAAGATTTAGCAGCTATCACATTAAAGGAGCAGAAGGCTTGGAATATGATATTATGGAAGCAAAAGGGTTGGGGTTACAGCCAAGAATAACCTATCCAATAAAACTGAGTATAATCATCCAGGGGGAATATATATTTAATTAAATAGAGTACTTTTGAGCATTCCTGATGAAAATATCAGAGCTGAAATTAAAAATTTGACTATGAAATGCATGATTTAAAGAAGCATATAAAGGGTAACATGAAAGACAAATCATGAAGATGGCAGCGTAGAAGCAACAACATTCCACAGCTCTCAGATAGCCACCTCAAATACCCATAAAATATGACTCTAAAGAAATTTTAAGGCTCTAAAACTCACAAAAATACACCTCCCACTGAAGGCAGCTTGGCAGGAAGGGCTTATCTCCGCCTGCTGGGAGCCAAAACCAGCCCAGCTTGAAGCAAGGGCTTGGCCCTGGGACAGCCAGGATGATCCACGGCTGAAGTCTTCAGGAGAGTGGATCAGTGGCAGCTGTGACAGTTTCCAGAATTATCAAGCCATAAGAAACAAGGACAAAGTGAAAGGTCAGTGCAACTCAGCTAAATTTGGAGGAGAAAAGTGGTCCAGCCAAACTGCCTCCAGGGCAAGGGAGTGGCAGAAACAGCAGCCCTGCAGCCACCTCCATGTGGCTGCTTCAGAGCTCCCGGCCTGCAGACTACAGGGGGGCCAAGCGATCGTTCAGAGGCTAAGTCCTCTTGCACTGAGTGGCCTGGATCAGGATCATAGTCTTGGGTGGTGGTCCTGGGGTGCATTTTCAGTGAGTCAAAGCTGGTGGGGGCTACAAAAAAAAAAAAGGTAACTTCCTGACAATTCTGGCAGCTGTGAAAACCCCAGCAATTTGGGACAGAGCTTTCCCCTCTGGAAGCAGAGTTCCACAGAGCTAAAAAAAAAATCAAGTAATTTACTGGCAACATAAGCAGGCAAAGGAAGCAAAGTAAGAATAGCAATTGAACTCTAGGGGGACAAAAAGGATCAAAGCATGGAACGAGAGGAAGACAGCACAGTCAGAACTCCCACAGTAAAAG
>CM053586.1:54257247-54308011 GCA_028646515.1 Pseudochirops corinnae
GGTTGTTGACTCTCTTTTCATGATTTCCTTGCATCATTCTCATTTCTCTTTCCAATTTTCCTCCACTTCTGTTTTTTGATTTTTCAAAATCTGTCTTAAGCTGATCAGTCTTTTAACTAGTTTTCATTTTTCTTTGAAGCTTTTGGTGTGGGAGTTCTGACTGTGTTGTCTTCCTCCCATTCTATGCTTTGATCCTTTTTGTCCCCAAAAAAGGAATCTAAAATGGCATTGCTGAGCTTTCTTTGCTTCCTTTGCCTGTTCATGTTGCCAGTCAGTTACTTGACCTTTGGGCTCAGTAGAACTCTGCTTTCAGAGGGGAGAGCTCTGTCCTAAATTTCTGGGGTTTTCGCAGCTGCCAGAGCTATTAGGGGGCTGTCTCTACAGCCCCCAACAGCTTTGGCTCACTGAAAATGACACCTCAGGACCACCACCCAAGACTATTATCCTGATCCAGGCAGCTCAAGGCAAGAGCACTTAGCCTCTGAATGATTGCTTGGCCCCCCTGCAATCTGCAGGCTGAGAACTCTGAAGCAGCCATGTGGAGGTGGCTGCATGGCCTCCACTTCAGACTGCTTCTAGCTCTGGAGGCAGTTGGCCATTCTCTCTCCCTCAAATTTAGCTAAGTTCCACTGACTTTTCACTTAGTCCTTGTTTCTTATGGTTGATCATTCTGGAAACCACCATAGCTGCTGGTGGTGCACTCTACTGAAAGCTCCAGCCGCAGCTTGTTCTAGACACTCTAGGGCTCCAGCCGTAGGTTCATGTGGTGCTGGTCTGGGCTCCCAGTGCTCTGTGAAGAACCCTTTCCCATCAGCCTGCAGGGCTGCCTTCCACGGGAGCTTTGTTACTCTGTAATTTTATGGGTTCTGGAGCTCTAAAATTTGTTTAGAGTAGTATTTTTTAGGTGTTTGAGGTGGTTATGGGGGGGGCCACAGAGTTCTTCTGCTTCTAAGCCACTATCTTGACTCCACCCCATATTTATTGATTATTTCTGATTATTTGTCCTTTTCAAAGGAACAAACTTCATGTGATTCCCACTTTGTCCCACCTTTTTTTCAGTGTTTTACTATTCTTTGTATCAGATACTCCAATTATTAGAGACAGCAAATTTCTTTTTTCTTTTTTTGCCTTTTGGAGAGGGGAAGGCAGGGCAATTGGGATTAAGTGACTCACCCAAGGTCACACAGCTAGTGAGTATTAAGTGTCTGAGGCCAGATATGAACTCAGGTTCTCCTGACTCCAGGGCCAGTGCTCTATTCACTGTTCCACCTAGCTGCCCTCATAGCAAATTTCTTGAAACAATTAACAAACTTTAGTAAAGTAGCAGGATATAAAATAAGCCCACATGAATCATCAGAATTTCTATATATTACCAACAAAGGCCAGCAGCGAGAGATAGAAAAAGAAATTCCTTTTAAAATAACAGTAGACAACATAAAATATTTGAGAGTCTACCTGCCAAGACAAACCCAAGAATTATATGAACACAATTACAAAACTGTTTTCACACATATGAAGTTGGATCTAAACGATTGGAAAAATATAAATTGCTCATGAGTAGGTTGAGCTAATGTAACAAAAGTGACAATTCTATGTAAATTAATTTACTTATTTAGTGCCATACTACTGAGACTCCTGAAAATCATTTTATTAAGCTAGAAAAAAAATAATAACAAAATTCATCTAGAGGAACAAAAGGTAAAGAATATAAAGGGAATTAATGAAAAAAAATGGAAAGGAAGATATGCTAACTATACAAAATATTAAACTGTTTTATAAAGCAGTACTTATCAAAACTATTTGGTACTAACTAAGAAATAAAGTGGCAAATCAGTGGAATAGGTTAGGTACACAAGACTCAGTAATAAATTACTGTAATAATCTACGCTTTGATTATCTCAAAGACTCCAACTTCTGGGGTAAGAATTCACTGTTTGACAAGAACTGCGGGGAAAACTGCAAAATAGTGTGACAGAAACTGGGCATAGAACAACATCTCACAACCTATACCAAGATGAGGTTAAAATGGATATTTGATTTACATGTTAGAGATGATGCCATAAGCAAATTAGCAAGGAATAGTTTACCTCTCAGATCTATGGAGAAAGGAATAATTTGTGACCAAAGAAGAGATAGAGGACATTATGAAATGCAAAATGGATAATTTTGATTATGTTAAGTTAGAAAAAATTACAGAAACAAAACCAATGCAACCAAAATTAGAAGGAAAGCAGAAAGCTGTCCAACAAGATTTATACCCAGTGTTTCTAATAAAGGACTCATTCCTCACATATATAGAGAGCTAAGTCAAATTTATAGGCATTACAAGTCATTCCCTAATTGATAAATGGTTAAAGGATATGAACAGACATCTTCTCAGACCAATAAATTAAAGCTGTCTGTAATCATACAAAAAAAATTATTTAAATCAGTATTGATTAGAGAAATGCACATTAAAACAACTCTAAGGTACCACATCACACCTATCAGATTGGCTAAAATGACAAAACAGGAAAATAATAAATGTTAGAGAAAATGTAGGGAAATTAGAACACTAATACACTGTTTATGGAGTTGTGAACTGATCTAACCATTCTGAAGACCAATTTGGAACTATGCCCAAAGGGTTATAAAACTGTGCATCCCCTTTGATGCAGCAATACCACTACTACATCTGTATCACAGAGAGCAAAAAGGGAAAAATGACCTATATGTACAAAAATATTTATAGCAATTATTTTGTAGTGGCAAAGGACTGGAAATTAAGGAGATATCCATCAATTAGGGAGTAGCTGAACATGTTGTGATATGTGAATATAATGGGATACTATTGTGCTATAAGAAATGATAAGCAGGTAGATTTAAGAAAAACCCAGAAAGACTTCCATGAACTGATGCTGAGTGAAGTGAGTTAAACCAGGAGAACATTGTACAAAGCAACAACAACATTGTGTGATGATTAGCTATGATAGACTTAGCTCCTCTCAGCCATACAATAGTCCAAGATAATTTCTTTTTTTCTTTTGCTTTTTTTTTTAAGGAGGGGGGAAGGTAGGGCAATTGGGATTAAGTGACTTGACCAAGGTCACATGGCTAGTTTTGTGTTAAGTGTCTGAGGCCAGATTTGAACTCAGGTCCTCCTGACTTCAGAGCCAGTGCTCTATTCACTGTACTCCCAGCCACCCCCATCCAAGACAATTTAAAAGACTTGTGATGGAAAATGTTAACCATATCCAGAGAGAGAGAACTATGGAATCTGAATACAGATAGAAACATACTATTTTCATTTTGTTTTTTTTCTTTCTTATTTTTCTTTTTTGTTTTGATTTTTCTTTTACAACATGACTAACATCGAAATATGTTTTACGTGATTGCACATGTATAACCTATAACAGATTGCTTGCTTATCTTGGGGAGAGAGAAGGGGAGAGAGGGAGGGAGAAATTTTGGAACACAAAACTTTACAAAAATGAACGTTGAAAACAATCTTAACGTGTAATTGTAAAAAAATAAAATACTCAAGAAAAAAAGGAGATAGCAAATTTCATCTCCTTTTTTTACACTAGTGTACACCTTTTACTTTCCCTTCTTTTCTATTTTCCCCTCTTCAAATCCTCAGAACAGAATCAATAGACATTCAGGACCTCTGTTTTTCTTTTTTTTTTTTCTTATTTAACTCCTCCACTAACCTTGTAGTGAATAACTAAGATTTAAATAGATTCAACAAAGTGCTAAGATAGAGAAGAGAAGTGAGTATATCACTAGTAAGGGCTTGGGAAAGATCTGAGGAATGGAGAAAATGGAGGTTGTGGTGAACATGGAAAACAGGGTCCAAAAGCATAGGGAACAAGAAATGATAAAACATGATGATCAAATAAATGAATTCCAAAGCTCATGAACATATCAATCTCAAACAGACCATATCAAAGAGTACAATTTCCAGGTATCAAAGTGAATTAATACTGCTGAGTCTACAAAATGACAAGGAACACAGACAAGGCAATATTCAGTACATGTCATTTTCTCTGTATATAGAAATATATTGTGTAACTTGCAAATTAGAAAAAAAAACTCAGTAAATTATAAATTCTCATTATGACCACATACATAAGAAGATTGGAGAAAATAAGCTGAAGATAAGGAACGCATGGGAAGTGAAGATAACACAATGAATTCAATTAATTTTTCTTATGAGTCTCTGTTATCTGTTATTCTTATACAGCTCAACCAATTTGAAGATGCAACTTAAGTACCTACTATGAGCAAAATACTCTTGCAGGTATTAGAGGTATAATGCAACAAATGCAATGGTTCTTACCATCAGAAAGCCAACATTCTATTTGGGAAAGTGAAACTATAGAATCTTAATTAATTCTAGAATATGCTAATCTAAAATAGAATAGGAATAAAGTTTTCAAGCTGGTCTTCCATGAATCTTTTGGTTGAGGCTCAGTTTAACAAAGTGTGGATTAGCCTTGTATGACTTCTTGGAATACCCTTTTTTTTTAAGAGAAGAGAAAAAATTGTTCTAATTTGTGGTTTAGTTACTTTCCATATGCAAGAACTCCTATAAAATCTGTCTGGAACAGTCTCAGATTTACACACAAGACAATTAAAACCCCATTCAAATATGGAATTTATGAATAGAAATGGAAAATGGCAATTCTTTATATTAGAATTTCTTAGTCTGAGTTATCTTCAATTATTAATTTATCTTCAGCCTTCCCATTCTAAATATACATTTAGAACACTTTCATTTTAGTTTTTAATTTTTAAAGTTAGATATAGATGATAACATTTTCTAGATTTTAACACTAATACTTAGGTTATAATCATACTTAATTACAAATAAGAAAGATTATTTTGGATTGTGGGACAGTGATTGGAGAGGGGAAGAGCAGACACTGAAAGACCATTTGGGAAGCTATTGCAATACTACAGTGGAGTGATAGTAAGAGGCCTATCCTGGAGTTTTGGCATTGGGAATAGAGGGAAGAGGATGTGTGAGAGAGGTGATATGGAGGTCAAATCCATGAGATTCAGTATTTGATTAGATTTGAGAGGCGAGGGAGAAGAAAAAGTCAAAATTAATCCTTAGGAAATGGATTCAAGCTCAACATATACTTATTAATCACTGATGATGTCCAAGGTACTGTGCTGGGCTCTAGAAATAATGAAGATTAAAAATATCATAGTTCATGGATTTAAGGAACTTTATATTCTTGGAGGTGAGTGGTAAGCAGACATTATGGGGACTAACTATAACAAAGGAAGGATCTAGGACAAAGGGTTCTAGATATATTTAATGTAGAGAACACCATCATTTCTAAGAAATCATGGAAGGGTACAAAGAGAGGATGACACAGATTTGAAGTGATCATTGAAAGAAGATAAACTTTATGAATCCCTCATTCTATAAACTTCCTGAAACATTTTAGCCAATGTTGTGAATCTCTTAAGTCCCATAATACTGATTGTACCATTCATTTTTGCACTTAATTATCTTTTAATTTACATTGACACCCATCTCATAGTTCTATTCCCAATGAGTGTTATGTTTTCCTCAAGGACAGATACCTGAGCTACATAACTATTACACAAAGCAGTCCACCAAAATCAAGATAGTTCTTGATAAATTCTTGGAGTGAATTAAAAAACAAAATAATTATAGAGCTATAATATAAATTACTTTCACACAACTGAATACAGACCATTAAAAGTAATAATAAACTCTCATGTTCAAGGCTCTTTGTCAATGGTGATACAAATACAGTGGTGAAGTTTGGGGATAGAAGTTGCTCAGGGTAATCCCTGTTTAGTTTGTTGAGTTTCTCAGGCAGATGACTCAAATTACAGAGCATGGTCCTTTATTCAAAGACTACCTGTCTTGGATACATACACATGGCCTGCAATCTTACTGAAAAGACCCTGGGAACTCCTTTGATTAGTTACCAGGTACTAGAGTTGCCTCCAAGATGTCTGAAGTGGCAGGGGTGGTGTGTGTGTGTGTATGTGTGTGTGTGTGTGTAACTTATTAGAAGACCTGACCTTCCTGATTGTCTGTAAAAGACAATGGATTATGCTTGTTAGATAGCTACATAATTAGCTTTTGTATTGGTCCTGCCATGTGCCACACATTGTACTAAGTGCTTTATGAATATGATCTTATTTGATCCTCACAACAACCTTGTGAGGTAGATACACTTTTCAGATGAGGAAACTGAGACAAACAGAGGTTAAGTGAATTGCCTGGGTTCACAAGACTAATAAATATCTGAAACTGGATTTGAAATAAGTTCTTCCTGAGTCCAGGCCCAGTCATCCACCATGCCACCTAGCGGTCTTTTTTTCACTCTTTCCTTTGGATTTCCAGATTGGATTTCAACAGAGCAGATCTTTTTTTAAAATTTTTTGAGGGGGGTAGTTTGAATGGGAGGAAAAGGCATAAATTTCTACATTATCTTCTTCTAATAGTAATAAATAGTATTAGTCATGAGAAGCACCCAGCAAGCTATATTTCCCTAGGTGCTTGAGAGGGGAGTCCACAATCTTCAATTTTCTGACTGTCTTAGGATCATGGACTTAATTCAGGGGGGAACCTTAGAGGGCAATGTTCAATCCCCTTATTTTATAAATGATGTATCTCAGACTCAGAAAGGACAAGTGACTTGTTTAAGATGGCACAGGTAAAAAGATATATTACTAGGTTATGACCCTAGAAGTCTTCTGACTGATTCTTTTCACTGTGCTGCTTAATCTTCTGTCTTTCTGGTCCTTTAACTAAACAAGTCAGAACTGATACAAGTCAGAGGTCAGTATCTGAGAACAGATTTTACACTACCCTAGATAAAGAAGGTGTCAAGGCACGGATAGAATTCTAGCATAGAAATGGTAGACATGTGCTTCTCACATGTGGCCTCAGAGGAGAGATCCTGAGGACTGACTTTTTCAGCCTTGAGAGTTGCCTCATGGATTCAAATACTCACAAGACCTTTTGCTTAGGCACCCAAAATAAAGATCCCTGAAGATAGCATGCTTCTTGGAGAAATTAGTAAGGACAAAGTGATATCCACCACTTAAGGATTAGAATTATTGTACAAAAGGACAAGGAGTTCTGGATATTGCCAAATCTCTCTCTTATTTCTTGGAGTTATTTCAACACTTCAGGTGAAGGAGAAATGTTTGTTTAGTACCTACACATAACTATTTTCCAAGGTGTTTTCAGCTGATCCTGACTCATGTCACTACTCTATTAGTTTTGTAGAACCCTCTGAGACACTTATAGATCATGTAATGGTTGACAAAAGGAAATTTACTTAGCTACAGTAGGATAAGGATATCAAACAAGGATAGGCATTGAAAATATCTAGAACTGATTCATATGAGTTGCCTGAGTTGTACATTATTTTTCATCAGGCAAGCATCAGAGAACCCCTGTTGCTTCTTTGTATTTGGGAGATCAAGAAGTGATAACAGCCTGAGAATTTATTCCTCTAGTCCAAATAAGTAAGTCTTTAGGACAATTTCAATACCTTTTAAGGAAAATCTAATCTCACATGTAGGGGTAGGGGAGTACAAAGATTCGAGAGTAGTCAAGAGCACTTCCTATTTCTCTATCTCTTCATAAATTCATAAATTCTTAGCATCTTACAGATCTTTGTAGGAGTGAAATAAATGTTGCTACCACTGTATCTGTGTATATGTATACACACATTTATATATACATATGTATTCATATATAGACACACATATATCTGTGTGAATAGATAAATGTGTGTATGTATGCACACATGCATTTGAGAGATATAGGGCAGCTAAGTGATACAGGAGATAGTGTTGAACCTGGAGTTAGAAATAGTTATTTTCCTGAGTTCAAATCTGGTCTCAGCCACTTCCTAGCTGTATGACCCTTGGCAAATAACTTAAACCTATTTGTCTCAGTTTCCTCGTCTATAACATGAGTTAGAGAAGAAAATGGTAAACCACTCTAGTATCTTTGCTAAGAAAATCCCAAATGGTTTGATGTGGAGTTGGACATGACTGAAAAATGACTGAACAGCAACATATAAGATGGTATAAATGGACAATTAGTTACTCCTAGAAATTAATAGGCTATAATATTCCTATAAATGAATAAATGAATAGAGGAGGGGAGGGCAGATGTCTTTTGTTAAAAATGTAAAGTTCTTTTGAGGACTCCAAAATTTTCCCTCAAATTAGGGCTTGTTTTTTTTTAATATCAATATTCTTTGGATGATGTTATAGGACTGAATCATGACTTACTACACTTGCCAAAACACTGGAGGATAAGTTAAAGGTTAATAGAAAGCAAGCTAGTGGAAATAACCAGGTTGCAACATATTATTAATATGAAATTATTAAGTCATATAAATAATCTCACCATAGGAAATGTGCTATTTAAATGGAGTAGGATGGAGAAATGGTAAGGGTAGCATTGGATGCCCTGGATTCACCACTGGTATTTTCAGAATGTCAGAAGAACTCAAGAAGCGCCTAAGCACACTAGATTGATTGTGAGTGTTGTTTGTATGGCAGGGCAGGTGCAAAAGTAGCACAGAATGAACAGGTATGAATGTTTATATTCTCCATCATTGAAAGAAATACCCACTTTGATGAGATCTTAGATTCATTGGAATGCTAGATGTATTTATATACACAATATTGTGTCACACTAGCAGTTCCTAATTAACTGTACATTTTTGATAATATTACTGATGACAACAAATTCAGCAATCTTTAACATATTAAAAACTCAAAAAATCCTTCTTTCCTTCTCTTTTCTCCTCCCTTTCCCCATTCCCTCTTATTCTTTATGAACTCCTCTTTCCTTCTGATTCTTTTCCTTTCTTATTTCCCCCTTGCTCTTTCTTCCACTCTCTAAAGATATGGATCATTACTATCAATAATATTTTCAGAACATAAATTAATTACATAATTAATTTAACAATAAGTTATTAAATGCCTACTATGTTCCAGGTACTATGCTAGCTCTTCAAGGTACAAAGACAAAAATGAAGCAGTCCTTACTCTCAAGGAATTTTCATTGTATTAGAGAGAAAAAAATCAACATAGAAAAGGAAACAAAAAAATAATCATTTCCAGGATGGAGGAGAATATAAACTCAGCTCAACAGATCAAGATAGTTTTACCATAGGAGATGGCACTTGACTCAAACTTTGAATGAAACTAAAGGATTTCAGGAAGGAAATTGGTGAAAGTAAAGAAGGTGTGCATTCAAGAAAAGACAAATTATGTAAAGGTTGCAAAGATGGGAGTGCAAAAGCACATATTGAGAATAGCAAGTAGGTCAGATATGAAGTTTTAAGGATATAATGTGAAGTCATTTATTCATTGTCACTGAGAAGATATTGGTCATTTTAAAACTTAATATTCAAAGTCTTTCCTGGGCTACTTTGCTTCCTAGGTATGTATGTCTAGCTAGTCTATAAGACTTGGCTGAAAAGAGAGGACTGACAAGTGTGCAAAACCTTTGTAACTGAGAAATTTTAGGTTCTTATTCATTTGTATCCTTGTATAATATTGCTTATACTTTGAGTTATATTCAATACATACTTTGGAAACTTTTAGCCGTGAAATTTCAGCTGAAATTAATTTTGCTAAAATGTGTCACATGACTGAGAGTAAAATGCAAATAAGCTTGGAAAAATAAATGGAAACCAGATAGGGAAGGGTCTTAAAAGCCAAATGGAAAAAAAAAAGTTTTCTTTTATTCATGAAGCAAGAAGAAACAATTGGAGCTTTTATAGCCTGTTACTGCATAGTCTAAAAATTTGTGTTGTAATGATATCAACTTGACAGCTGAGTGAAGGATGAATTCATTAGGAAAGAGACAAGAGGAAGAGAGATCAACTAGGAAGGCATTGCCATGGTCTAGGGGACACGCAATGATGAGGATGGATTAGAATTGTGGCTATGTGAATAGAGAGAATGGTACATCAATCAAGAGGAAGTTAATGGGAGGGGTACAGTCAAATGTTAAGAATTATTTCAAGGTTGTGGTCACAGGTGAGTGGCACTGCTACTAGAACCAGAGAAATTAGGAAAACAGGAAACTGTCTGAGGAAAGAAAGAATTCTACTAACTAAAGGAACTTGGGATTTTGGGTCCTTTCTTCATCTTTTCGGTGAGAACATTGGATAAAAGTACATCTTATTTTCCTTCAAGTTCTTATTTCTATAGTTCTATGATTAATATCAAAGTTGGTCATTCCACAGAAAGAACATATTTTATATTTGAAATATGCTATTTTTTTCAGACCAACTCTCTCTTTTGAGAGAGAGGTAAGGACAAAGATGAAGTAGGATAAAGATAAAATATTTAAAATTCAAAGTGTGAGCATGCTACCCTACTATTGCTTCTCCCCCAAATTGCTTTAATCTATAGCCAAAGAAGATTGCTGATGGTCAGCTATGGTATGCTGGAAGAATGTTTTAAACCCTGGAATACCTGCACTTTTTATAATTAAAGCCTGCCTAAAGTTTAATATATTTTCCAGGATAGTTCCAAAATGGGATAATTATGCATCTGAATATGTATCTAATGGAAATGGGGCAATCAGAAATCAGTTTCCTGAACTATATAAATAGAAGATTTAAAGCAGACTACAGATGTGCCAAGGTTTTGGGGGAAAGTGATGGTGATAATGAAAATCAGGTTTATGATTTATGTCCCATTTATTCTTAATTACTTTGACTTTGGTTCATCACAACTGACATTCTCAGTATTTTAATAGACTTGGAAATTTTGGTGCTTATAATTTAACATAGCTCACTTTATTTTTTCTTGACCTCTTTAGCGTATTTAAAAAAAATGTGTAAAATAAAATGATTAGAAAATGTCTTGATAGCAAAAGGCATTGAAATATAGTAAATGACCATTTTATTTCCCAACAAAAATGTCGATATTAAAATTTCCTATGAAAAAAGTTACATTCCTAAAAGTAAATTCTCCATATTGTTATTCTGAAATTAGTGAGTTATTAGGAAGTATCGTTTGAAAATGTGCTCTTGATTGATATACTCATTTGAAAAAATAGGTCCCATTTTTCCTATGAAAAACCAAATACAAATCTAACTTACAGTATTACAAAAGTTACTGTCTTAAATAGTACTTTTTCACTTAATGCTTGATATTGTATCTATTGAGAAAAGTGAATAAATAAATAAACTTACTCCCTATTTCTTTTTTATCTTTTTCAAAATTGTATTTTAGACTCAAATACCAGAACAAAAATACAGAATATAGAAAAGAAACAAAAACATATCATACATATACTTAAATATTGGAACTTAAATACAAAGTTGGAAAAAAGCATGTCATGTGAATTGCAGAACATAAGAGGATTCAAAATAAGTAATAGTAAATTTTCATTTCAATAAAGCCTATATGATAAATAATACTTGCTGTGTTGAGAATTGTCTACCTTTTCTTTGCTTCCTTGTGAGTTTTCTTTTGTTCTCTGCTGTGCACTTTTATTATTTTGTTCTTTTTTCCTCTCTCCTCCAACATCCCTCTAGAAGGCTACAATAAATTTCAGACATGTTACTCTATAGCTATGAATATATGCATACACATATAAATACATATACTTTCCCAAGCCTATACTATTCCTGATCTTTGTTATTTTTTGTATGAATATATCTCGTTTCCTATCCCTTGTGCCTCCTTTACTTTACTTCTCTCCACTATCTTGCCCTCCTATAATTTGTCTACCTCCTTCCAAGGATCCCTCCCCTATCCTCCCATTCCCATAAATCTAAACACCCTTACCCTTCTATACTCCTATTTTACCTAATTTGCCCTCTTCTCTAAAGTTCCCTCTCTTGTCCTCTCCCCGCTGCTTATGCCCAACCATTTTATTTCTTCTGATTTTAGAAGATTTCTATACTCTTCTAAATATATATGTATTGTTCCCTCTTAACCCATTCCCAATGAAAGTAGGTTACCCGAATTTCTCTACCAGCCTTCCTCCTCTATCTAATTCCATTGTATCAATTCTTCCTTTTGATCCTTAGAGAATTATTCTTTCTAAATGGTTTTACTTTTAAAATTTATCTCATTCTCAGGTTTACCCCAATCTTTCTTATAAGCTACCCAATTATTGATAAGAACTTTACATATCCATTTTACATTTTACATATATAAAAAGTAAACCATCAGTCCTTATGGATCCCTTATAATCAGTCTTTATAATATGCCTTATATTCCTCTTGATTCTTATATGTTCAATCTTCTATTAAATTCAGGTTTTTTTTTTAAACAAATTCCTTAAAGTCTGAGGGTTTATCCAATGTCCTTTTAACTTTTAACTTTTCAGGTTATTATATTTTTGACCAGAGCCCCAGTTCTTTTGCTCTTTGATATGTTGTGTTCCAAGACCTGCGGTCCTTTATGTCTCTGCTACTAGGTCTTGTGTAATTCTATTTGTGGCTCCATCATATTTAAATTGCTTTAATCCTGAGGCTTTTAATATTTTTTTCTTGAGCTGGGGGTTTTGGAATTTGACTATGACATTCTGTAATAGTAATGAAATTTGAAGAGTCCTTTGTTTTGGCAAGCTAACAGGTACTTAACACTTAGTTTCAAATTAAGCCTCCATTAAGAAATAGAAGGTATGAACCCCTGTTGCTGATGAAAGAGGAAAGGGGCGGACAGGAAGGAGCTAATACTGTATATAAGGAAAAGCCCTAGCTAGGAGAGTCAGAACTTCTTGGGTGCAAGTATCCTGGAGGCAGAGCAGCTACTGCCAGGGAGAGGGGGAGAGGGAGAGGGAGAGGGAGAGGAAGAGAGAGAGAGAGAGCGAGAGAAAGAGAGAGAGAGAGAGAGAGAGAGAGAGAGAGAGAGAGAGAGAGAGAGGGAGAGAGAGAGAGAGAGAGAGAGAGTAAGAGTGAGAGACAGAGAGAGAGACAGAGAGAGAGACAGAGAGAAAGAAAGTGAGAGAAAGAGAGGGAAAGAGAGAGAGAGGGAGAGAGGGAGAGAGAGAGAGAAAGAGGGAGAAAAAGAAAGAGAGAGAAAGAGAGTGAGAGAAAGAGAGAGAGAGGGAGAGAGAGAGAGAGAGAGAGAGAGAGAGAGAGAGAGAGAGAGAGAGAGAATTTCTTTCAGTGAGCATCTGAGGCTGGGCTGCTACTGCTGGACTGAGGACTGAACTGAGAATTGAGAAGAACTGAGAAGAGAAATGAGAATTGAGAACTGAGACAGAATCTCCTGGAGCAAGCTGCATGGAGGCTGGATAAAGCTATTTTTTAAATTATAATTACTTTTTAATTTATTTTGTTAAATACTTCCCAATTACATGTAGAAAAAAAAAAGCAACCTTTTAAACACTCTTTTTTCAAAAAATTGATAGGTCAAAATTCTCTCCTCTCCTGGTCCTCCCTTTTTGAAAATACAAACACTTTGATAATGATTATATATGTGAAGTTATGTAAAACAAATCTCCTTATTGGCTATGTTGCAAAAGAAAACAAAAATAAAGTTAAAAAGATATATTTTACTCTGCATTAAGAGTTCATCAGTTCTCTCTCCAGAAAAGGGATACCAACTTTTATAATAGGTCCTTTGCAAGTGTTTTGGATCATTTTTTGATCAGAATAGTTAAGTTATTCATAGTTGATTATCCTTGTAATATTGCTGTTATTGTGTACCATGTTCTCCCGGTTTTGCTCACTTCACTTTATATCAGTTCATGTGAGCTATACTTTTCATCATTTCTTATGGCACAATGATATTCCATCAAAATCATATAAGACACTTTCTTCAATGTTTCCCTAGGATGATCATCTTTCTCAGTTTCTAATTCTTTGACACTGCAAAAAGAGATGCTATAAATATATATATATATAATTTAATAATAAATATATATATAATATATAAATATTTTTGTACATAAGAGATCTTCTTTTCCTTTTCTTTGATCTCTTTTGAATGCACACCTTATTGGAGTATTGCAGGGCTAAAGGATATGTACACCTCCATAGTTCTTTGGGCACAGCTCCAAAATTGTTCTTCAAAATGGTTGGGCCAATATACAATTCTACCAACAGTGCATTATTGTCCTGATTTTTTTTCACATTCCCTCCACCACCTGTGATTTTCCTTTTTCTGTTTTGTTAGTCAATTTGATAGGGATGATGTGATATCTCAGAGGTGTTTTAATTTGCATTTTCTAGTCAGTAATGATTTAGAGCATTTTTTAAAAAATAAGACTATTTATAATTTTGATTTGTTGTTCTAAAAATGCCTGTTCATATCCTTTGACTAACTAGAAAATAGATTTTTTAAAAATAAATTTGACTCTGTTCCCTATATATTTGAGAAATGAGGCCTTTATCAGAGAAACTTGCTGTAAAATTTCCCTCAGTTTCTTGTTTTCCTTTCCTTTTAATGTTAACTGCATTAAATTTTGTTGTTCACAAGCTTTTTAATTTCAGGTAGTCAAAATTATCCATTTTACTTCCCATAATTATAACACCAAAGCAATATTTACAGAACCCACAGTGGCTATGAATGTGCTGGCATAGTTCTGAATCACAAAATGTAACAGGCTCTCCACATGGAAGACAGAACCCAAAACATTTATTCAAACACCAGAAAGCCAAATCTATCATAGCAACCAAGAAGTTGGTACACATTACTAATGCAGCCAGCACTGACATCCTCAAGTCTTACCTCCATCAGATCTTCAAAACAAAACAGGCTCCCTTAAGCAAAAATGTCCTTCTCTTACTCATGCCAGCTGCTCTGCCTGAGCTCTGTCTACTCCCAGCTCCTCTTCTGCTCTGCTCCTTTCTGCTCCACCCTTCCTGTTCTACCCTTTCAGCAAGCTCCTTCCACTGTGGGCTCCATGTGATTACATTTGGCCTATTAAGAGCAGGGGAGGTCTTCAAATTCTCTGAAGTCTATTAAGGGACAGGGAAGATCTTCAAATTCCCATTCCCATTACAATATTCTTCTCTATCTTTTATTTAGTCATAATCTTTTCACTTATCCGTAGATCTGACAGGTGCATTTTCCAAGCTCCCCTAATTGACCTATGACATCACCCTTTATGTTTAAATCTTATATCCATTTTGACTTTATCTTGATATTCAGTGTGAGATATTGGTCTATGCTTAGTTTTTGCTTAACTAATTTCCAATTTTCTTAAATTACTATGGTCATTTACTACTGTGTATTGTGTACTTAATCTATTCCACTGATTCACCATTTTAATTTTTAGTCAGTACCAGATTTTTTTTTTATAATTACTGTGAAATCTAGAAGTACTAGACTGCTTTCCTTCACATTTTCCCTATTGATTCCCTTGATATTCTCAACCTTTTATTTCAAATGAAATTTAATTTTTTTTCTAGTTTTAAAAAATAATTTGGTAGTTTGATTGGTGTGGTACTGAATAAGTAAATTAACTTAAGATGAACTATCATTTTATTATGTTGGCTTGGCTTATTTATGAGTAATAAATATTTTTCCAATTTTTTACAAGTGTCTGTGTCAAAAGTACTTTGTAATTGTGTTTATATAATCCCTGAGTTTGTCATGAGAGGTAGACTCACAAGTATTTTGTGTAGTCATTATTTTAAATTACATTTCTCTATCTATTGCTGCTGGGTTTGTTGGTGGTTTATAGAAATGCTGATGATTTATGTGGGTTTATTTTATAGCCTGCATCTCTGCTGAATATTTATTTTTCAACTAGCTTTTTAGTTGATTCTCCAGGGTTTTATACATATAACATTATTTCATCTGCAAAGAGTGATAGATTTGTTTCCTTAGTGTCTATTTTTATTCCTTCAATTTATTTTTCTTGTTTTATACATGTAGCATTTCTAGTACAATATTAAATGATAGTAAGTGACAATGGGAATCTTTAATTCACCCTTGATCTTATTGGGAAGGCTTAAAACTCACCCTCGCTAGAGATAATGCCTGCTCTTTGTTTTAGGTAGATACTATCAACCATTTTAAGAAATAGCCAAAGATTTTCTTGAAAAAGGAAAATAATTGGATCATTAATTCCTAATTTTTAGCATGAGGAAAAAGCCAGAGAGACAAATTATAACAAACAACTTTCTGTTTGATAGAGGGAAATAGTGATTGTAGGAATATTAATTTAACATGGAAATTATAGTTAAATCATTTCTAGAAGAAGGGATTTATTTCAAAAGAAGAAATGTGCTGGAAATATTGTCTGTTAAGCAGATCCTTCTATTTAACACATAGAGATACTTTTCAGGTTTCCCTTGCTAAAATTTCAACAATTTCTCAGACTTTCCCAGATTCTTTCCATAGTATTGCATGACTTCTACTTTCAAAGTAAAAGATACAATTAGGCATTCTCTAAGTTAATCTTTTCAGGAGTTTCTTGGATGCTCTCCCAATTTAATTAGTTTAGAGGCATTTAAGAACACTAATTGATCTTAACCCACTGTTAATTAATTGCCTTGAGAGAAAATTAGTTGATTTCAGGAGTAGATACATAAGCTGATTAAACTTTTTCAGGGTTTTCATAGAAATCTACTTTTACTGGGAAACATCCTAAGGAATTATTTAAGTTTTACTTTGGCTAATGCACCCTTGAATATTATTGGTCCTCCAGGAAAACCTAAAGACGTATAAAAAGTGAATTAGCTATGTCACATACAAATGGATATGATTGCTTAATTAGCAGTATCGCTTCAATTGGGCTATATGTAACCAAATGTGGAGCTTAATGGTTTTGCTATTAATCAATTCTCAATGTAAACAGTTGGAAAGCTGGTGCTGCTCTGTAATATTCATTATAAATAGTCCCTGTGGGAATCATGACTTTATTTCATTAAAACTCTTGCCTGTTGTTAATTGCTCTTAGGAAAACATGCACAAATTAATTGTGTTTCAGAAGTCAGAGGTGTAAATTTAGATGTGTCTATGTTGATTGCTTAGGATTTAACAGTGTTGACTCATTCCTTCCCAGTTTGATAAATAGTATCCGATAGCTGCCACTTCTGACCTGTCTTAAATCAATATCACTTGGGCAATAAGCTTTTCATTACTGAGGTTTAAAAGGAAAGGATTTTTTAAAACACTCAGCTTACCATGCTATCTGAGACACTGTATGAATTTAGGTCATGAGCAATTAATCTGTAAGTTTTAATGACTTCTCCTGTGTCAAATACTGCACTTTGGCAGGGATGATGGACGAGTGTTAAAAATCTTGATATAAGAATTTATTTTCACTTGAAAATGGCATGGATAAAATACAAACAATCCTTTAGTAAAGTCTCAATAATCACCAGATGATAAAAATAATTTCTTCTATAGTTTCTGGTCTATTCTGACAGAAGGGAGGGCAGATCAGGAGTGGTGGTAGAACCAAAACACTGGTGAGGAGAGAAAGGTGAAAGGACAAATAAGAGGAAGAATAGGATGGAGGGAAATTCACAGTTAGTAATCATAACTGTAATGAGAATAGGATGAACTCTTCCATAAAACTGAATTGGATAGAAGGATGGATCAAAAGCCAGAATCCTATAATATGTTGCTTACAAGAAACCTGCTTCAAGCAAAAAAAGACACACAGAGTAAAGGTAAGGAGCTAGAGCAGAATCTCTAAAAACAGGGGTACTAATCCTGATCTTAGATAATAAAGAAATATCAGTACTAAACATATATCCACCAAGTGGTATAGCATTCAAATTCTTAAAGAAGTTAGTTGAGTTATAGGAAGAAATAGACAGCAAAAACTATACTAGTGGGGGACCACAAATGTCCTCTCTCAGAACTTGATAAATCCAGCCAAAAATAAACAAAAAAGAAATTTAAAAAAGGTAAATAGAATATTAGAAATGTTAGATAGGATAGACCTTTGGAGAAAACTGCATGGGAATAGAATATACCTTTTCCTCAGCAGTATATGGCACAGAAACAAAAACTGAACATATATTTGGGCATAAAAACCTCAAAATCAATTGTAAAAAGGCAGAAATATTAAATGTATCCTGTTCATAGCATAAGACAATAAAATTACATTGAAAAAAGGGCAGTGAAAATATAGATTAAAAATTAATCATAAATTAAATAATCTAATCCTAAAAAAAAAGTGGGTCAAAAAGCAAGTCATAGAAAGAATCAGTAATTTCATTCAAAAGAATGACAACATTAAGACAACATCCCAAGATGGGATACAAGCAAAGCAATAGTTATTTAGGAGAAAATTTATTTCTCTAAATTTGTACATAAACAAAATGAAAAAAAAAGAGCAAATCAATGAATTGGACATGCAACTAAAAAAACTGAAAAAGAACACATTAAAAATCTTCAATTGAAACCAAATTGGAAATCCTGCAAATCAAAAGTGGAATTAAGATTGAAAATAAAAAATAAACAAAAACAAAATTATTGAACTAATAAATAAATCTAGGAGATGGTTTTATGAAAAAAATAATATAGCTAAGCCATTGGTTAATTTGATTTAAAAAAATAAAGAAAAGAAAACTAAATATCCAGTATTAAAAATTACAAGGATGAAATCACCACCAATGAAGAAGAAATTAATGTGATCATTAGGAAATATTTTGCCCAATTATATGCCAATATATTTGAAAAATCTTAGCAAAATTGAGGAATATTTATGAAAATATAAATGACCTAGATTAACAGATCAGGAAATAGAAATTCCTAAATAATCCCATATTGAAAAAAGAAATTGAACAAGCCATTAATGAATTCCATAGGAAAATATCCCCAGAGCCAAATGGGTTAATGGGTGAATTCTAGCAAACATTTAAAGAACATTTAATCCCATTACAATATAAATTATTTGGGAAAATGGGTGAAGGAGGTCTCCTACGTTAACCTCCTTTTAAGACACAAATATGGTGCTTATATCTAAATCAGGAGGAGTCAAAATGACAATTACAGAGCAATTTCTGTACAGAATATTGATACAAAAAAAAAAATAAAAAAGATATTAGCAAAGAGATTACAGCAATTTATCATAAGGATAATGCACTACAACCAGGTGGCATTTATAGCAGGAATGCAGAGCTGGTTAGGAAAAAACAATATATTTGGCCTTATCAATAATAAAACCAACTGAAATCATGATTATCTCAATAGAAGCTGAAAAAGCTTTTGACAAAATATAGCACTCATTCCTATTAAAAACACTGGAGAGCATAGGAATAAAGGAAACAATCCTTAAAATGATACGCAATCTCTATCTAAAACCATCAGCAATCATTATATGTAATGGTGATAAGCTAGAAGCTTTCTCAATAAGAGCAAGGGTGAAACAAGGATGCCCAGTAACTTGTGTTTTTAAATAGATGGGGGGTTCTCTATTGGAAAATATTTTTCTTTCTTTTAAATAACTGTAAGTTTATTCATTTTTAGTTTACAACATTGAGTTCCACAAGTTTTGAGTTCCAAATTTTCTCCCCCTCCCTCTGCTCCACCCTTCCCTCTTTAAAACAGTATGTAATCCGATGAAGGTTCTACATATACCTTCACATTAAACACATTTTTACAATAGACAAGCTGTAAAGAAGAATTATGACCAATGGAATGAACCATGAGAGAGAAGAAACAAAACAAAGCAAAACAAAAAAGAGAGAGAGCAAATGGTTTATTTCAATCTGCATTGAGACTGTAATTCTCTGGATGTGGATAGCCATCATGAGTCTTTTGGAGCTGTCTTAGAACCTTGCATTGCTCAGAAAATCCTGTAAAGATTTGTACAAACTGATACAAAGTGAAATGAGCATATATAGGAAAATATTGTGCACAGTATCAACAAACTGTGTGATGATCAACTATGTATAACTCTGCCCTTCTCAGCAAAAGAATGATCTGAGACAAAAACCAAGGACTTGAGAAGGAAAGTGCTATCCATATCTAGATAAAGAACTGATGGACTTTGAATGCAGATTGAAGCATATTTTTTCACTTAATTCTTTTTCATGTTTTTTCCCTGCTTTTGATCTGTTTCTTCTTTCACAACTGTGACTAATATGGAAATATTTTTGTATGCTAGCACAGATGTAAAGTATATCAAACTGCCTACCATTTTCAGAAGAGGAGAGGGGAGGAAGAAAAATTTGGAACTCAAAAACTTATAAAAATAATTGCTAATGTTTTTCTTGATATATAACTGGGAAAAAATAAAATACTATTAACAAAAACTGAAGAGGGAAGTTAGTTCAGAAAAAAAAACATGGCAAGACCTATGAGAACTGATGAACTGGGAGTTCCTTGTGCACAGTAACAACAATGTTTTAATGATTATCCACTTTGATTTACTTGACTATTTTCAGCAATGCAATGATGCAAGACAAATCCAAAGCATTCATGATGAAAAAATGCTATTTACCTCCAGAGAGAGAGAAATGATTAACGCTAAGTGTAAATTGAAGTGTAATTTGCTCACTTTCTTTTTTTTTCTTTTTGGGATATGACTACTATGATAATAACTTTTGCATAATTTCACATGTATAATTAATATCTTTTTGCTTACCTTCTCAGTCGGTGGGGGGCCAGGGAGAAATGGGAACTCAAAATTTAAAAAAAAAGGAAAAATAAATAAATAATGCATCTATGTGCTTTTAAATAAATTCTTGTCCAAATTTTATTAAAATGAAGATGGGGGGGCGGGGCAGGAGAAGACGGGAAAAGATGTTTGTTAAACATTTGCTAGCAGAGCGTTTGGCCTAGATACAAACCAAGTGAATATCTTAAATGTTCCAACTCAAATTTACTTTAGGAGCAAATCTCTGCCTCACTGCCTATATAGTAGAACAAAGCCTTTATTTTTAGAGAATAGCCCATTCTAGGGGGGAAAAAATCAATCAATCAAGCTGGTTATTTATTGTCCTTGAGACAAACAACAACAACCTACCATTTCATTTTTTTAAATTCCAAGACAACATAGCTAGTAGTTGTAGGAGGCAGGGTTTCAATTGAGCGCTTCTTGATTACATTGCACCACTCTTTCTTTTTCTTCTTTTTCTTCTTCTTCTTCTTCTTTTTTTTTTTTTTTTTGCTTTTTGGAGTGGGGGAAGGCTGGGTAATTGGGGTTAAGTGACTTGTCCAAGATCACATAGCTAGTAAGTGTTAAGTGTCTGAGGCTGAATTTGAACTCAGGTCCTCCTGACTCCGGGGCCAATGCTCTGTTCACTGCAGTACTTAGTCACCCCTATTTATCAACTGGGCAACCTAGCTACCATGTCAATCTCTGAATGGCATCCTAGCAAAACTATTACTCATAGATATTGGGAATTCATTGTTTCAACTGCAGATTCATTCAAAAGCTTTTTTTTTTTTTTTTTTTTACAATTGAGTAATTTTCATAGTTTTACCACTCAGATATACCTGCATATTTCTAGGGACAAAAGGCATTATTACTGTTGTTATTAATATGGTAAATTTCACTGTAAAAAATTAGCACAACATACTTTGAATAGTGTTCATAATATATTTTCATAAAAATATACAAATACAATTTCAATAAATAGGACACTTACATATTGCCTTAGCAATTTTGCCTTTAACAATAAAAAATTTTTTTTGCACAATTACTTTTTTTACCAGTAAAATAACAACTCCTTGAGGACAAGAGATGTTTTGTTTTTGCCTTTGTATGGCTAGCCTCTAACAGAATACATTATGCTATATAAGATATGCTAATTTGAAATGCCTTGGCCACTTGGGAGACTTTGAGGATTTTTCCCAAAGAGAAAATTTTAGACAGTGTTATCTCTACTACCTAACTTCTTGTTTTCTTTCAATGTGCTCAGCTTTGTGTGTGTGTGTGTGTGTGTGTGTGTGTGTGTGTGCGCGCACATTATTTTATACTTGGCAAATGTGAGGAGAAAATTTTCTCCAGAAGGAAAAAAAAATAGGAGAATATAAGGCAGAAGGGGCATTACCTAGGTAGGGCAATTCTCTTCCACCTGGTATAAGGTACTTAGAATCAAAAAGTTCTTTTAGCCAACCAGAGAGGGAAGACACAAAGAAAGAACACTGCGTTCTTCTAGGTGGCATTGCTTTGCTCTCCTCTCTAACGTTCAAACTGATCCCTTTTAAATTTCCCCTCTCCTCAGTTTTCTTTGTTATCACCCAGCCTGAAACTTTGTGGAGCACGAGTATCATATTTTAATATCCCTAAGGTCTCAATTTGCCATTAGTAATATCTATATGTTGTCTCTCATTCTTGTTACATGGCTGACCAACTTCTTTTCTTCATGTCCTCCTTTATCTATTTTATATTCCTTCTCATCATTAGTAAAATATTATAACTTAATGAGATTATTAACATTATTCTACTTTCTAAATTGTTTTGAAAAGACTTGTGTTTCTTTTTGTAGGGAGGTCCTTGTGAGGAACTATTGCAGATCAGAGCAGGTCTACAACTTAAAATTTCAGTGACTTTCCCATGGCCGATCCCATCTCTACCCGGGAGCGGAGCCAGCAACTGAACCTTGGTTGTAACAGCTAGAAGGCCTTCTCTCTATCTATTTCTTGATACTGCCTTTTGCAGAACACAACTTGATCATTAGAGTAAAACATTCTAATGTGTTCCGTTAAAGTTCATTAAGTTGAATGTCAGTAACTTATAATTTTCAATTACATGACCTTGGATTCCTCTTAGCTTAAACAAGCGTTCCCTCCATGGCATGATTAGAAGAGCACAGAAAACACTGGCCCTGCCACACTTACTTGTCATAGTGTCCATCTTAAAACTATATAAGTTATAAATAAGTTTCAGTGTAAGACAGTATCAAATGATTAGATTTGATTATTTCCTAGATTATTTCTACAACAAAATCTGTTAAACTGTGGACCGGGTTTTTCTTTCCTTTGCTATAAAAATTGATGAATGGGCCCAGACTATCTATCTATCTATCTATCTATCTATATATATATATATATATGTATAAATAAAAAAATATATATATGCACACACACATACACACACACACATATATTTTCTTTTTTTCTTTAAAAACATGCCTAAAAACCACATGCTTATTGTCTTTTTATCATTTAAGAAGTATGGCAATTGTTTACTTAGAAAACATTTTTCATTGTGAGCACATGAATAGACTATACATTGTGTTAGTTGCTGACTGCCTTCTAGTTAAACTCAAAGAAAGTAGGTATATAGTATGTTTTGAAAGGTTCTTGTTTTGCTGTGCCCTCTGGTAGAATCACGCCTAATTTCTTTCTCTCTCTTCCCTCTCTCCCTCCCTTCTATTCTTCCTTCCTTTTTTTTACTTTCTTTCTGTTTCTCTCTTTCCTTTTTCTGCTTTTTCCTTAATACTCTTTCTTTTCACTTATATCTGAGCCTTCTTTAATAATACAGACATATTACATCTAAAAATTATTTTTTTTAGGAAAGAAACACTGGCCAGGCAAATGTGGCATAGTAGAAAAAACAGGTTATTAATGACTTTGTTAAGCTGTTTTCTGCCATGTCATAAAAATAATTTTAAAAAAATCTGAACAGTATCTGACACATTTCTTTTACACCTGAATTTTATTTCCTTTGGGGCTAAACTATTAAAACAATTGCCTTCCTCCCAGAATGTCTTCAGTGAGCCATTGTTGTCATCTCTGTGTTTTCATTAAAATGTTACTTAATGCAGAAGAAATGAACCATTACAACTATGGTCTAGGGAATGTACAGGGAATGTTTGTTCCTGCAAATATCCAATGTTCTGTTGCAGAGGGGACAGAATGAAATGGTACAATGTAAAAACCACACAGGCTACTCTCAGAAGGCAGAGAGAATTTAATAGAATGAAATTTATTCATGTTCTATTCTAGCTAGCATGATTCGCTTTAATTGACCTGTTGGGATTTTAATAAGCTCTTAGAGGAAAGTAAGTTTGTTTTTAAATGAGAAATAACATTTCATAATAAGGTACTTGGCTGCAGTAATTTCCCTTGTTCCATAATATGTTCTACACAGTTGAAGTCATTATTACACAGATATGCTATCTGTATTGTTATTTTCAGACATGATACTCCTCCAAATTTTTCTTTCTAGATTGACAGCGTCTGTCCTTGGAGATTCCTAATTTAAATTGCTTTCAACATATATCCCTATGAGAGTAAAAAAATTGTTTCATTCTTTGTAGTTGTATCTCTACTGTCTAACACGTTTGTTAATTGATGGATTGATTGAATATTTCTCATAGGATTATATATTCAAAGTTGGAAGAGATGTTTGAGATCATGTAGGCCAAACTTTTCATTTTAAAGATGAGGAAAATGAGATTAATTGACTTTTTCATCATTGAACATGATTCAAACACAGGTCATTGAACTGAAAATCTACCACTCTTCACATTATTCTCAACTGCTTCTAGTCTAACTAAGTATATTTAGGTAAATGGAATATATGTGAAAAAATACATTAACTTTTAAAATTTCTCCTTATTGTGAATTATACATCCATTAATGGCCTCACAAATTAATTTTTGACAGCTTTCATTAAAACTGAAGTATTAAAAAATAATACTGAATTCTAATAAATAAAATGTATATTATGCTACCTCGTCATTTTATTCCTAAAAAAACAAACCATAAACAGACACATATAGATTTAGATAGACCTATATGTGTTTTAGCATTTTGTTTTGTTTTGTTTTTTCTTGTCCAGAATGTGCCACAGTAATCTGTTGGATGTTAACAATGGAAAATGGAAACCTTGATTAAATGTTTAGGATGATTTACACATCTAAAACTAGTAATGAAAATAAAACAGCAACAACAACTTTTCCCTTTCTTACCTGTTCATTCTTCTTACACTTTATTGCCCTCTCTCTCCCTTCCTTTCTTCACACCCTTGTACTCTGTGATATAAATCCATTGACCTTGACATTATTGTATCTCCCACACAATACTCAATCCCTGCATACCATGACTTCATTGTCTATAAATATTCTCCTGCACCAAAGACTCCTTGCTTCCCTGGCTTCTTTTAGTCCTTGACTCCAGGTGCAAAAGAATTTAAATTATGCCACATTATCATAAGGCAGATTATTAAAAAAATTAATAATATTTTTTTCCAATTACAAGTGACATTTTTTCACTTTTTAAAAAATATAACTGTACAATAATTTTTTTCTGGTATATTTCCCCCTCATAATCAGTACCGTTTAATAATTTTGAAGACTTTTTCCTTTTTAAAAATTAATTTAATATTTAAATACAATTTCTTGTTTTATCACTAACTCCTCTGCAAGTAGGAATATTAAGATTAATATAGTGTACATCATTGAAATACTGCTGCCTTGCTGATAAATGTTCATTTTTTTTCTTTTTAAATTAAAGAGATCTAGAATGTTTGTCATGTTCTGAGATCCTTTTACCCTATAATTCCAAAGGGGAAATTCTGACTGTCTACTTCGAATTCCCAAACAATCATCCCTTAGTGCCTAATTTCTTTTGGAGGGAACCTTACACTTTTTGTGGCTTATTTAACCTTGTTCGCTATTTTTCTTCAATTTAGCTTACTTATCCTATCATTAGGTAACTTTGAAATTCCAAAAGAAGTGCCTTTAAAGTTACAGAGATCCATTAAGAAAAAAAAAATTGGGGTGCCTTTCTGAATAAGAATCCTGGTGAAATTTGTTTTTATCTCTAAACGTATTGCCTATAGTGAAGGGTCCTCTACAGAAATTTACAAGGGACACTTAGAAAATTTGTCAGATCCCATTTGGGGATATATAAGATCCCTTATAGACTAAGAGAAAAATGGAAAATTTTTCATGTACAGCAAATGGTTTCTTATCCAACAGTGAGGGGATAACTTTCAGTTAATCGTGAGTCCATAATCCCAGTGGGAAAAACCTGTGTGTTTTAAAATTGCAGAGGTTCAGAACACAAATGGTCTAACATGTTTTCCTATCTCTAAAAATGGGAAACAAAACGACCATAGACTATAAAGGTTCTCTTTGACATGATGAGGGGGGCAAAGAAATCTACAATAAACAAAATTATTTATTGCACTTGCAAGAAAAACACAAGGCACTAGTAGCAATTTGCTTGCTTCTTGAAAAACAACTTACTATTTTTTTTTGCTGTCAAATTCAAATATTTATTTTACTAAATATTTCCCAGTTGTGCTTTCATTTGTTTCAGGTACTAGGGAGCGTTTGGGGAGCATCATGAGCATAGAAAATGAATGTTGCAGACACTCAGAAGAGGAAGACTTCACTTCCCATTGCTCCGGTCAGGAAAGCTTTTTTGGAGGAGGGTGTTTAGAGGTGATTGCTGAAGAATAATAGCAAAAAATGACCATATTTGGCAGGGCAGGTAGTGGAGGAAAAGTTCATCATTGCAGGGGAGGAGGAATAGGAGGAGGAAAGCCAAGAGGTGGGAAAAAGTATGGGATTTGGGGAAAAGGAAATAGAACAGTTTGGCTTGAGTCTAGAATCGGGAGATGAATGAGAGATGAGGTTAAGAACGAGCAGATAGCAAGTACTTTGTAGTAATGACTGTGTTGACTTCAATTTTGAAGTGTAGCAGCCATGTTAATTATTAACTCTTTGGACTTATTGAAGCCAACACAGAACTTGCTGCTATGTTTTTTCTTCAATGATAAATAAAATACTTACAGAAAAAAAAAAAAAAAAGAATGAGCAGACAGGTAGTGCAGTGAATAGAGTGATGGACTTAGAGCCAGAGAGACTTACCTTCCTGAGTTAAAATCTGCCTTCAGATACCTACTAGCTGTGTGATCTTGGACAAGTCATTTAACCCTGTTTGCCTCAGTTTCCTCATCTGTAAAATGAATTGGAAAAGGAAATGGCAAACCACTCTAAGATCTTTGCCAAGAAAACCCCAGATGGGGTCACAAAGAGTTGGATAACACTGAAATGACTGAACAATAACAGCTATGAACAAGATACTGTACAAGAGCCTGTGAAGCAAAGATAGAAAATGACATAGCTTTTAGGATTTTATGATCTGTTAGGATATGTCACACATGTCAGAACCTATGCAAAGGTGCCCTTTCCCTTTATCTTTCTTTCCTCACCTCTTCTATCAGCTTCTAAGCCCCCCAGAACCTGTCTGAACTGCTTAACTGCTCACACCTAAAGCAACTCACTATTAACCATTTTGGTTTCCGTTTATGAAAATATTCTCTGGGGAAATGTTGTTGTTTTGGAAATCTCTACTTTAGTTAATAAGATACTATTAAAATGTGCTTCAAAGTCATGCATTTTATTATAATAATATTCATGAGCAGAAATTTAATTAGTGTGTAAAACAAGGGACATTTAATGTGGGTTTCATTGATGGTTTGCTCACTCCCCAACTTTGCCTTTTAACAAATGTTCATATTTTTTATAGCACTCATCTCTCCAAGTAGTGATAGTTTATTGGTAAAGTGCAATACATCTTTTCTATTTTCAGGATGCTTTGTCATGCACCAAGTCATCAAAGACTTGATATAAGAAATATCCTAGTAGATAGTCCAAGATTATTGGTGAAAAGCAAACATTTTAGACCAGATTTTAGAGTTGTATGATATAGAGAATATGAGATTGTACAGGTGATGTAGGGAAAGAGCCAGCATGAGTACTTAGTAGTGCTCAGACAGAAAAAAAAGGCTATAAGTAAAACAAGTTATTCACAGAATTTTTGCCAAAAATAATAATAAAAAAAATTATTGGTGCTATTATTATAATGTCTTTCAGTCTTTCTATAAATCTTCCTTAGGGTATGGTAGCATTTTGTAAATAGGAAATTCAGAGATTTTGCTACAGTGGAGGCATAGTTGGAACTGAATCCATGTTTTCTGATTCTTGATCCAGGGCTCTGGTCCCCTTACACTGCACTTCCCCTGACTCACTCTACAATTCAGTGACATTAGCTTCCTTGATTTTCTTTGAATAAGATATTCTGTCTCCCTACTCCAGGCATTTTCTTTCTTTTTAAATATGTGTGTGTAATTTATTTTGTTAAATATTTCTTTATCTTTAAAATTTCAGCATCTATATTTTTTAAATTGGGTTTCAAATTCTCTCTCTCCCACTTCTCCCTGATGCCTTGAGAAAACTAGCAATATGACATAGATGTGAAGTCATGTGAAACATATTTCCCCATCAGTCATGTTGCAAAAGAAAAAAAAAACACAAGCAACAAAAATTAGATGAAAAAATATGCTTCAATCTGCACTCAGAATTCATCAATTCTTTCTGTAAAGGTGGAAATCACTTTCAATCATGTGTCCTTTGAAATTGTCTTGGATCGTTGTCTTGATCGGAGTATCTAACTCTCTCACAATTGATCATCTTTACAATTGTGGGGTTACTGTATATAATGTTCTTCTGATTGTGCCTCCTTCACTTTGCTTCAGTTCATATGAACCTTCTTACATTTTCTGACACTATCCTCTCCATTACTTCTTTGAACACAATTAATATTCCATCAAAATCACATCCCACAGCTTCTAGAACCATTCCCCAAATGATGAGCATGCTCTCAATTTTCAATTCTTTGCCTCCACAGAAAGAGGTGTTTTAAATATTTTTGTACAAATAGGTCTTTTGCCCTTTTCTCTGATCTTTTTTTGGGGAACAGACCTAGTAGTAGGATTGCTGGGGAAGAGCGTGCAAAGGTTTATATCCCTTTGGGGATAGTCCTAAATTGTTCTCTAGGATGGTTGGACCAGTTCACAACTCCACCAACATTGCATCAGCATCCCTATTTTTCTATATCTTTTCCAGCATTTGTCATTTCCAGGCATTTTCATTAGCTGTCCCCAATTCATGTAATGTTCTCCCTCCTCATCTCTGTCTCCTCTTTCTCTGGTTTCCTTCATGTTCTAGCTAACCTTTTACAAGAAGCCATTCCCAATATATTTTAATTCTAGTGTCTCTTCTCTATTGATTATTTCTTATTTTTCCTGAATTTAGCTTCTTTTTAGATGGCTGTCAGATATGGTTTTCCCATTAGATTGTGAGCTCCTCAAGGGAAAGGACTATCTTTTGTCTTTATTTGAATTCTCAGTGCTTAGCCCAGTACTTGGCACATAGAAGGTTCAGTATAAAATGTTATTGACTGACTGCCTAAATCTCTCTTGAAGCTAGCTCTAGCCCTCTAATTTGTGACTTTACCAGGTGCTGACATTAAAAAGATGAAAATATTCTTTGGTTTCCTTCTTTTCTCTAAGGTTATTTACCTCCCTAAGCGATGTCTAGGCCTCTTAACTCTGTCTGGCTATCTATTCACTATATTATGCTGCCTCTTCATATCTGAGATATTTGCCTTAGAGAAATTTAAATTCATCTTGCCAACATTAAAAAAAAAAATCATTGCTTTTGGCAAAAAAACTCCCTGTTCAGTTGCATCTTCTTTTTTTTTTTTTTTTTTTTGCTTTAATCACTTTAGGGGGCTTAGTTGAGTGCTAGTGTCATTCCAAATGTTCAGCCCTATCATCTCTTCATATTACCATTACCATTTTCCTTTCCTACTTTAGCATAAGATTTACAGCTGAAGTCCTTAGATAATTACAATTGGCTAAATTCTTAGACTCTGTACCTTATCTATTCCCTCCGTTGCCCTTCCCTACCCCCAAAATTGGTACCTTTACTATCAGCCCATCCTGTTTCTGTCCATGTTAATTAAATTTCCCTTTTTGACCTCTTTCCTTTATATGATCTAATTATAATCCCTAATTCTGCTCTGCTTAGTCTTGGATCCTTTTGGTCTATGCTGTCCTAAAGCTATTTTCTACCCACCACTGAGAGAAAGATAGCTAATTTTTCCTGCTAAACAACACATCTACAATTCAGATATATCATGCTTCCTGAATACAGTCCAAATATCTAAGCTCCTCACAGCCAAAGGCTTATATTTTAGCAGACCCTTCTATTGTATCAAGTATTCTCTGGCCTCACTCTCCCAATGCATGGGTACATCTTCCCCTCAGGACTCTAGAAGTATGCAGAAAGGGGAGGAGTGTCGTTTTCTAAGTCTATTGACTTAAGCCTTCCTTGTAGATTTCTTTCCTCACACTGGCAACCACCAGCCATCAGGAACTAACACATCCATTGCATTTAGTCATCGAAACTAAGTTAGCTTTTACAAAAGCATATTTTCTTTGAGTAGGAACAGAAGTACAAACATTTCCACCAGCACCTTGAAGACATCTCTCCCTATACCAAAAAAGCATGAGCTAAGACTTAACAAAATTACAACATGGTATCCATCCCCTAAAGCTTTTGTCCAAAAGTGCCACTACTGTGAGATGAGTCTTTTTCTCATGTACTTCTGAGCTGTCTTAAAGTTCACTCCTTGCTTATTCATGCAGTGCTACTGGACTAACCATGAAATCCTGAATGGCCTCTACTCTCAGCCTCTTGGAATCCTGGCTAGTCACACTTTTGGTTAGATCACTCTGCTGACCTTTCAAAACTCACAAGACCATAGCTTCTAATCCGTTTCACCTCTAATGAAGGATTGTTGATTTTTGTTGTTGTTCATCCTCTGTTCTTGGAGAAAACAGTCAGGATGCCTGCCTGTGAATTGGGTTTAAGTGAAGCACAGTTGTACAAAGTCATCAGCCTCACTCCTCCAGTCATCTGAGTCCAGTGGCAAGACATATGTCAGGATGACTGGTGATGGCCCCAGATACACTGGGAGACCTTGGACTTTTTAAGGTAAGGTCTTTTGGTGGTGTCAGTTTGTCTGAAGCAACACTCATTCTTTAACTTTAACCCTAATTAAAGGCTAGGTAAGAATCGAGGCAGAAGATGGCATAGCTTGTCTTCACAAATGAATTAATCTGGGAGTGGAAAGACCCTCAGAGTTCTGGTCAGAACAGAAACAACTTATTTAAATTCACTTTGAGCCATTAAAACTCAAAAAATGAGCAAATGCAAAATAAGGCTTGGACTGGGACGTATGATTGACCAGTCAGTAAGATTCAGAGTGATTTGGGTTTAAAGGCATAGTGAAGTAGCTCTGTGTGAATCCCTCTGGCGTTGCTTGTAACAACCAGGCACATTGATTACTCTCTCTTAGACTCTTAAAAAAAAAACCCTTCACTAAAACCCTCCACCCTCAAAAAAAAAATTGCACAAATAAAATATTATTAATAGTTGATTAGCATTTTAAAAGAAAATAGTAAAATAATTTTTAAACACAATACAAATTCTTACATGTGATTTTGCAATAGAAAGTTATCAATCACTGCTTTGCCAACACCTGAAATATCTTATTTTATTTTAAAGAAAAAAAATCATTAATGAGAGGTAATGTGTCAGAGTGGATCAAGAACCTAAACAAGGAAGTTTTGGGGTTCCAATCTTGCCTCTGATATACTGGACATGTGACCGTGGTCAAGTTATTAAACCTCTCAGTGTTCTAGGTAGATCTCTAAAACTATGAGTTGCAACAAAGTTGATGATCTCTATGAAATTTTCTTCTTCCTGGAATTGCCTAAACCAAGGGAAACAGGTTCAGTGCCCATCTCTCTTATATATGATTTAGTCTTTAAATATATCCAGATTTGTACGCAATCTACCATTTAAAGAAGTGCTACTTCAAGTTTTCTTTGGCTGAGAATTTTGACTACCTGTATTTAGCTTAGCATAGAGAAGCGATTCATTTCCCTCCTTAGGGCTTCCAGTTAATTCTGAATACTCTATGTTCTGTCTTTTCCTCCAGAATCTTTTTTGCAGGATTCAGAATCCGCGTTCTGCTTCCTTTGGGTATGAGTCCGCCGCCCTGCCAGAAGGGGCAGCCTTACTTACCTTTACAAAGGAGAAGACGCTGGTGTTTTCTCTTGAAAAGAAATGTCACGCTACAGGGTATATGTTAAGAGAGTTTATTGACGTCACACCCGGGAAGCCTTTCAGCAGGACTCTAAGGCTCCTAATTCCTCCAAGGCTTGGGTCCTTTTAACTACCCCAGATCCACATACCACGTGACACAGCCCAGCTGAGCGGAATTGTGAGAGGGGAGGTAAATTGTGAAAGGGGAAGTGTAATTACAAAGGCATGAAGACCCCAAGATGTGGAGACACCAGTCGGGAACCTCAGGTACCCCACGTAAGAAAGTCTTGAGCAATGCAATATCCCCTGGCTAGGGACAGTGCAATATGCTCCGACTTCCACGAGACCCAACTAATTCCCGGGCCTCACTCCTCCCTGTGTCTCAACATCACCACTTGCAATCTGGCACCTATTTTGTGACCCTTACAGGCATTGTCACCCATTTACATACATATAGATAAGTGTCTTGATGATTTCTCTATAATTTTTTTTTCACTTAGAATTTTTAATTGCCCTCTTTCCCTCTCCCTAAGTCCTTGGCCTTTAGAGCATTCAATTAGTTTCCTTGATGAAGTCTACAGCCCTTGGCAATTTCAAATATACATCTAATTATGAAGTCCAGAGTCCCCTAGCTCCAAAATATATATTTTAAAGCCCTTATAATAGGAACACTTTGAAACAATGGTTTATTCTTATTCTAAAGAAAAATTCCAATGAATTTACCTTTGTAAATTAATCTAGAACAGAAAGGACTTTGAAATGATCTAGTCTAGCAACATAATTTTACAAATAAATATCCTGAGATCCAGAGATGAAATGATTTGTCCAAGGTCACACAGGAAGAAGAACTAGGATTAAATAATCTTCTCCTCTTATTCCAAAGCTAGTTTTCTTTCCATAGCACCATCATGCAAAGCCACTAACTGAATTTCTTTTCATTCAAAGATAATTAAGTGAGATATTTTCCTTTGACTTAAGATATCATCATGTATATAAATTAAAAACAGCTTTCCAGTGTGAAGTAGAAGAATTTAAAATTATAACATGAGATGCAAAAAGGTGTCATTACCTAAAAGCCACTAGTGAAAATTATAAAGTAAAAATGTCTTAATTAAATAAAACTGTGTTAATTAATCATTTAGTTTCAGGAATTGAGGTTGACTGAGAAATAGTTCACAAATACACTGACAGTTTTTCAGGACCATTAACATTAGCTCATTCTGTTAGTCATTATATGATAACATGGTGTTGAATTTTCTAGGAATTCCCACAGAGGTCTAAACATGACAATAAACAGAAAAACCTAGGAAATGTGTGCTTATATTTCAGATAGTTTTGGACTAATGTCTCAATAAGAAACGTAGGCTTGCAACTCTGTATATCATCTTCATTGTCATGATCATCTTAATTGACATTTATTTAACACAACACACATTATCTCCTTTTATCCTCACAAAAATCCTTAGAGTTAAAAATAGGACCTATAATGATTTTCATTTTTTTCAGATGAGGAAATTGAAATAAGTAGTGTTTAAGAGACTTGTCCAGGGTCACACGATCAGGATTTCCTGGTCAAAGGTTGGATTTAGGGGTGGCTAGATGGTACTGTGAATACAGCACTGGCCCTAGAGTCAGGAGGACCTGAGTTCAAATCAGGCCTCAGACCCTTAACACTTACTAGCTGTGTGACCTTGGGCAAGTCACTTAACCCCAATTGCTCTCCCTTCCCCCCTGCAAAAAGCAAAAATAAAATAAAATAAAAGGCTGGATTTAAACTCAGGTTATCCTGATTCCAAGGCCAACACTTTATTCATCGTACCACCTAGTTGTCTATATATGTTGATAGCTTAGAAATAAAAGTAAATTTATATTTTTTTTATATTTTAAATCTAAATAAATTCATATTGCAAAGATTATTCTGCCATTTGAATATATGAAAAAATGATGCATTAAATCAATATAGAAAGAAATAAGTGCTGCTTATATATTCTGTAGAATTTTAAATATGGTAAGAATGTCTATTACTAATTAATTCAAACTTGGGATGACTTCCTGTGCTTCTCCACTTGGAGTGTATGAGAGTAAAGCTTTCCAATATTTCTACTGATTTTGTTTTTCTTTAAAGCTCAGAGTGTCAGACATTAGCAAGAAATATATCATTTTTGAAGCTAGTGCCTTTGTGATTAACTTTATCCTTGACCTTCTGAAGTAACAGCAAGTACATACAGCTTTGGAATCTATACTACTTTTCCTTTGGTTTCCTTATGGTTCCTTTAAGATGAAAAACAAAGAAACTTCTTCCCGAAATGGCATCTATTCATAGAACTCTATTCCCAGTATTACTCATTTCCTTCCCCACAATCTTACCTCTGGCTCCTCAACTTACTTAAGTCTTCCCCAAACAGGAGGTAAATCATTTCCCAAAGAATAATTTCCTAATATGATTGGCGTTATTTCAGATTACTTCTTTTCACACAGCCTGCATAGACTTTTGAACATTTTAAAGCATAGCACATGATAAAATAAAGAAATGTAAAATTACAGATTCACAATTTCCTCACAAATCAGCAAATCCTAAAAGTAAGGAGTCATTTTTTAACATAGAGGAGAAATAAGAAGTTATGATAAACCAGAGTATTCATTTTTATGGTAACCAGAATGATGAAGGGATTCAGTCTCAAACCATACAAGGGCTGAGTGAAGGAAATAGTCTGAAGAAAAGAAATTGAGATGTAGGTGGAGAAAGGATGATACTTGGCTTCAAAGGGTAAATATTTAGCTTCAGGAATCTAATAGGCTGTCATATAGACAAGGGCCTATGTTACATATGCCCTCAGATGATAGAACTAGAAATAATGAGCAGAGTTAGCAACTAGGCAAATTTGGGTTTGATGTAATGGAAAACTTCCTAACCATCAGGTCTGCCCAAAAGTATGATTGGTTGCGTCATGAGGTAGTGAGTTCCAAATGAATGAATGAAAGAATGTAAATGTATTTATCAGTCATTTAATACATGTCATTGAAAGAATGGATATGGAGATATACCTGAAGTAAGGCAACCCCTGCTCTGAAACATAGGATGTTTCAATTTCAAGCCAAATGAAAAACTCTTATGGTCCTTAGGGTAGTGCAGCAAAGGTAATAGTAATGTGATTTCTTTAGTGTAATTTCCATTCATAAAACAATGTAAGTTTCTGACATTGACCTACTTGACAGAACTGAAGACCTTGGTGGTGAGAATTCTTTTTTCTAGATCTTTAGAAACTGTGGGTTCTGAGGGAGTGGGGACCATAATACCTATAGAGGAAGTTGCTAAGTCACATCTCAAAAAGGGGCAGGTCCCTGGATTATGAACTCAAGATCCAGTCTAGAAGTAGGGCCCACGGGTGGGCCTTACTTATCCATCAGTGGCAGGTCAGTGAATGATGTTGGTAGTTTAGGAGAAAGAGTTGACCCCTTTCATGATATGTTACTAACTCTTTACTGTGTGACAACTCTTATTTCCATTCAAGGATTCTTTTAAAATGGTAGCTGGGAATTCAAATCATTTAAATACTCACTTTTCATTTGTGAGTAATAATTAATTTAAGGATCCTTAGGGGGCAAATAGTATATTCAGTTTCTGGAACTTGGATGATTCTAATTCTTTTATTAAGGTTAAAAGCAGAGAAATAGTAGGGAAATTTTACTTACAAGGAACAAAAGATGCCAGTGAGCTATGGAATTGATTTATTTCCCCCAATCTTTTCTCCCTAAATTAGAACAATTACCTTCTGTCTCTATTTTTCTTTATTAATGAATAACAGCAAATTCAGATTGAAACCTTATATATACACAGGCACTGAGAAGATGAAGTATTTGGCACTGGAGTGATGAAATGACCGTTTGGATTTGGAGTAAAAATTTAGAAATATAATGGATAGCCCTGCCACATATCATCCATGGTATTGTGATCACTTAGTCTGCAACATGTCTAACACATAATTTTCTGGACTTTCCTTGAGAAGACATCCAAGGATAAATAAGTGGGGTTGTGGCAGTATTTTTTCTAAAACTGGTTTTCCAGAAGAAAAAAATAAAGTTTATGTGCAACACACTTTTAAGTTTAATCTGCTTTATTAACATCTTCTGAATCACTTTCTATTCTAAACAATCAACAAAACAAGAAATCCAGTTGTGATTTGTAGCATGTTCTAATTTCTGAGGTACAAATGCTCACGCTGAAAGTTTAAAAATTCATTCTCTCCAGAATGTGCAAACTGCCTCCAGCATACTGCTACAGTCAATCCATGACCATTTTTTTCTTGTATTTTGGTTAAATTTTTTTCTCAATTTACATCAAACAAAATTTTTAACATTCATTTTTAGTAAATTTATGTTCCAAATTATCTTCTTCTCTTCTTCCCTTTACCCCTCCCCGAGAAGGCAAAAAATTTAATATAGATTAAATATGTTCAATCAGCAAAATGTTTCCACATTAGTCGTATTGCAAAAGGAAAAAATAGACCAAAAACAAAGAATAATAAAGAAAGTAGTTTTTTTTTTTAAAGTATGTTTCAATCTGGGTGGTTAGGTGGGGCAGTAAATAGAGAGCCAGCCCTGGAATCAGGAGGGCCTAAGTTCAAATCTAGCCTCAGACACTTAACACAAAAACTAGCCTTGTGACCTTGGGCAAGTCACTTAACACCAATTGCCCTACCTTCCCTCCCATAGAAAGCAAAAAAAAAAAAAAAGTATGTTTTAATCTTCATTCAGATTATATGAGTTCTTTCTCTGGAAGTGGGTATAATTTTTCATCTTAAGTCCCTCAGAATTATCTTAAATTATTGTTTTGCTGAGAATAGCTAAGTCATTCACAGTAGATCATAATACAGTATTGTGATTACTATGCACAATATTCTGTTGGTTCTGGTCATTTCACTTTGCATCAGTTCGCTTAAGTCTTCCCAGGTTTTTCAGAAAGCATCTTGCTTGTCATTACGTATAGCACAATACTGTTCCACCGTAATCATGTATCAAAATTTGTTCAGCTATTGCTCAATTGATGAATATCCTTTCTATTTCCAATTCTTTGGCACCATAGAAAAAACTGTTGTAAATATTTTTGTTTATATAGATTCTTTTTATCTATCTATCTGTCTATCTATCTATCTATCTATCTTTCCATCTCTTTTTCTTTAAAATTTCTTTGGCACTATAGACCAAGTAGTGATATTGCTGTGTCAAAAGGTATGCACAGTTTTATAGAACTTTACACTGTTTCTTAGGCATTTCCAAATTGTTTTAGGGAATAATGATTTGTAATACAGTTTAAGATTAGGAACTGCAAGGCCACCTTTTTTTTTTTTCTCTCTAAGTATACCATTATATTATTTGCAAAGAATGATAATTTTGCTTTTTTGTTGCCTATTTAATTTCTTCAATTTCTCTTTCTTGTCTTATTGCTATAACTAGCATTTCTGGAACAAAACAGAAAAATAGTGGTGATGATGGGCATCCTTACTTCATCCTTGATTTTGCTGAACAGACTTCTAGCTCATCCCCATTACAGATAATGCTTGCTGATGGTTTCAGGTAGATACTATTCATCATTTTAAGGAAAGCTCCATTTATTCCTATGCTTTCCATTGCTTTTAATAAAAATGAATATTGAGGCAGAGCCAAGATGGTGAAACATAAGCAGGCACTTTTCTGAGCTCCTCCATAAATTCCATTACTAACCTCTAATAAATGAATCTCAATGGATTTTAGAGTGATGAAATCCATTGGGAGATGGAGCATGGCAGATTCCTAGTCCAGGAATGTGTCCCTATAGGATGGGTTAGGGGGAGCATGGAGCATGCAGGGGCTACACCAATGTAGACCTGAGAGCAAAGCACAGCAGAGTGAGAGTGAGCCCCAGACAGTGGATTCACCCACCCCAAGGGTGATTCACAAACTCCTCACTACAGGATGGAGGATCAGTTGGATCTGGGTAAGAGAAAGTGCAGGGACCATGCAGTAACTTCTCCTGGGGCTATCAGCCCACAGCCTGGATGTTCAAAAATTACCTACATGAACCTCCAGGAGCCAAGATGGCACAGTAAACCTTAGCTGCTCTAATCCCAATTCCTGACTCTGAAAATCCAGAGATTAATGCCCCAACCAGGGGTATTTCAACAAGCCCCACTTCAGCTGAGCAGCAGGACATCCCAAAGCTCAGGGGGGTGGAGCCATCAAGCACTAATACCAGAAGCACAGGTGTGCCTTGGCACAACCAGGGGAATGTGCAGATACCAGCAATGATGGCCACCAGCTGCTGAACTTGCCTGAGCTGTAGCCCAGGGGCACAGATCCAGAAACCTGAAGTGGCCAGACCACCCCACCCCACAGGTTACTCTGTGAGGCTCAGGGTAACTCAGGGGAAACACTGAGAGTCCCGGCCTTGGACTGAGACTACACACCCAGAGGCTACAGTGCACAAAGTCAACAACCAAGCCCTTAGCTCCTAGCTTGAGAAGCAGGGGTCAGAGCCCTCTGTATCCCAGAAGCAGAAATCCACTCTAAAAGTCAGGAGATAGGCAATCACTATGCACAAGAAGGAAGCTGAGATATCAAAAGCAAGAATGATCCAATCCTATTATAGTGAACAAGAACAAACAAATTCAGAGGACAACATGGACTCTATACTCACATCTGAGACCACAGAAGGGAAGATGATCTGATCTCAAGCCCAAAAAGCATTCTTGGAGGAGCTCAAGAAAGATTTTGAAAGCCAAATTAGAGAGATGTAAGATAAATTGACAAAATAAAAAAAAAATCTCAGTGAAGAAAACAAATCCTTAAAAAGTAAAATTTGTGAACTGGGACAGGAGGTTCAAAATCTAAGTGGAGAAAATACCTCCCTAAAAAGGAAATTCAAAAACTAACCAAGGAAAATAATTTACTAAAAATTAGAATCAGTCAAATAGAAGCAAATGACTCTATGACACATCAAGAATCAGTAAAACAGGGGGTGGCTAGGTGGCGCAGTGAATAGAGCACTGGCCCTAGAGTCAGGAAATCCTGAGTTCGAATGTAGCCTCAGACATTTAACACACTTACTAGCCATGTGACCTTGGGCAAGTCACTTAACCCCAATTGTCCTGCCCTCTCCCCTCCAAAAAAAGCAAAAAAAAAAAAGAATCAGTAAAACTAAACATTAAGATTGAAAAATTAGAAGAAAAAACTCTTGTTGGAAAAACAACTGACCTGGAGAACAGATCCAGGAGAGATAACCTCACAATTATTGGTCTACCAGAAAGCCATGATGAAAAAAACCAGCCTAGAAAATGTCCTCCAAGAGATCATCAGAGAAAACTGCCCGGAGGTCCTACAATCAGAGGATAAAATAGTTATGAAAAGAGTTTGCTTTACCTTTCCTGAAAGAGATCCCAAATCAAAAACTCCAAGAAATATAGTAGCCATATTCCGGAATTATAAGGTCAAGGAGAAAATACTGCAAGCAGCCAGAAAGAAACAATTCAAATATCATGGAACAGCAGTCAGGATCACACAGGACCTAGCAGCTTCTATGTTAAAAGATTGGAAAGATTGGAATTTGATATTTTGTAAGGCAAAAGAGCTTGGACTGCAACCAAGGATCAACTACCCAGCAAGACTGAGCATAATCTTTCAGGCAAGGCGATGGTCATTTAATGAAATAAGGGACTTCTAAACTTTTCTGATGAAAAAACCAGAACTGAATGGAAAATTTGATCTCCAAATACAAGACTCAAGAGAGACATAAAAAAGTAAACAAGGAACACACACACACACACACACACACACACACACACACACCCTGTGATTCATCAAGAGCAAACTGTTTACATGCCTATATGGGAAGCTGATACCTGTCAATATTGAGATTTATATAATTATTGTGAAATTTAAAAGGGATATACATAGATAGACGGTGTGGGTATAAATGAACTAATCTGATGATTAAAAAAAACCTTATTAAGGGGTACAAAGGAATTGTAATGGGAGAAAAGGAAAGAAGGAAGCAGTAAAGGGTAAATTATGCCATACAAAGAGGCATAAAAACATACAATAGTAGAGGGAAAGAAGGGAGGGAGATGAACATTATATGAACTTTATTGTCATTGGTTCTGGTTCAAGGAGGGATCAACATAATCAGATAAGTTTAGGATTCTAACATGAAAAGACACAAAAACTCATTATAGTAGAGGGAAAGGAGGGAGGGAGAGGAGTATTGTATGAAATTTACTCCCATTGGTTTGGGATCAAGTATGGAATAGCATAATCTTTTAAGTATAAAAACCTATTGTGCCCTAAAGGCAGTAGGAGGGGCAAGGGGGAAAAAGGAGAGTGATTAGAAGGGAGGGAAATAGTAGTAAGGGGAAAGGGTAGGTAAAGGGAGGGAGGGAATACTGAGGGAGGTGGTGGTCAAAAGGAAAACACTTAAGGAGAGGAAGGGAAAAGGAAGAAATAAAAACATAAACAGGGGAGGGAATAGGATGGAGGGAAAGACACAGAGAGTAATCATAACTCAATGTGAATGGCATGAACTCTCCCATAAAACAGAAGCAGACAGAAGAATGGATTAAAAACCATAATCCTACCATATGCTGTCTACAAGAAACACATTTGAAACAAGGGCATATGCACAGGATAAATGTAAAAGGCTGGAGTAGAATGTGTTATGCTTCAGCTGAAGTAAAAAAAAAAAAAATCAGGGGAAGCAATCCTTATCTCAGATAAAACAAAAGCCAAAATAGAAAAGGAAGGAAATTATATCCTGCTAAAAGGCACCATTGAGAATGAAGCAATATCATTACTTAATACATATGTACCAAGTGCTAGAGCATCCAGATAATTAGACAAGAAGTTAAGGGAATCAGAGAAAGAAATAGATAACAAAACTATATTAGTGGGGGACCTCAATGTCCCCCTATCTGAAATTGATAAATCTAACCTCAAAATAAACAAAAAGTTAAGGAGGCAAATAGAATTTTAGAGAAGGTAGATATGATAGATGGCTGGAGAAAATGGAATGGAGATTAAAAGGAATATACCTTATTCTCAGTGGTACATGGCACATACACAAAAATTAACCATATACTAGGGCATAAAAACTTCATAATTCAGTGCAGAAAGGCAGACATATGAAATGCATCCTTCTCAGATCATGATGCAATAAAAATTATATGCAATAAAGCGCCATGGAAGAATTGACTAAAAACTAATTGGAAACTAAATAATTTAATCCTAAAGAATATGTGGGTCAATCAGGAAATTATAGAAACAATCAGTAACTTCATTCAAGAGAATGACAGTAATGAGACAACAAACCAAAACTTGTAGGATGCAGCAAAAGCAGTTTTTAGGAGAAGTTTTAAATCCCTGAATGCATATATGAATAAAATAGAAAAAAAGGAGGTAAAAAAATTGGGCATGCAACTGAAAAAGCTAGGAAAAGAACAAATTGAAAACCCCCAATTAAATACTCAATTAGAAACAGTGAAAACCAAAGAAGAGATCAATCAAATTGAAATTAAGAAAAGTATTGAATTAATAAATAAAGCTAAGAGCTGGTTTTATGAAAAAACAAATAAAATTTATAAATCTTTAGTCAATATTATAAAAAAAGAAAGAAGAAAACCAAATTAAAAGTATCAAAAATGAAAAGGATGATTCTACCTGCAATGAAGAGGAAATTAAAACAATAACTAGGAATTATTTTGTGAATAAATTTGACAGTCTTAGTGATATGGATGAATATTTACAAAAATATAAATTGCCCAGATTAACTGAAGAGGAAGTAAATCACTTAAATAACCCCATCTCAGAAAAAGAAATTGAACAAGCCATCAATGAACTCCCTAGGAAAAAATCACCAGGGCCAGATGGATTTACTAGCAAATTCTATCAAACATTTAAAGAACAATTGATTCTAAAACTTCACAAATTATTTGGGAAAATTGGAGAAGAAGACTCTTTTTATGACACAAATATGTTACTGCTACCTAAACCAGGAAGAGATAAAACAGAGAAAGAAAATTTTAGACCAATTTCTCTCATGAATATAGAGGCAAAAATTTTAAATAAATATTAATAAAAAGACTACAGCAACTTATCATAATAATTCACTTTGATCAGGTCAGATTTTTTCCAGGAATGCAAGGGTGGTTCAATATCAGGAAAACTATGAGTATAATTGATCACATCAACAACAAAACTAGCAGAAACCATATGATTATCTCAATAGATGCAGAAAAGGCTTTCGACAAAATACACCACCAATTCCTATTAAAAACACTGGAGAGTAAAGGAAAAGACAGAATTTTCCTTAAAATAATAAGTAACATCTGTCTAAAACCATTAGCAAGTATTATGTGTAATGGGAATAAGCTAGAAGCATTTTCAAAAAGATCAGGGGTGAAACAAGGATGTCTACTATCTCCCCTCTTATTCGACTTGGTACTAGAAATTTTAGCAGTAGCACTAAGAAGAAAAAGAAATTGAAGGAATCAAATTAGGCAAAGAAGAGACTAAACTATCAGTCATTGCAGGTGATATGATGATATACTTAGAGAATTCTAGAGAATCAAGTAAAAAAACTACTCGAGGTAAATAATAAATTTGGCAAAGGTTCAGGATATAAAATAAACCCAAATAAATCTTTGACATTCTTATATATTTCTAATGAACTCCAAAAGCAAGAAATAGAAAGAGAAATTCCATTTAAAGTTACTGTAGACAATATAAAATATTGGGGAATCTACCTGCCAAAACAAACCCAGGACCTATATGAACACAATTACAAAACACTCTTCACACAAATAAAGTCAGATCTAACTAATTGGAAAAACATCATTTGCTCATGGCTGGGTTGAGCTAATATAGTAAAAATGACGATTTTACCTAAATTAAATTACATGTTTAGTGCCTTACCAATCAATCTACCAGAACATTTTTTTATAGAGCTAGAAAAAATAGTAACAAAATTTATTTGGAAGAACAAAAGGTACAGAATATCAAGGGAATTAATGAAAAGAAATGCTAGGGAAGGTGGCCTAGCCATCAGTTTTTATTCTGTATCATAAAGCAATAGTCATCAAAACTACTTGGTACTGGCTGAGGAACAGAGTAGTGGATCAGTAGAATAGACTGGGTATAGGAGACACAGCAGTCAATGACTATAGTAATCTACTGTTTGATAAACCCAAAGATCCTAGTTTTGGGGATAAGAACTCACTATCTGATAAAAACTGCTGGGAAAACTAGAATATAGTATGGCAGAAACTGGGCATAGACCACTATCTAACACTGTATACCAAAATCAAGTCAAAATGGGTGCACGATCTAGGTATAAAGGCTGATACTGTAAGCAATATGGGAGAGCAAGGAATAGTTTACCTGTCAGATTTATAGAGAAGGGAAGATTTTATGACCAAACAAGAGGTAGAGAGCATTAAAAAATGCAAAATGGATAATTTTGATTACATTAAATTGAAAAGTTTCTGTACAAATAAAGGCAATGTAACCAAAATTAAGAGAGAAGTGGGAAACTGGGAAAGATTTTTACAACCAGTATCTCTAATAAAGTCCTCATTTCTAAAATATTTAGAGAATTGAGTTAAATCTATAGAATACAAATCATTTTCCAGTTGATAAATGGTCAAAGCATATGAACAGGCAGTTTTCAGAGGAAGAAATTTAGGGTATCTATAAGCATATGAAAAAATGCTCTAAATCACTATTGATTAGAGAAATGCAAATCAAAGCAATTCAGAGGTACTACATCTCACCAGTCAAATTGGCTAAGATGACAAAAAAAACAGGAAAATGATAAATGCTGGAGAGGATGTGGAAAATTGGAGTGCCAATGCATTATTGGTGGAGTTGTGAACAGATCCAACCATTCTGGAGAGCAATCGGGAGCAATGCCCAAAAGGCTATAAAGAAGTGCATACCTTTTGACCCAGTAATACCACTTACAGGGTTTTATCCCAAAGAGATCATAGAAGTGGGAGGAAGACCAATATGTACAAAAATATTTATAGCAGTTTTTTTTTTCTTTGTGGTGACAAAGAATTGGAAATCAAGGAGATGCCCATCAATTGGGGAATGGCTGGACAAGTTGTGGTACATGAATGTAATGAAATACTATTGTGCTATAAGAAATGAGGAGTAGACAGACTTCATAATAACTTGAAGAGACTTATATAAACTGATGTTGAGTGAGAAGAGCAGAACCAGGAGAAATTTGTACACAATCACAGATGCAATGTATGTGTGATGACTAACCTTGATAGACTGGACGCCTCTCAGCAATATAAGGTTATAAAACAACTCTGAAAGACTCATGATGGAAAGAGATATCCACATGCAGAGAAAGAGCTACAGAGTCTGAATACAGAATGAAGCAAATTACTTGCTCTTTCTTTTTCTTGTTTTGTTTCGTTTCCTCTTTCCCATTGTTCATTCCATTGGTTATAGTCCTCCTTTACTACTTGACTAATGTTTAATGTGAAGGTATTTGTAGATCCTATATTTGACTGCATGCTGCCATGGTGGGGGGAGGGGCGGGGGGAAGGGAAAAGGAGGGGGAGAAAATTTGAAACTCAAGAGATTGTGGAACTGAATGCTGTAAACTAAAAGTAAATAAACAAATTAATTTAAAAAAAAGATTTCAAGAAAAAAATGACCGTTTTACTTTATTCAAAGGTTTTTTTTGTTGTTACTATTGTTGCATCTATTGATGTTACCGTATGATTTTTGTCCTTTTTATTATTCATACGGTCAATTATGCTAATATTTTTATTAACATTGAACCAGCTTGCATTCCTTGTATAAGTTTCTCCTAGGCATAGCATATGATCTTTTTGATGAATTTGCTGTAATTTTATTTCTATTATTTATTTTAAAAATTTTGCATCATTATTCCTTAAAGAAATTGGTCAATAGTTTCCTTTCTCTGTTTTTGTTCTTCCTGGTTTAGGTAACAGCACCATATGTCTTAAAGAAGCGGTTCTCAACCTTCCTAATACCCCAACTCTTTAATACTCGTATGTGGGCGTATGTGCATGTGGACGGACCTGCCTGGAGATGGATAGAGGAGTGCTGTCTCGGTCCCCAAGACCATCGGAAATAAATGTATTAAAAGAATTAAGTAGGACTTCTTCATTGCATATGTCCCCAAATATTTTATATAGTACTGGAATTAATTGTTCTTTAAATATTTGGTATCAATCCCTTGTCAATTCATCTGGTACAGGGGACTTTTATTTTAGGGAGTTCTTTGATGATTTATTTGATTTCTTTTCTGAAATAGAGTTATTTAAGCACTCTATTTCTTCTGTTAATTTGGGAATTTGTTTTTTTTATTTATTAAATATTCATTTAACTTACATTGTTAGACTTATTGGCATGCAATTGGACAAAATAGCTCTTAATAATGGCTTTAATTTTATCTTTATTGCTGGTGAATTCACCCTTTTTATTTTTAATAATGGCAATTTGGTTTTCTTCTTTCTTTTTTTAAAATAAAATTAACTAATGATTTATACACTTTATTTTTCCTCTTATAAAACCAGCTCATAGTTTTATTTATTAGTTCAGTGATTTTCTCTGATTTCCCTTTTTTAAAATTTCTTCTTTGATTTTTAGGATTGCCATTTCAATGTTTAATTAAGGATTGTTAATTTATTCTTTTCCTAGTTTGTTTTAGTTGCATGTCCAATTCATGAATCTCTCCTTTCTCTATTTTATTAACATAAGTATTTAGAGTTATAAACCCTAACTACTGCATTTGCTGTACCCCACGTATTTTGAAATGTTGTTTTATTGTTGCTGTTCTCTTTAATGAACTAACTGATTGTTTCTATGGTTTGTTCTTTGAACCGCTCATTCTTTAGATTTAGATTATTTAGTTTCAAATGAATTTTTAATCTTTGTTTCCATTGTCCTTTATTGAATATCATTTTAATGGCTATTATAAAATAAAAAAAATAAAATACTATGGTATCAAAAGGACACATTTAATATTTCTGCTTTTCTAAACTTGGTCGTGAAGTTTTTATTCCCTATTGGGAAATGTTCGTGTTCAATTTTTGTGAAGGAGCCATGTACAGCTGAAAAACAGTCATATTCCTTTCTATTTCTTTTCAGTTTTATCCAGATGTCTTTCATATCTAACTTTTCTGAAATTCTATTCATTGCTTTAACTCCTTTCTTATTTATTATGTGGTTAGATTTACCCTGTTTGGAGAAGGAAAAATTTGAGGTTCCTCACTAATATAGTTTTACTTTTTCCTCCTGTGACTAATTTAACTTTTTCTTTGAGAATTTAGATGCTATGCTATTTGGTTCATACAGGTTTTATATTTTTATTACTTCATTGTCCATGATACCTTTTATGAAAAACATAATTTCCTTGCTTATTTTTAAAATTAAGTCTATATTTGCTTTTGCTTTATCTGAGATAATGATTGCTACATATGGTCTTTTTTTTTAAAACTCAGATGAAGCATAATCGGTTCTGCTCCAGCCACTTATTTTTATACTGTGTGTATGTGTTTCAAATGTATTTCTTGTAAATAATATATTGTTAGATTCTAGATTTTAAACCATTCTGCCGTCCATTTCAATTTTGTGAGTGACTTCATCCCATTCACATTCATAGTATAATGAATGGTATATTTCCCTCTCTCCTATTTTCCCCTGGTTATCCTTATTTCTCTCTTTTTACCCTATTCCTCCTCAAAAGTTTGTTTTGCTTCTGTCCACTACTTCCCTTAATCAACCTTCCCTCATATCAGCCTCTTTTCCTTTTTCTTATCCCCTTTCTTGTTGCCAAATATAGCGCCAATGCGGCTTTCACAGTGCCCATGGTGGCTATGAATATGCTGGTGTTGTTGTGAATCAAAAAATGTAACAGATCCTTCACATGGAAGACAGAATCAAAACATTTATTCAAATACTAGAAAGCCATATCCCAACACCAGAAAGCCAAATCCTTCATAGGAACCAAGAAGTTGGTACACATAACCCATTTAGTGAACATCAACATTCCCAAGCCTCCCCTCCCTCAGGCCTTCAAAACAAAACAGATCGCCTTAATAAAAATGCCCCTCTCTCACCCATGCTAGCTGCTCAGCCTCCACTCTGCTTGCTTCCAGTAGTTCTGGCTCTCTCTCCTTCTCCTTCTTGCTCCATCCTTCCTGTTCCACCCTTTTAGCAAGTTCTTCCCCCCATGGGCTCCATGTGATTACATTTGGTCTAAAAGGGGCAGGGAAGATGTTCAAATTCCCATTACCATTAAATCTCTATGTTAAGATAGAGTTTTATACCCAAATGATTGTGCATGTTATTCACTCTTTCAACTGATTCTGATGAGAATAAAGTTAAAGCATTGCTCACTCACCCTTTTCTTCACATCCATTGTAAAAGTTCTTGCTTTTGTGTCTCTTATTTGAGATAATTTTCCCAATCTCCCCTCCTTTCCCACTTTTCTTAGTGTGTTTCTCTTTCTTAGCCCTTAATTTTATTTTTTTAAGAATTATCCCATCATAGTCCTCTTACACACATGCCTTCTATGCATACTCTTAACTGCCCTAATAATGATCTAGTTCTTAGAAGTTAAAATTGCAAGAAACACACTTGTGGGAATCATAGAACTTCCCAGGTAGGATCAGGGAGTTACCCTGGAATGTGTTTCTGATGCCCTGTGCTTCCTTGGTGGTCCTTTGGAAGATCCACATTATGTACCCTTAAAATAGCAAACCCCTTTTCACTGAAAGAACTCAGAAACAGAGTGTTCATAGAAAGGTGTTTATTATGCTTCAGGCAGGAAGCAGGTGTGGTGCTCACTAGGGACACACCCACACCAATGCAAAAGCATGAGTGAGGTTATACAGTTCTGTCCTTTCTAGTGGACTCAGGATTAGTCAAATTCCTCAAATTCCTCACTTCATTTCCCTACATTCCCTCTATATATGCAGATTATATATAGATTACCTAAGAGTGGTAGTGAGAATACTTGAGACCTGACCTCTTATAAGGTCAGAGCTCTGTGCCACACCCCCACCTGTCTAGCTCCCTCTGGCCATTGTCTTAGTTCCAGGAAGGCCAGCGTTTTAGTCAAATAAGATAATCTAGTTTCCCCACAGCTATTGATTATTTTCCAATAATTTTTGTGGGAACAAAACAAGATACCATTATATCTGCTCTTACAAACTGATTGTCTTTCTATTGTTTTTCAGTTGATTCAGTCATGTTCAATTCTGTGACCCTGTAGACCTCTGTCAATGTGGTGTTCTTGGCAAAGATTTAGGAGTGGTTGGCCATTTTTTCCCCTAGTGGCAAGCAGAGGTTACTTGTCTTACCCAATGTCACACTCTAGGAAGTTTTTGTGATTGGATTTGAACCCAGATCTTCCTGACTGCCAAACCCAGCACTGTATCCACTGTACCATCCAGCTTTCCCCATCCTACCATTATAGGAATATGATCTCCTTATGTTTATTCTTTCATATTTACATTTTTAAGCTTCTTTTGAGTCTGACATTTGAAAGCCTAATTTTCTATTCAGCTCTGTTCTATCCATTAGCAGTGATTGAAAGTTCCTTTTTTTTTTCATTAAACATCAATTTATTCCCCAGATTATACTCAGTTTCTCTGAATAGGTAATTTTTTGTTATAACCTTAGTTCCTTTGCCTTCCAGAATATCATATTAAAACCTCAGATCCTAAAACGTGGAAGGTGCTAAATCTTGTTTGATCTTTACTGTGGCTCCATGATATTTGAATAGTTTCTGGTTGCTGCAATATTTTCTTCTTGGCATGGGAGCTCTTTGAATTTAGCTATAAAATCCTTGTAGTTTTCATTTTGGGATCTTCAAGAGGTGATCAGTAGATTCTTTACATTTATATTTTATGCTCTGGTTCTAGTGCATCAGCATAGTTTTCATTGATACTTTCTTAAAATATGATATGCAGGCTCTCTCTCTCTTTCATTTCCCATGACCATTTCTTGATGTTGCTAATTCCACTCTTGGACAGCATTCATTCTTAGATCGTTTTCTATGATATCAATCTTAAATGTGCCTTTCCATCAATGTCCTCTACCCACTGCTCCGGGTTCTATCCAATGGGACCAAATTAAAACAAAAACTCATTTATCCTCAATATGACAGCCCTTTAAAAACTTGATAGCAATTATCATGTCCCCCTCTCTTCTGCCTCTAAATAAGTGCTGTTTCTTCAGTTGATTCTCACATGACTGATGCCAAGTTTCTTCTCACATTATTTTTTTTTAAGCTGGAAGATCTGTCATTGAAGATAACCCAAAGAAAGATAAGTGATGCCTAGAGTATTATTACTTGATCTCTTCCCTGGAGCAATGTTGGCATAGTTCCCCAATTCAAATGTCAAATCAAGTTTTTGTATTTATTGGGTGACTCATAGGTGAAGAGGTTAGGGTTTCTCTGGAGACCCCCAAAATATCAACATACTGAATCCTTCTGAAAGAATTCAACTCAAGTCTTCTCTCAACCAAAGGAAAGTAAAGTTTATTGAAAGTTCGCCATATGGGGTACACTCTAAAGGAATTTAGGTATCTGTGATGCTTGCATTGGGCAAGCAGGACAGTGTAAGTCTGTGCTAGGCCATTCTATGGCACTCTCACACCACAAGGAGGGAAGATGGGGATCTTATATACAGAAAGGTTGTGGGAATCTAGGAGTGGTAGTTTGGGGAGGGTCTTCAGGAGGAGTCAGATGAGGTCAAACTCCAGGTGGGAAGTTGTTGGAGGCTATCTGGAGAGGACAGACAATGGTGGGCTAGGCCAGTTCAAGGGTGGAACAGGAGATCAAGGGAGGGAAATTGCTGGACAAGAGGGCTACCTAAAGACTTGGGCAAAGCCACAATGAAAGTCCTATGACCTCAGGCAAATGCCTTGCATGGGAAGATTCAAGGAGAGCTCAAGGGGCCTCCCAGAGCCTGTATCTCATCACTAGGTACTAAACTACTCCAAATAATTACCACACAAGTCAAATTACCAAAAAATTTCCTATGTTCACTTCCCTCCACCCAAAGTATTTGTATATTCATCAATTTTAGAATCAATTAGATTTATTATTGCTTTCTGAAGTCACATAATTAGTTTTCTTTTTTTTTTTGACAAATATCCCAAGAATGATAGTAATGAGGAAATAGTTGCTTGAGCCAATAGTAGTAAATTATCCATGTTCCTGTCAATGGATGCAGTCAAGTGAGTCTAGGACTTCTCAGTTCCCGTTCATGGGAAACATTTTCCAATCATGCTGTTTACCGGATTATAACTGATATTGCTAGATAGATATCCTTTCTTAAAGAAGGAACATCAAAAGGCTGTAATGCTGGCCATGTTAGGCTCTCCAACTTTAAAATAGATTTCAACTCAACAGTCACTAATAATGGTAAGAGAGTGTCAAAACAAGAAGTTAAAAAAAAATAAAAACAATTTAGGCAATCAATTGTCCCTTGTCTTTTTGCTTCATTTCTTTGGCAGCTGGGTTGCATAGTGGATAGAGCTCTGACTGATTTCTTGCTCTTACTGTTTAATCTTGGATAAGTCACTTGATCTCTGTTAGCCTCAGTTTTATCTTCTGTAAAATGGAGAAGATAATAGTTTTTACTTCCTAGAGTTGTTCTGTGGATGAATAAGAGAATGTTTATAAACTTTAAAGGACTCTATAAATGCTGGCTCTTATTTTAACAACCCATAATTTAACTAATATGGAGATTCTGTTTACCACTATAAGCTATATTCCCTTTCTGACATATGAGGTAAATCCATAATCAACAAGTATTTTCCCTTATAACTGACCAAAGGGATCCACCCAACATGGTCTTTAAACTCCTAGAAGTTCATTTTTGCAAAAATATCCAACTTCATACTTTATTTTTCTTCACCAAAAATAAGAT
>CM053586.1:54308111-54329491 GCA_028646515.1 Pseudochirops corinnae
CCCCCCCCCCCCCCCCCCCCCCCCCGCCTCAGCACTGCTCCTTCTGCCACTGCTGCAAGGGCGAGGTCAGCCTCAAGCTGCTAGAGTATATTTGCCCCAGATGTGAATCAGGCTTTATTGAAGAAGTGACTGACAATTCCAGTTTTTTAGATAGGGGTGGCAGCGGCCTAGAAGACAGCACATTGATGCAGTTTGCAGAGCTCTGGGACCTTTTGGACCACATGATGTTTTTCCCAGACTTTAGACCATTTCTGAGTAGCAATTCACTGGATCAAGACATTAGAGACAATGAACGGGGCCATGAAACTCATGCAGGTCTTTGGGGACCCAGCAGGCCCCCCAGACTGCCAGTGACCAAGCGATACCAATCCCATGGAAGTTCTTTACCTAACAGGTCCGCAGCTATTGAAGGAATAATACAACAGATCTTTGCAGGATTCTTTGCAAATTCAGCAATTCCTGGCTCCCCACATCCTTTTTCATGGAGTGGGATGCTGCACTCCAACCATGGGGACCATGCCTGGGGTCAGGTGGGGCCTGATGCCATTGTCACCCAGCTCTTAGGACAGTTGGAAAATGCTCGGCCTCCCCCAGCTGATAAAGAAAAGATCACCTCTTTTCCAACAGTGACAGTAACTGAGAAGCAAGTTGATAGGAGTCTAGAGTGTCCAGTGTGCAAAGACTACACAGTTGGAGAGCAAGTCTGGCAGTTACCTTGCAACCACTTCTTTCACAGCAGCTGTATTGTGCCATGGTTGGAACTGCATGACATGTGTCCTGTTTGCAGAAAGAGCTTAAATGGTGAAGACTCAACTCGCCAAACACAAAACAGTGATGCTTCTTTGAGCAGTGGCTATAACAGTGACAGCTAGCTACATGATTCATGGACTTTTTGAAGCCATTGAGCTGGGGCTGTGGTAGACTTACTACAAATGTAAATTGTATAAAAAATAGTATGTGAATATAGGCACCTCACCAGAAATTCCAACCTATAATATTAATGCAACGAGTGCTGTCCAAATTTAAAGTTAGCCTTTACGGATGGAATTATATCTACAGACAACTGCTTTTCTTATTCCTGAATTCAGAGTGATGATTTGATTTTATATTTGTTAAACTTAATTATGTGTTTCTTTCAGAATGAAATAAATTCCTTAAACGTCTAGTTAGGGTTCTGCTCTCTGTCACGCTGCCTTGTAATAGAGGCTCTGCTTTCTCCCCCAGCCTCCATCTCCTCAATCAGTGTATTTCAAAGTAAGTAAATGCAGTGGAACCAAAACTCCATGGTCTTTTTGGCATAAAGTATTTGTCTTGACTGGATGAAAGTGGCTCCTCCTGACTGGATTAGTGAAGTCAGGTGAATGAAGCCAGAGCTTTGACTTGAGCTTCCAAGAGCAAACTGAAGGACAGTTAAAGTGGGAAGAAAAATGTGGCTTATTAGTCTCTCTCTTTGGTTTTGCTCATTTTCCTTTTTGAAATACTTCAAGAGGAAGCAGTTCCCCTTGAGAAAACAATATGATATATTCTTATAGTCTAGCTGGGACCCTCCCCTTTCCCCTTTCTGGGAAAGGGTTAAAACAGGATGAAAGCTAAAGGGACAGAGGACTGTGACTCTTAAGTTTAGGGTCTATAATTGCCCTCAACTCATAGTAGGCTCCTTGTTTCCTGCCTATTGTCCTGGGGACCTCCTGAAGACATCTCTTTGGGAAATGAATGGGGTGTTTTGTAAACTGCTTGAATATTTAGTTCGTTGGTACTTGATAATTCATTGGTCTTCAGGAATTTAGATTTTTATGTTGTCTCTTTTTAAACTTTTTTTTTTTTTAAACACATTTCACTTGTAAACCCTTGCTGCTCTGCCTGGCTCTTGCTGCTATTGGAGTCATACCATTCATGGCCAGGCCCAAGGGCACTCGACTGAAAGGAGGTATCTGACTTAGGGTTCTACTCTGTTAACCAACGAGCATCCTTATACACATGTACACAGCTCTGTGGAGTGCTCATTTTCTAAAGCTGAATAAATGAAGAAGGTCGAGAATTGCCTACAGCACTGAGTGGTTATGTAATTTGCCTACAATCCATCACAAAGCCTGTATATTTCAGAAGAATTATTTGAACCAAACTCTTCTTGTTTTTGAGGACTGTTCTCTTAGCACTACAGCACACTACTGCTCTACTGAAAATATGTCAACACAAATAGCTATAGATCAAAAGGAAAAGTTTCCAATTTCTTGACATTGTCATAGTCACATGGGGTTGAGTGGGTAGTTAGTTATAAGTTCTGTCCTAAAGTAGTTTTTTTCTTTTTTTTAAATTAAATTTTACATTTTTTTTTAGTTTACATTGTTCATTTCCACAAGATTTTGAGTTAAAAATTTTCTCACTATCTTTTCCCTACCGACAGCCCCAAAACAGCGATCCTACTGTATACTTCCCTCCCCCAATCTGCTCTGTCCTATATACCCCCCACATTCCCCTTTGACTATCTGGCATGGCAAGATGGATCTCCCTACCCTAGGGCCTCTATATCTTATTTCCTAGTTGTATGTAAAAAAATAATGAAAATAATAATTTTTTTAAACATTTGATTTTTACAAATTTGAATTCCAGATTCTTTTCCTTACTCCCTCATCTCCCACCCTTATTGGTAAGATAAGCAGTTCAGTATAGGTTGTGCATGTGTAGTTATGCAAAACATTTCCATAGTGGATATTTTGTGAAACACTGACTGTATTTCCCTCCATCCTATCCTGCCCCCTACTTGTTCTATTTTCTACTTTGAAATATTTGGAATATCATATTCCAAGCCCCGTCTCTTTTCAAAAGTGTGTGCTTCTAACTACCCTACCCCACAAACTGCCCTTCTCTCCATTATCCTCCCCTCTCATTTGCTTTCCCCCCTACTCTCCTGTAAGGCAAGATATCCAATTTAGTGTGTATGTCATTCCCTCCCTAGCCAAATTCAATGAGAGTAAGGTTGAGCCATTTCCTTTTCCCTTTCTGTTCTTCCTCTTCATTGTAAAAGTTATCCCTTGCCTCTTCTATATGAGATAATTTACCCCATTCTGTCTCTTCCCATCTCCTCTCACTGTATTCCTCTCTCACCTCTCAATTTCACCTTTTAAATACCCCTCCTATTCAATTGATCCTGTGCCCTCTGTATATACCTGTACACATATATACACACATGTATTCATACACACATATACCCTCCTATATAGACATATATATGTATGTATGTGTGTATATGTGTGTGTGTGTGTGTGTGTGTGTGTGTGTGTATATATATATATATATATATATATATATATATATATATATATATATATATTTATATTCCCTTAAACTATTCTCATACTGAGAAAAGTTTCGTAAGTTACAATTATCATTTTTCCATGTAGGCATGTAAATAGTTCAACTTTGATAAGTTCCTTATGATTTATTTTCCCTTTTTACCTTCTCATCCTTCTACTGCTTCTTTTATCCTCAATGTCAAATTTTCCATTCAGTTCCTGTTTTTTTCATCAAAAAAGCTTGAAATTCCTCTATTTCATTGAATGACCATATTTTCCCCTGAAACATTATAATCAGTTTTGTTGAGTAGGTGATTCTTGGTTTTAATTCTAGCTCCTTTGACCTCTGGAATATCATATTCCAAGCCCTTTGATCCCTTAATGTAGAAGCTGCTAGATCCTGTGTTATCCTGATTGTGTTTCCACAATATTTGAATTGTTTCTTCTTGGTTGCTTGTAATATTTTCTCCTTAATCTGGGAACTCCAGAACCTGGCTATAATATTCCTAGGATTTTTCTGTTTGTGACCTTTTTCAAAAGGTAATTGGTGAATTCTTTCAATTTCTATTTTGCCCTCTGGTTCTCAAATATTGGGACAATTTTCCTTGAGAATTTCTTGAAGGATGATTTCTAGCTTCTTTTTTTGATCATGGCTTTCAGGTAGTCCAATAATTTTTAAATTAACTCTCCTATATCTCTTTTCCAGGTTGGTGGTTTTTTCCAATGACATATTTCACATTGCCTTCTAATTTTTCATTTGTTTGGATCTGTTTAATAGTGTCTTGTTTTCTCATAAAGTCATTAGCCTCCATTTGCTCCAATATAATTCTGAAGGAATTATTCTCTTCAGTGAGCTTTTGAAATTCTTTTTTGATCAGGCAAATTTGACTTTTTAAGTCATTCTTCTCTTCATTGGGCTTTTTTGGACCTCTTTTGCCATTTGAGTTAGTCTATTTCTCAAGGTGTTATTTTCTTCAGTTTCTTGACTTACTTTTCATTATTTTCTTGCATCATTCTCATTTCTCTTCCCAATTTTTCCTCCATTTCTTTTACTTGGTTTTCAAAATCTTTCTTGAGCTCCTCCATGCCCTGTAACTAACTCATATTTCTCTTGGAAGCTTTTGGTGCAGGAGTTCTGACTGTATTTTCTTCTTGTTATTCCATTCTTTGATCCTTTTTGCCCCCCTAAAAGGAATCTGAGATTTGATTGCTGTGCTTACTTTGCTTTCTTTGCTCGTTCATGTGGCCACTCAATGACTTCACTTTTGAGCTTTTTGCCATGGTAGAAACCTGCTTCCATGGAGGAGAGCTTTGTCCCCAATTGCTGGGGTTTTAGCAGCTGCCAGACCTATTAGGAGGACACCTTTTCTGCAGCCCCCACAAACTCTGGCTCACTAGTCACACAACTCAAGACTACCACCCAATACCGCATTCCAGATCCAGGCAGGTTAAAGCAAGAGAGATTACCCTCTGAATATTGGCTTGGCCCCCCTGTGATATGCAAGTCAGAAGCTCTGAAGAAGCCACATGGAGGTCACTGCAGGGCCTCCACATCTCTGCCACTTGTAGCTCTGGCAGCAGAGGCCAGACCCGCTCCTCTGTCTCCCCCAGTTCCAACTGAGTTCTACACTGTCCTCTCACTTTTTGTTTGGCATTTATGGGTTGATAATTCTGGAAACTGCCACTGTTGCTGGTGATCCACTCTCCTCAAGTCCACTGCAGCCACTATAGTTTTTTCTTTTCTTTTTTTTTACTTTTTGGAGTGGGGAAGTTAGTGCAATTAGGGTTAAGTGAGTTGCCCAAGGTCATATGGCGAGTTTTGTATTAAGTGTCTGAGGCCAGATTTGAACTCAGGTCCTCCTGACTCCAGGGCCAGTGCTCTATTCACTGCACCATCTAGCCACCCCTAAAGTAGTTTTTTTTTTTTTTTCCACTTTGCCATCTACTAACTTCTAATCTCAGTTTGTGGTATATAGATGGGACCGCAACAGAGGTAATAAATTTCTAGGACTCACAACTCTATTAAAGAAATAACATAATTTATAGAATAAGTACATATTTTTCAAATGGAAGGACATTTGGTACCCTATAAATCTTCTTAATATAATATGTTTCAGGTTTTTTTGCCTTTTTAAAAAAAAAATCCTGTTGTTTACTTGATGCATGGAATTCCTTAGGTAGAAAGTTTTTCCTACTTTTATGAGTTCTCTGGGGAATTAATTGACTTCTCATGGTCATATAGCTTATAAGTGTCAGGTAGTACTTGAAACAAGGCCTTACTGATTGTTAGGTGCCAGGTACAATGTGTCTCTCTGCCTGTTGGATATTAGGTTTTAGATTCCTTTTAAAAAAATGAAAAAAAAATCTGTGTATGTTGGGGGAAGGGAGAAAGCATGGAATAGAGTATAATAGAAAGTTTTTATTTAGAGATATAGCAGAAAAGACTTTGCAAATACTTACATGTAATGAGTTCTATAAATTTACTTTTAAAGTACTTCACAGACTACTTACTAGTTGACCTATCAATATACTTTATGATATGTCATTGAGTAAGTTCAATATATAGTTACATATTAAATTACCATTACTATCAAAGAGCATTGCAACATTAATTGTACCTAGTTGCTCACCTTTTAGAAATGAGGGAATTAAAACATGGAAAGGTTAAGTGACTTGCTTAAAGTCACATAAGTTGGTCACAGAGCTGAAATTATACCTAACAACATTTGAATTCCCTGCCTCATGCTGAGCCATCAAGCCTCCACAAAACTATTCTGCATTCCTCCCAATGAAAACTCTCCTCATTACCTCCCAAGCCAGCACTATCAAGAGCAGTAGTTCATAAAAAAGCAAAATTTTTAAAAATACCGGTAATTTATTTTCTGAGTTATTTGTCTAGAACATTAAATATTTTCCCTATATACTTAATGTTGTGATTCAACAGTAGGGAATTAAAAATGTGAATTATTGTGTCATCTTCATTTAAATATAACAAGGTTCAAATTTATTTATTTTCACATGAAGTTCTTCCTGTTACCTGTTATTTAGTCATTTTAACTATTATTGAATTAACATTGTGGTATACTCAAGGTGAAAAGTATATATTTAGGACTTTGAGGTTAGTGAACCAAGATATTGGGGTGAAAAATATGTGACCCAGATAATAAAGTTTAGAACATTTCATTAAAAGAAATATATTCAGAGACAGATGGTTATTGGAAAGATAGTAAAGGAAAGTCTTTCTCCCTCCCATTCTCCTACCCCATCTGCCCCTAGAACCAGACCACGAAGGAATTTACAGTAGAGACTTCTATCTCTGGGAAAGGATCCACAGAAGAATTTCTAATAGACTTATAGTTAATGGAAGGAATCTACAGAAAGGTCACCCACAAATAAAGTAAATGGCAGACTTTTTAAACATTAGGGTAAACAATTTGTTATTTTGATTTTGTCTATAATTATTCTTTCATGTAGGGCAATGTGATTTGCCTTGTAAGGTAACAAAATAATATGTGTCTTCTGCGGTTATCTGGGGCAATTTATCTTTCTGCTTAACCCGGCAGAACAATCTGGGACAGGATAAACTCAGATACAGGGATTTGTTCAATCTCTATTCAAACGGAAGCTTGTAATAAAATGAAATCACTCTTCTCAAAAGAGAGAAAATATGGGAACCATCTCTATTTCTCCGGTAGCTTCAGGACAAATTTTGCCCTTAAAATCTAAGGTGCATTTATATTCATATTTGCTTCCTTCACATTTTATACTTTTGAGACCATATGTTTTATTGATAGTGACTTTCTTAGATTTCAAGCTCTGTGAATTTGTGGGCTTTTCTACTTCTATTGTGCCTCTTAATTTATTTCTCTAATGCCTAATTGTGTGGCTATGCACAAGAATTTTTTTTCCCCTCTACCTTCCTTTTCTTTTCAGTTCAAGATATTTTGAGGGATTTGCAAGAATATGCACAAATACTTAAGAGGATTTCATAAATTGGAAAAGACCTTAGGGACAATCAATTCTAAACTACCCCTCAGGAAGAATTCACAATATTATATAATTGCCAAGTGGTCATCCATGTTTTGCTTGAAGACTACTCCCTGAAGGGGGATCCAACTGCTCTTTGGCAGCCTATCCTAATTTGAAATAGTTGCAATTGTTGGGAGTTGATTTGTTTGTTTGTCTTACAATCTCTCTTTTTTCTCTCTTTTCAATTTCTTGATAAGATTTGTTCATCCACTGACATATTATTAATGATTGTAACATTTATTTTAAGTGAAATAATATTGCATTACATATGAAGATTTTTGCCATGTACAATTCAGCTGACTTCAATAAATTTTCCTTAACACATAATATTCACAACATACTGACCAAGATTTTTGAGATAAACATAAAAAGTAATTATGTCATGCATACATTTCAGTGTGCAAGAGTGAACAGAATACTGGCTCTGGGATCAGAAGACCTGCATTTCAATCCAATTGCTGATGCTTATTACCTGTGTCAACCTGGAATTTACTTCATCTCCTTGAGACTCAGTTTCCTTATCTGTAAAAAGCAGAGAGAGGACTAAATTACATTTCCCATTCCTTCTAGCTGTAGAGTTATAATCCCATACTACTCCAACCTATGTAAAAAATATAAAATAAACAAAACTGTGCTATATCTATAGAAGGGATCATACAGTGAGATATAAGATAATGGACAGGAGAAAATAATCACTTGTAGCTGAGAGAATTTGGAAGAGAATCATGGAAGAGGCAGCATCTCAACTTGACCTTGAATTGAAGAATTTCACCAAGTGTCAGTATGGATGAGGTCTTTTCCCAGTGTAGGGGATATGTGAATGAATGTACACAGGTTGGAAAGAGCAAGATACCATTAAGGAATGGTTAATAGTCAAGTTTGACTGGAAAGAGAAGAATGTGAAACAAAAATTGACTGATTTGGAGCTGTCTAGAGGGATATGGGAACACCAAGTTGTAATAAACAGCACACTGTCAAAGACAGATGTTCAATAGAGTCATCATTCCAAGTTACATTGATCCATCAATTACTAGTTTTATTCATTTTTTTCAAAAATTCTGAATCAACTTAATTTTGCTATCATCTAGTCCCTATTTCCCCATTTATTAAGAATCTGTAAAAAGTCTTGGTGAAATCGAGGTGTACTATGAACTCCACTAATCTACCATTTAAATAACCCTGCCAGAATAGGAAATTAAGTTAACTGGGCATTATATATTCTTGATGATTCTATTCTTACTTCCAGTGGTCATTATTTTCTCTTCTTAATATTTACAAATAATTTCTTTCATAAGTTTTAGTATTTTTCTTGGAATTTAAGTCAGATACATGAATCTATAATTTGAAGCCTTCTTTATCCCCCTCTTTTGTGAAAATCAATAAATTATTTACATTTCTCCATGATTTTAAGAAGTTACTGAAATCTTACCACTATACAAAGTAGCCTTTCTAGGTCAGAATATCTTAAAATAAATGAAAAAAATCCATTTGTTAGGAGTAATGATCAGAGATATTACTTTTGATCTGATGAGTAGAAAGTCTTAAGGGCTTTTTTTTTGGGGGGGGGGTGAAATAGATAAACATCTCAAGTACTAAAATTATTCTGAACCAATGTGGGAAAGAGTAAAAATGAAATGAAAGTTTCAGGGTTCTAGTTTGGGCTCTGATTCAAAATACAACAAGATTACAATAGCAATACAATATATTCATATAGAGCCTTTCTGAAAGCAACTCAAAATCTTTCATAAAACTGTCTCATTAATCTTTCAACATCACTGAAAATTTAGGGGAATAGGCATTATTATCTTCCTTTAAGAGAGTCTGAAAACAAAGTACAGAAAGATTAGAAAATTGCTTAGAAAATCTAGACAGCTCCAAAATAACCTAATTGTGGAACTGTGGGAAAAGGATGTGCTTTCTGATTTCATTCCATTATCTACTCCAGTAACATTTTGTCTCCCTGGGAATTTGGGGGAAGGGAACTTGTTATTGAAAACAAAAAGATTAAACAATGAGATTAAAATTTTGAAAAAATTCAGCATTTCAAACTGTTGCCAACCTAGAAAAGGTAAATGTTTTCATTGGTTACCCCACCTCCACCAAAAACAAATGGAGCCATATCTGTTGATTTGAAAACTGTGGTAAGGTCTCTTGGAAATGTACAGAATTTTGAGTCACAGAATTCCCTCTCCTTCATTCTATATAAATCAATGTTATTACCTAGTATCACATAGTCAATATCATATATGATATTGCTCAAATTGGTTTGCTGAACCACTCTCTAGAAATCTCTCTTCCAACTTAATATGGATGATTATTTTTAGATAACACATGTGGTTTTGTAAATAGTAAATAGAGGTCTGAGTCCAACGTCTAGTACAGGGTGTGGTATCTATTAAGAGCTTAATAAAGGCTTGTTGATTGCATGATCAACTTATTGAAGGTAAAGGGAGGTCAATATTTTAAATGTTTTAATTTGTATTTCCATCAAAATTATTCTTTCCAGCTATGAAACAAAAATGTTAATAGAGGATGACAAACTGAGGACTGGCATATAAAATGTTCAACCTTCTGATGGTTTGTAATAGAATGATACCAAATATCCCTTTTGGATTTTTAAAAGACAGATTAGAAACCATATAATCTCCCAAAGGAAGAAGAAACCACCTCCTTTCATGTTCCTCCTATAGCTGGCAACTGTTAAGTTTTCTGTACAATTCAGACAATGATAGAATTTATTGGAAAAATGGATAAGTATAAGGAAACTTATTTGAAGTGCCTTGCCCAGTCAACACAACTGTTAAATGACAGAGACTAGAGTGCAACTCAGGCATCCTTACCCTCTCTCCAGTGCTCTTTCTATGCAATCATGCCTTTTAAGAAAATCACTGGAGAAAAATATTTGAAGAAAGTAATACATGATAAGAATTCCTGACCATGTACATGACCAACGTCTCTTAGTTAAATGTGATTTATTTGCACTTGACAGTAAGGACCACAACAACTGAAGAATAAGGAGCTGGAATTAGGAATAAGGAAATTCTTTCAGGTCACATTTTCACTTTCTGTAAATCAAAGGACAAAATTCCTCTTCAGATATATGATTGCTTCTCTCACTTCCCAGGGCAAGGGATAGAGGGTAAATACTTGAATACTTTCGTTGAATTGCCCCCTCTTCTCATAGTGGTTGCTCTGCCAATCAATGCCAATTGATGCTGAACAAATTTTATTCATATCTTCAAATTTCACACTGTTTTCTTCCCCTCTCCCTCCCCCCCCCCCCCCACTCCATGGTTTCTTTTAAATATTCTGTAAAGTTTCTTCCTCACATCCTGGAAAAACTTTTGTTGGTGTTTTACAATTTCAAGTTTACTAGTGTGGAATCGGAATTTCATCTCTTTTCCCTTACTCTTATTACATGACCAATTATCTCATTTTCTGATTATAATCTTCCCAGATGATATCTTTTATGCCAATTCATGTGCACAAATCATCATTGCTATAATATGCACAAATCTGGTCTTTGGAAAAGAACACTGAAAAGACTGCAAATTATGATGCCATTCCAAAACAGGATATCATGAATATTTAAGGCCTCCAAGACATAGCTCCTTTGTGATCAGTATTTACTAAAAGGTAAGTCACTTAAGCTCAGGAAATGGGCTCTGGAGAATGGAAAGTAAAAAAGGAAACCATGCCAACAGCTTATGTCCTCCTTTAGAGTATATTATAGTCATGCTGTTTCTATAACACTTCAGTTGAGGAGATGCAGGTGTTTCCATTGCAAAAAGTTATTTTTTTCATGGTTTATAAGTTTTGCACAGAATGTATGTGGTTTCCAGTTTCTTTGGCACTGAAGCCTTCCTGGGAAAACATTCTTTACTTCTTTACACCTAGCATTCAATACAAATGCTGTCCCTATTGCTTCCCATTTTAAGGATCAGAAAAGCAAATCTGGATGTGATTGAAAATTATACTTCTAACTTTTGCCTAAATTTATCAACCTAATATCCTAACAAGTTACTTGATTAGCTATGATTTCCTTCCCAGACTTCTCACTAATAATATTGGTTTAATTGATCTTCATATGCATGGTTGCCATTCTCTTTGCTGTTCTGGTCACTCTCCTCTGGATATATGCTGGGCTTAATGGATGCTAGATGGATGGATCCCTTCTCACTGACCCTTAACATATCAATGCCCCTGCTAAAATGTGTCCAGGACTGAATACAAGATTTCTGAAGGGCCTGATGAAAGACGGTGATAGGATGACACCAATTATATTTCAAAGACAATGTCTCTCCATATAGCTCCAGTTCCTATTATCATTTTTGTTCTGTCACTACATAATTTTGAATGATTTTGAACTTGTGATTTCTTCAAATTTATGAATTGTTTGTAAGTACCTAAAATAACTCCAGAAGACTCATGATGGAAAATGCCATCTACATCCAGAGAAAGACATATGGGGTCTGAATGCAGAGTATAATTAGAGCAAAATAATTTCAAGAATGAAAGAGTATTAATAGTGGGGGAGGGGGTTGAGATCAATAAATTCATCATGTAGAAAGTGGGTATATTTTCAAGGCAAATAGGTATACTTTAAGGTGAATGCTTAATAGCAGTTCTCAACCTGTGGGTTGGGACCCCTTTGGAGGTCAAAGGGCTCTTTCACAGGGGTCACAATGGTCACCTAAGGCCATCGGAAAACACATTTTTCCGATGGTCTTAGGAACTGAGACACCACTTCTCTATCCGTCTCCAGGAGGGCCCGCCCACATGCAGACATGCCCGCATACAAGTATTAAAGGGTCGTGGCGTTAGGAAAGTTGAGAACCACTGATAGGAGGAGGTGCATTCCAGGCATGGGAGATTACTTGTGTAAAGATATAGAGAGGCCAGAGATGAAACGCTTACATTGTCGCTACTAGTCCTATTTCACCAGATTGTAGAATGTGTAAGTACCACAAAATAAGGCTGGAAAGGAAAGTGGGAACCAGATTGTAGATGGCTATATTTTTTTTAATTGATGTACCAATCCCTATGGCCTAGGGCCAGAGGAAGAACTTGGCTTCTTCCTTCTCCTTCGTATACATTCTCCATCTGATTAAGTTATATACGCAGTTTCTGTAAGAAACTTGTTTTCAATTGCTTAACCAGTAATGGTAGTGGATTTCCACCAATTCATCATGCTATCTTATCCACCTGGTAAATGTTGAAAAGCATTTTTCTGGGACTACGGATATAACCCAGGATAAAGTGATAGAGAAAAACCAATTAGTTCATATACTGAAATAACAAATGACCTTGCTTTAATTAAGGGACTGCTATATACAAATGAATTAACTCTTCACAGATAAAAAACACTGGTAAAGGACAAGCTTCTTTCCCTATTTAGGGAGGAGATAGGAACAAGCACTTATTAAGTACCTATTATATGTACCAGGCCTGAGTATTTTATTATGTTATTTAACTTTCACCATAACTCTGTGAAGTAGGTGCTATTATCATTCTCATTTTTAAGTTAAAAAACTTGAGACAAACAAAGCTTAAGTGACTTGCCCAGGATCACACATCTAGTAAGTATCTAAAGTTGGATTTGAACTCAGATTTTCCCAATTTGAAGTCCAATATTCTATCCACTGCACCAAATAGATGCCCCTAGAAATGAATATTGCCTTTATAAGTATTTCAAGTGAAGATCTTTGATTAGCAGTTTCATTTTGTGTGTCTTCAGATGACCTATAAAATGTCACCAAATCTTAGCATTAGAGACAACCTCAGTGGTCATTATTTTCCAACTTACCATCCATGTATCTTCTCTACAAAACGCAAGAAGATATGTAGCTTTTACTTGTACATTTTTAGTGAAATTGAATTTATGACAAGCTAGTCTATTCCATTTTCCTAAAAAGGAAAAGTACTTTGGAAACAAGGGAAAAGGTCACATAAAGTGAGAGGATAAATCAAATTCCACCCACACTGTGATATAAATAGGAAAAATCTCTTGAATCCCCTAGAAACTAGCATTCCCTCTAAGGTCTATCTGTGTACAGCATTGTTGCCTGCTATGAGAAAGCAGAATCTCATCTGTGACTTGAAGGTTAAGTGATTAAAGTAATTCAAAGTTGTAATGACAATAAGAATGACTTACTTGCATAGTGATATATTATATATAGATCTGATAATGTATTATACATGTAAAGTTTGATTTAATTGTCAGACTAATTTTGTGAGGCCAATAGAATGTGTATCGTTATTATTTTTATTTTAAATAAAGGGTGTCCCAAAAATCTTAGTGAAGTTTTGATGCTGAATAGATTAAAACTGCACTAAAACTTTGGGGACACCCTATATTAGGAAAATGAGGATCAGAGAAGTTCCTTGTCCAAGGTCATACTGTTGACAAATGGTAGAATAAGGATGAGAAGCAAGATCTTTGGTTTCCTTATGCAATATCTTTTTAGTTTACCATCTGGCTCTTATTTGATGATAAGTTTCTATATGGCAAATCAGTCACACGTTTCAGGTTCTTACTTTGTATTTCTAACAAAGTAAATTCTTCATTGAAAGGAAAAAGATTTTAATTAAAATCTATGAGGCAAATAATCATAAGTGATAAAGCATATTTAGCCTGATGCATCTAACACCATTTATCTATTTTAATATTGGGAATATTAATTGGAAATGCTGGATTTGGAATGGGAATTAGAAACTTAAAATTTACCTGGAAACTTTCAGGTGTTATGAATCAGTGCTGAGTCATTGGCCAACCTACCTGCCAGCTATAGATACATTTGATGATAGAAGGTGTTGAAATCCCAGATCTCTTTGAGGTACAGAATCATATGCACTTCTATATTTGCTATACCTCTGATAAATAGTCCCTATTTTCTACCTGTGACAGATCATCAAAGACACATGAATAATGCTTCAGTCTGTGCCTATTCCCTCCAGTCATGAATTCCTTTATTAGTTGCTTACCCTGATATCGGAGCCAGAACCTTCTCAGCCTATATCCCTGGATGAAGGGATTTTATGAAGTTTATAGGGAAAACTAAGTTTTACTACATATGTTTCTTCTTTTTCCACATTCTTATTTTTATTTTGACTCACTTCAATTGCAATAAAGCTTCCCTGAAAATGATAGCTGAAATAGTAAGCCCTCTTCCCATGACAATGAACACACAGTCAGGAAAGATCCAACATACAGATGTTCCAGGTTTGCTTACCTGATATATTTGCTTTGACTATCAGACAAATATGTTACTGACTGTTTGATGACTTCCTTCCCAACTCAAGTCTTTGCATTTTTGTCTCTCCTTCCCACCATTCTGAACTATTTCTCTTTTTTGAAAAAAAAATACAAATAATAATAATAAAAGCTTATTTAGAAAACCATCAGAAACCAAAGAAAAACTACTCTTAAATTTAGAAAAGTTAGTAAAATTTTTAAAAATTTAAAAAATGACTATGGACTATAATGAACAATATTGCTCTTAAATTTAGTGAAGCTAATAGGTGAGATAGATAGATAGACAGACAGACAAATAAAATAAAAGCTTATTTGGGACTATCATGAGAAACCAAAGAAAACTGCTCTTAAGCTTGGAGAAATTGTTTTATCACCCACCAGTGAAAGCAGCTGCAATGACAGGAATTATTATATCCCCTATCAAGAAGGATAACCAATTAACGTCTTATGTCTTTGGGTGGCTGCCAGATCAACAGGATGTCATCTTTGGATTGGATTGTTTCATCTTTTATTCCTTCTTTATTAGTTTCTGACACCAGCTTAGTATCCAATGGCAGGGAGAGGAAGAAAAGAGTGATTGTCACTCTTAAGGTCCTTGTTAATGTACCAGTGGGACATTATTTTTGTAGGAAATAAACGGATGAATGAACAAGTGACAAATGTGAAGGCTAAATTTGCTTCTAACAGTTTTAGGCCAGTAATCAGTTTTCTGTTGCCAAAAAAATAATAGTAAGATTTTTCAAGAGAGAGCAATCTGTGAAGTTTGGCTCACCAGTTGTGATCCTACCTTGAAGGCATTTTTGCATATTCTTCATCTAATTTAATAGAATGATAACATTTAAAAACCTTAGAGATTCTCTGCTTTTCATCCTCCTCTCTTCCATACCTCTTCATCTCCTCGTTTTGCAGATGAAGGATAACTAAAGATCCTCCAAATTATTACACAGGCCTCCTTATTGGCAGAAACAGAATTAGAATTTAAGTCTTCTGGGGCAGCTATGTGGTATAGTGGATGGAGCACCAGTCCTGGAGTTCAGAGGACCAAACCTCAGATTTCCTATCAGTCTGGTGTTTAATTTACTTTACTAGTGACAAATAACAATAATAATTTTGATAAAATAATAATAGCCGGTATTTTCATAATGTTTTAAGATGTTCAAAGTGGTTCACACATATTGTGTCATTTGATCTTTACAACAACACTAAGAGATAGGTACTGGGTTTTTTTTTTAATCTCCATTTTATAAATGATGGAACGGGAAGACATGATGACTTGCCAAGGTCTGATTGGAACTCAGATTTTGCTGACTCCAGGTCTAGTGCTCTATCTACTGTTGCCACCTGGCTGCCTCAATAGGAACTGATTTATAAAATGCATGCATAGAACAGATGATACAGTCTTGTATAGAGAGTTAAAACAGCCTCAGAATCAGGATGGTCTGTGTTCAAATCTTGTATAGTTCTGGAAAACTGTTTAACTTCTTAATGCTCCAGGCAGTTCTTAAGACTATAAATTTCAGAGCAGTTGTCAATTACTATCATTACAGGATATTGCCTACACTAGTAGAAATGAAGAATTATATATTTAAAGGCAGAATGAAGGTTAGAGGTAATTTAGTGCACCCTTCCCACCCAATTTTAAAGATGAGGGCAATGGGCTAGAGAGTTTAAGTAAATTTCCCAGTTATATGTTGTTATTCATTCTCTTCTGCTGATATTTTCTCCTCTTTAAGTTTTCATTACCCTAATCTCTCCTCTTTATCTTCCTACCTGTTTGATTGCTCTTTTCCAATATCCTTTGCTTCATTTTCCTCTAGACTATACCCGCTAACCATGGCTGTTTCCCAAATGTCTATCTTTGGCTCTCTTCTCTTCTTCCTCTTTATTATCATGCTTGGTGATCTCATCAGCTCCCATGAATGCAATATTTCCAAGCAGATGATTCTCTGGTCTACCTATCAGCTCTAATCTCTTGCTTGGGATCTAATACCAATTTATCTCATCCTCAACTTGTCAAAAACTAAAGTGATTATCTTCTCCCCATCCCCTCTCCTCATTAAATCTTACCCTCTTCCTGTCTTCAGTCTTAGTTCCAACATCAGCACATTATCTAGGCTTCCAACCTGAGTATTCTTGATACTTCCCTCTCATTCAGGTCTCATATCTGATCTGTTGCCAAGTTTCATTGTTTATGACTCTCCACTCTCTTTCAAATGCACTCTCTTCTCTCTAATCATACAGCGAGCAACGTGGTTTAGCTTTTTATCACCTCATGTCTATACTATTCTAATAGCCTTCAGATTGTCCTCCCTTCATCATGATTCTCACAGCTGCCAAAGTGATCCTCTGACTTTTATTCTCCTACTCAGTATATATCAATGACTCCCTATTACCTCGAGGATCAAATGCAAAATTCTCTGTGTGGCCTTGATAGCCTTTTACAACCAGATGCTTTCCTAACACCCAGTTTTCTTACACTTCCTTGTCCTCCATGTATTCCATAATCCAATTCCACAGGCTCATTTGCTGTTCATATACACACAATTCTTAATATTCTATTTCTGTGGCTTTGTACTAATTATCCCCATGAGTAGAATGCTCTCCCTACCCATCTCTGTCCCTTAGTTTTCCGGGTTTCCTTCAAGAATCAACTTAAACCTTATTTTCTGCAAGAGGCCTTTCCTGATCTTCCTCTCCTAACCACCTTTTCAGTGATTGCTTTGCATTCAAACTTATGTATCTTATACATATATATTGCCTGAATGTTATTTTCCCTATTAGAAAGGAGGTCCTTAAGGGCCAAGCTGAGTCATATTTTTAACTTTATTTGCATCCCTGGCCCTTAACGTCTTGCCTGGTACATTTTTATCCCTTTAATAAATGCTAGTGGAGTGATTAGGTATTTAAAAAAAAATAAGAATGTTTTTTCTCAAAAACCCATTGAATTTGTTAATATGTAATTAGTTATTATCATTGTTAATAGTAATAACTGATATTTACATAGCACTCTATGTTTTACTAAATATAAAACTATTGTTGCTCAGTCATTTTAGTCGCGTACAATTCTTCATGACCCCTTTTCTAGTTTTCTTAGCAAAGATAGTGGAGTGGTTTTACATTTCCTTCTCTACCTTATTTTACAGTTGAAGAAACAAAGGTAATTAGAGTTAAGTTGTTTGCCCAGAGTCACACAGCAAATAAGTGTCTGAGACCAGATTTGAACTCAGAAAGATTCGTGTTCCTGACTTTAGGCCTGGCCTTCTATCCACTGCCTCACCAAGCTGTCATAAAGAATATTCACATAGATACTCATTTGACCACAATTCTATAAAATAAGTAACATAGGTATTATTATCCCCAATTTACAGGTGAGTAAACTGAAACTTTCAAGTTTAAATTATTTGACCATGGTTAGAGAGCCAGTGAGTTTCAGAGCTAGGATGCAAATCTTGGCCTTTCCTTCTCTCTATATATACACATACTACAAGAGTAGTATCATTGAGGATCTGAGTTTCCTTTGCTGTCTCTCTTGACAATTGACCAGTAGGCTACTTATTGATAATTGTCCAGTCAGATTTAGCTTTTGGAAAAAAAAAAAAAAACAACCAAAACCAAAACCAAAACCAAACCAACTATTTACCAAGATGGTACAGTAAAAATAGTTGGTATACACAATATCCTCATCAAAAATTAAAGGCTTATTCTCTCACAAATCTACACAGGATATATGGAGAGATGTGGAATCAGCTTAAATTAAAATGGTAGTGAGACTAACATGTAAAAAGCACATGTGACAAGTAGATAAGTAATAAATAATAATTAGAATTTTTTTTTCCCCTTGTTTTATAAATTTCTCATGATGTTCCTGTTAGACTACCTTTATTCTGGGATCCAAAGATTAATGCTCTCATAGAGTTCGTTGCTGTACTTCTCTTCAACACAAGAGCTCATAATCTGTGAAAGTGGATTTCCTCATGTGTTTATTGCTCTCAGGCAGAGATATTTTTTTTAACTCCAATTTTCCCAATCATACAAGAGAGGGAAGGAGGGACAGAAAGAGGGAGGGACAGAGGGAGGGAGGAGCAGAGGGAGGGAAGAAGAGAAGGAGGGAGGGAGGAAGAGAGGGAAAAAAGGACTGAGGGAAAGAGAGAGAGAGAGAAAGAGAGAGACAGAGAGAGAGGGAGAGAGGGAGAGAGGGAGAGAGAGATCTTCTTCACCCCAGTCCTCAAGAGCAATTCCCTCTTAGTGACTAGGTAATAATTGTTTTTTAAAATTTATTTATTTTTAGTTTTCAACATTCATTTCCGTAAGATTTTGAGTTACAATTTTTCTATCCCTGTTTGTCCCCTAACCCCTACCCCAAAATAGCAAGCCAACTGAATATCCCTTCCCCCAATCCATTCTCTCATACCCTCCCCCTTCACCCCCCTAACCTTCTAGTTGGACAAGATGGATTTCTATACCCTAGTAGCTGTATATCTTATTTCCAACTTGCATGTAAAAAAGCAATTTTTAAACATTTGGTTTTTTTTTTTTAGAAGTCAGAAGTAAAGCATTTATTCAGATACCAGAAAAATGAATCCCAAAACCAATAAGGCTATTCCATCATAATAGTAAGGAAGTTAATAAGCCATAACAGCACAGAAAGCCACAGCATCCTTTAGCCTTCCCACAAACCAGCATTTACTCATAGCCCTGTCTCTCTGGGGTATGTATTCTCTCTCCCACTGTCTAACTGCTCTGACTCTCAGCTTCCTGTCGGCTCTGCTCCATCATTCAGCAAACTCCTCCCGCCACAGACTCCATGTGATTACATTCAGTCTATTGGGGGAAAGGGTATATCTTCAAAGCCGAGAAATTCCCTTAGGTTCATTAAGGGGAAGGAAAGATCTTCAAATTATCATTACCATTACATATACATGTATATACCATAGGAGTGATATATACATACATAGACATGTATACATAATATATAATATACCTGAATATATGTGCATAATATATACACATAAGACATATATACTTAATATATGACATACATGCATATATTATATGTGATATATATACACATACATAAGACATCATGCAAATACACATATATAATATTCTGATTTGCACACACATGCGACATTGCATATGACACATATAACATGTGCATATATAATATACATATGTGATTTTTACAAACATGTATATATTATGTACATTTTTATTGTATAAATATTTGTTTTTTAAAACTGAGTTCCAGATTTTTATTCCTTCTTCCCTCCACCCCCACCCCCACTGGAAAGATAAGAAGTTCAATAGAGATTGTACATGTGTAGCTACTCTAATCATTTCCACAATAGTTATACTGTGGAAGACTAATTATATTTCCCTGAATCCTATCTGGTCCATCACTTCTATTTTCTCCTTTGACTATATCCCTTTTCAAAAGTGTTTGCCTCTAACTGTTCTGTCCCCAATCTGCCCTTCTTTCTATCCCCCCCTTTTATCCCCCACCCCCCCCCCCCATTTTCCTGTAGGCTAAGATATCAAATTGAGTGTGTATGTTATTCTGTTCTTAGGCCAAATTCAATGAGAATCAAGTTGTGCCATTCCCTTTCACTTTCCTGCTTTTCCCCTCCATTGTAACAGTTTTCTCTTACCTTTTTTATATGAGATAATTTACTCTAATCTATAGCACCCTTTCTTCTTCTCCCAATAAATTCCTCTCTCATCTCTTAATTTCATTTTTTAGATACCATCCCTTCATATTCAACTAATCCTGTGCCCTCTATGTATACGTGAACATATAAATGCCCACACTCACATTTTTATTTATAGACACATACACCCTTCTATACCAGCAGTTCTCAACCTATGGGTCATGATCCCTTTGGGGGTTTAACGACCCTTTCAAAGGGATTGCCTAAGACCATTGGAAAACACATATTTCCAATGGTCGTAGGAACTGAGACGGCACTCCTCTATCCATCTCCAGAAGGGTCTGCCCACATGCAGATACATCCACATATGAGTATTAAAGGATTGCAACATCAAGAAGGTTGAGAACCACTGTTCTATACATATATATATATTCCCTTCAGCTATCCTCATACTGGGAAAAGTCTTATGAGTTACAATTATCATTTTTCCATGTAGGAATGCAAATAGTTCAACTTTAAAAAAGTTCCTTATGATTTCTTTTTCATGTTTACCTTCTCATGCTTCTCTTGCTTCTGGTATTTGGAAGTCAAATTTTCTGTTCAGCTTAGGTTTTTTCATCAAGAATGCTTGAAAGTCCTCTATTTCATTGAATGACCATATTTTCCCATTTAGCATTATACTCAGTTTTGCTGGGTAGGTGATTCTTGGCTTTAATCCTAGCTCCTTCAGCCTCTAGAATATCATATTCCAAGCCCTCAATCTCTTAATGTAGAAGCTGCTAAGTCTTGTGTTATCCTGATTGTGTTTTCACAGTACTCAAATTGTTTCTTCCTGACTGCTTGCAGTATTTTCTCCTTGACCTGGGAACTCTGGAATTTGGCTATAATATTCCTAGGAGTTTTCTTTTTGGGATCTTTTTCGAGAGGCAATTGGTAAATTCTTTCTATTTCTATTTTACCCTCTGGTTCTAGAATATCTGGGCAATTTTGCTTGATGATTTCTTGAAAGATGGGGTCTAGATTCTTTTTTTGATCATGGCTTTCAGGTAGTCCAATAATTTTTAAATTATCTTTCCTGGATCTATTTTCCACATCAGTGGTTTTTTCCAAAGAGATATTTTACATTGTCTTCTATTTTTTCATTTGTTTGGATCT
>CM053586.1:54329591-54353947 GCA_028646515.1 Pseudochirops corinnae
CAGTGAGTTTTTGAAATTCCTTTTTCATCTGGCAAATTTGGCTTTTTAAAGCATTCTTCTACTCATTGGCTTTTTGGGCCTCTTTTGCCATTTGAGTTAGTCTATTTTTTAAGGTGCTATTTTCTTCAGTATTTTTCTTGGTCTCCTTTAGCAGGCTGTTGATGTACTTTTCATTATTTTCTTGTATCATTCTCATTTCTCTTCCCCATTTTTCCTTCACTTCTATTACCTGATTTTCAAAATCCTTCTTGAGCTCCTCAATGGCCTATAACCAGTTCATATTTTTCTTGGAGGCTTTTGATGCAAGAATTCTGACTCTGATGTCTTCCTCCCACTCGATGCCTTGCTCCTTCTTGTCTCCCCAAAAGGATTCTAGCTTCTGTTGCTTGCTCATATTGGCAGCCAATTACTTGAACTTTGAGCTCTTTGCCAGGTTAGAATTCTGCTTCCAAAATGGAGAGAGCTATGTTCCAAATTGCTGGGGTTTTTGCAGCTGCCAGACCTATTAGATGGATGCCCTCTCTACAGCCCCCACATGTTCTGGCTTACCGGTTACACACCCCAAGGCCACCACCTAAGACCATGGTCCAGATCCAAGCAGGTGAAAGCAAGAGCAATTACCCTCTGAATGGTCACTTGGGCCCCCTATGCTCTGCAGGCTGCGAGCTCTGGAAGCAGCCATGCAGCAGCAGCTGCAGCTACTGCACCTCCTTCACTTCTTGCTCTGGGATTAGCAGCCTGACCATGCTCCCCCTTTTCAAACAATATTCCACACTGACCTTTTAGTTTGTCTTTTGCATTTGTGGATTGAGAAGTATGGAAACAGGCTACAGCTGCTGGTGTTTTACTCTCATGAAGTCTGCTCCAGCCCTTTTGGTCGATGCTGCACTGGGGCTAAAACCGCGGCTCAATTGGGACTGTGCTGGGTTCCCAGCATGCTGTGATTGACCTTTCCTGACAGCCTGCCAGGCTTCCTTCAGTGGGAAATTTGTTTCTGTCACTTTGTGGGTTCTGTAGCTCTAAAGTTTGTTTAGAGTCATTTTTTACATGTATTGGAGGAGGAAGAAGCCAGAGCCGAACAGAAGTCCCGTTTCTTCCCTGTCATCTTGGCTCCACCCTTGGTAATAATTGTTGAACTAGATATGTAGCTCTCTAGGTCCTCAAGTGTAGGCCTTTGACTGAATTCAAACTTTGCAGAGCAAATTCCCTTAATAAAAAGCATTTATTCTATAAAACTTGGATTTAGTCAAAAGGCTGCACCCAAGGACCACATGTGGCCCTGAGGTCACAGGCTCCCCACCTTCATTTAAAAATGAAAGTCTCCCACTGTTAGATTGATGTACCACTGTTGGCTGATTCTTCTTTTTGCATACGTAGGCCAGTGGTGTTTCTTATTTCTTCACTCAATCAGGAGATTTTTCCTGCATTTTATCATCTGTCTTCTCCATTAGGTTTGAAGCACAATTATCATCCAAAATTGACCGAGGATTCCCACTGAAGTGGATTTGAAACCCCCACCCTTATATTTGTTGTTGTTTTTCAGTTATTTGAGTTGTACCTTACTCTTCCTGATCCCATTTGGAATTTTCTTTGCAAAGACATTGCATTGGTTTGCTATTTCCTTCTTCAGCTCATTTTACAGATGGTTAAATTGAGAGAAACAGGGTTAAGTGATTCTCTCAGGGTTACATAGCTAATAAATGTTTGAGGCTGGATTTGAATTCAAGTCTTCCTGATTTTAGTCACGGTAGCACCTAGCTACTCCTCTCCCATTTAGAAACAACTAAACCTCATTTCAAATAAGTGTTCTTTCTAAATTCAATAAATATTTAATGAGCACAGATTATGTGTAAACACAGTGTTAGGTAGAGAAATACAAAGAAAGAATTCAAGGAGTTTATATTTTACTGCAGTGAATAAAGCTAAAATCTAAAAAATAAAGTACGTAACATGGGTAATGTGAGCTTGGGTTCAACACTCTTTTTTACCTATAGAATATAAACATTGATCTATAATTCATTTATGTGTCACCACAGAACATCTCTCCAGTGATGCTGAATATTTTGATAACAATCCTGTCTGGCTACTCGATTTGACAGGATACGTTTTGAATAAACACCACGGCTATTAAATCCACAAATCTACACTGTTTTTACTTGAAATATTGAAAGTGCACTTCCTTGGGATTGAAGGAGTTTACTATCTTCTCCTAGGGATTGTAATTCTTTGTATAAGGTCCTTGAGAGCAGTGACTATTTTCATTTTCATCTTTTTAAACTAAATTTTGGAAAACCTTGGTCCAGTTTCCGCCTGTCACATATATTACTTGTTTGACCAGTGTAACCTTTCAGTGTTGTAGGCAATTCTCTAGGAATATAAGTTAAAGACAAGTTGCTGATCTTTGTTAGTGGAGGGAATTTTTACGCGACTTTTCTACTGCATAGAATCACAGGTTTATCTCTTCCCCTCTTCTGTAAAAAAAAAAACAAAAAACTCTAGTGCCTAAAATAGTGCCTTATACTTAATAAGCATGGAATTGAATTGAGTTCTTTCCCAGATTATCCTGAAATATCCTGTGTTTCATTACTAGTTATTCTTTTTCTCAGAAAGTATTACTTTGTCCAGCTTGCCTTGAAAGGTCAGAACAAATGTCAAATCTCAACCACTTCTATTTATTATTCAAAGTGTGTGACAAGAACATCATAAAAAAATGGTTCTCCCTTTAAAATTTTCTTTCAGGAGAAGACAAGTGTTTTGTAACCTAAATTTAACACTATCGTGGTCATTCCCTGAGTTAATCATCTATGTCAGTGGTTCTCAACCTTCCTAATGCTGTGACCCTTTAATACTCTTATGTGGGTATATCTGCATGTGGGTGGACCCGCCTGGAGAAGGATAGAGGAGCAGAGTCTCGGTTCCTAAGACCATCGGAAATATGTGTTTTCCAATGGCCTTAGGTGACCCCATTCAACCACCAAAGGGGTCGCTACCCACATGTTGAGAAGCACTGTTCTATGTGGACAAGTCAAATTTTTTTCATGATTTTCATGAAAATGTTATGGGAGTAGTCATGGATGTGTTTTCTTTCATCTTTCTATCTTGATTTTACTTCATTACCATCTATATCTATATCTGTGTTGATATATCTATATATGTATGTAAATATATGCATGTATGCATACATACATGTATGCCATACATATATATGTGTATATAATATATACACATATGTATGTGTGTACAATTTCTTACTGTGGAATATATTTTGCTTCTCATATAATATTTTTTTAATTTTTTACTTTTAGCACCAAAACCTCTGCTTTATTCAGTTGATTTTTCTATGTATGCAAAACAATGTTTCTATTCTCCATGGTTCCCAGCTCAAGACTGCCTAGTCAACTTTAAAAGGATGGCTAATTTTAGTTGAAATATTAATACTTCTCCCTGCTATGATAATTTTGCTGTCACAAACTACACTATTACTTCAAACTAATGGCATTTCATTTCATCCTGTCTCAGACACTAGCCAGGTGACAATGGGTAAGTCACTTAACCTCTATTTTACTCAGGTTCCTTATCTGTAAAATGGGGATAATAATAGTACCTAAATCCCACAGATTCTGTGAGGATAACATGAAAAAATATTTGTATAGTGCTTGGTAAGCTATAAATCTTTATATAAATCCCAGCTATTATTATAAACAACAACAATAATAGCATACATTATGTGTGTGTATGTATGCATTATATTATATTTATATATGTATACATGAAGTAATATAATATTACTTTAAAGTTTACAAAGTCATTTCCGGCAATCATTCAAATAATAATCATTTATTAATCTTTATCTATGTGCTAAATTCTGGAGATATGAAAGCTAAAAATAGCCCTAACAGTAATTATATCAGTACTTGTAAGGTACATTTAGCATATATCCCCTTAGAGAAGGCATTAGCCACTGAGAGAGGGAAAAAGAACTCCTGCAGAAGGGAAGATTAAGCTGGGTGTTATTGAAGACAAAGATTTTCAGATGCCAAGGCAAAAAGAGAGAATGTTCCAGGCATGAGGAGGGGGGGAACAATATTTGAATCCCTCAACAAGTCTATAATTATCCCCATTTTACAGATAGGAAACTGGCACAGAGACATTGAATGACATCCATGGGATGCTTTTTCTGTGGTATTCCAATGTCTGTCACAATCAAGAAGTGCTATTCCTTTGCATTTTGAACAAATCATAATCTATATGCCTCATTAGCCAATAACCGTGTGTGGCTTAAGCAAAGAAATTGAAATTAAACTTATATCAGTCTGAGTCTATTTCACAGTGACATTTATCTGAATGGAGACAAGTATACAACGTATGGTAGTCTCTTTACAGATGATACTGCATTGCTAGATTCTTAATATTTGTGCATATGTACATGTGTCTATGTGTGTATGTCTTTGTGTGAGAAAAACCCTTTGGCAATCTGATAAAGCCTATGAACTCCTCAGAATAAAGTGAATACAATAATATACAAAGGTTTCTAAGGGAAATCAATTATATTAAAATAGAGCTATCAAAATATTTTCTTAAAAATCATTAATCCAAGTTAAGAATTATTTTCCAATGAACCAACAGGTACATTATCTCATTGATAAAAACTGAATCCAGTTATGTCACTTACATTCTAGGAGCACACAAACCCTTTTATGATAAAGACAACATTTTCATTTAGGTGTTTGTATGTGTAGCACCTTGCAGAACACCTGGAACATAAGTATTTAATCCACGAGTTGTTGAATTTAACTCAATTAGCAATTACTTCCCAGGATATATTTTTCAACCTACCCAAGCCTGCACATTTTTTCCAACTCTTGTCTGAGCTACCCCATAATTTTACCATGGTCATCAGTGCAACCTGCTGTGAAATGTCCTTAATTTCTAACTCAGGAAATGACTAAATAAAAAGGACACAGCTTGATAGAATGGAGGAGAGCACTGGTTTTCAGTCAGAGGACCTAGGTTCAAATCTAGGGTCTGACATTACTACCGGTGTAACCTTGCAAAATAAGCTTAATCTCTCTCTCTCTCTCTCTCTCTCTCTCTCTCTCCCTCTGCTTTTTTGGAGGGGGAAAGCAAGGCAATTGGGGTTAAATGACTTGCCTAAGGTCACACGGCTAGTAAGTATAAAGTGCCTGAGGCTGGATTTGAACTCAAGTCCTCCTGATTCCAGGGCTGGTGCTCTATTCACAGTGCCACCTAGCTGCCCCTAGGCTTAATCTCTTTAAGGCCTCACTTACCCTTCTCCTTAAGGTCTCTTCTAGTTCTAAATCTATATCTTATGAATTATTGACATGAATTTAGTACTTGAAAGTATTTAAAATACCTTGTATACATTATCTCATTGGAATCTTAAAATAATCCCAGGAGATAGGTAGCTTTTCTTCTTTCATAGATAAGGGAACTGAGACTCTCAGAGGTAAAGGAACTTGGCCATGGTAACAAAATCGATAGAAAAAAATTTGATGCAGAATTTGAATCTTGATCTTCTGGCTCCATCTCACCGTCTCTGTTTTTCTTCATGGCAATAACAGCTATGAAGGAAGGCTTTGATGGGTAACTCAGAAAAATTCCATAAAATAAAATGGGTGAATTCTAGCATAGTGAAGCCTCCTGGTAAATCTTAGTTTCATCTCTGACTCAAGAGGAAACATTTAACTTGAGCATCAGCTAGCATTTGTCCAAAGGGGAAACAAGCTGAGCTTTTACAAAGAGAAATGAACAGAGGCTGCCAAATTCACAAATATGTATGGAATGCCACTTGCTGGAATATTTCAAGGAGAGAGACAGGAAGAAATAGATTGCGGTAAAACAAGAATCAGAAATTGAATATGAGATGCATTATTTTCAATGTAAGAGAAGTAAATGGTATTGCATCTGTGTAAGAAACAAGAGTCAACAGAAAAAAAGTTAATGAAGAACAATCCCTATTTTGACAGGGATAAAAAGAAAGGAAAGTGAAGATAGACTAAAGAAAGAGAACAGATGAAGTAACTATTTCTCCCACTGCAAACAGACAGGCACAGGAAATAACTCAGCAACAAAGCAAGATCCCAAAGTTACAAACTGCAGCAGAACTCCCACAATGCACCTGGACAAGTGATTTTTTTAAAAAGAATTCCTACAATCCCCAAGGCAGCTAGGTGGTATAGCAAATTGAGTGTCTGATCTGAAGTCAGGAAGATTCATCTTCTTGAGTTTGAATCTGACCTCAGAAACTTACTGTGTCATCTTGGGCAAATCACTTAAATCTCTTCATTTCAGGTTCTTCATCTATAAAATGAACTGAAGAAGGAAATGGAAAACCATTGCAGTATCTTTTCCAGTAAAACCCCAAATGAGATCTTGAAGAGTTGGACATGACTGAAATGACAGATAAACCACAACAAACCACAAGGGCTTATCAAAGCAGAAGGAATAAATAGAGCCTGAACTAAACAGATCCAAGTGAAATTTGATTAGATTAAAATGATTAAATTCTGGAGAAGAATTTGGAACTATGCCTACAAGGCAATCAAACTGCCCATACCCTTTGATCCAGCAATACCACTACTAGTTCTGTATCCCAAAGAGATAAAAAGGAAAAATGACCTATATCTACAATATAGTGGCTCTTTTTGTTGTGGTGGCAAAAATTGAAATTGAGGAAATGCCCATCAGTTGGGGAATGGCTGAACAATCTATGGTATATGAATAGGATGGAATATTATTGTGTAAGAAGAAAGGAGGAGCAGGTAGATTTCAGAAAAAACCTGGAAAGATGCATGAACTGATCCAAAGTGAAATGAGCAGAAGCAGAAAACATAGTAACAGAAATATTGTGTGATAATCAACTATGAATGACTTAGCTCTTCTCAGCAAAAGAGTGATCCAAGACTAATTACAAAGGACTCTTCAAGGAAAATGTTATCCACACCCAGAGAAAGAACTGCTAGACTCACTGGGGATCAAACCATACCATTGTGACTTTATGTTTTTCCTTTTGGTCTGTTTCTTCTTTTACTACTATGACTAATATGGAACTATGTTTTACTCAATTGCACATATATAACCTATATCAAATTGCTTACTGTTTTAGCAAGAGAGGTAGGGAAAGGAGGGAAGGAGAAAAATCAGCAGCTCAAAATTTCGTAAAAAAATGAATGCTATTTTTTTACATATTATTGGAGAACTAAAATAGTATTTAAACTATAATGAATAAAGATAAATATCCATATTTTCTTAGATTATTCTTTGTCCATATGTTTCTAGTATCCCAGAAAATGACTCCTGGTAGCATTTCCATGGTGAGCAGAAAAGCCCAAGAACCCTATCAGTATAGCACACTCAGAACAAAAGGTCCAAAATATCAAGGGAATTAATGAAAAGAAATACAAGAGAAGGTGGCCTAGCTATACCAGATCTTAAACTACTATGAAACAGCAATCGTCAGAACTATCTGGTAGTGGCTAAGAAATAGAGTGATGGATCAGTAGAATAGGTTAGGTACACAAGACACAGTAGTCAATAATCTATTTGATAAACCCAAAGACTCTAGCATCTGGGAAAAGAATTTACTTTTTGATAAAAAACTGCTGGGAAAACTGGAAAATAGTATAATAAAAACTATGCATAGACCAATATCTTATACCATATACCAAGAAAAGTACAAAATGGGTACATTATTTAGACATAAAGGGTGATATTATAAGCAAATCAAGACAGTAAGGCATAGTTTACCTGTCAGATCTAGGGAGAATGGAAGAATTTATGACCAAACAAGACATAGAGAACATTATGAAATGTAAAATGGATAATTTTGATTAAATTAAATTTAAAAAAGTTGTTGCACAAACAAAGCCAATACAACTAAGATTAAAAGGGAAAAAAATCTGGGAATCAATCTTTATAACCATTGTAAGGGCCTCATTTCTCAAATATACAGAGAACTGAGTCAAATTTATTATAATACAAGTCATTTCCCAATTAGTAAATGGTCAAAGGACATGAACAGGCAGTTTTCAAATGAAGAAATTAAAGCTATAGTCATATGAAAAAATATTTGAAATCATTATTGATTAGAGGAATTTAAATTAAAACAACTCTGAGGTACAACATCACCTATCAGATTAGCTAACATCACAAAATAAATGATAAATGCTGGGGAAGATATGGGAAAATTGGAAAACTAACACATTTTTAGTGGGGTTGTGAACTGATCTAAACATTCTGGAGAAAGATTTGGAACTATGGCCAAAGGGCAATCAAACATTTACCCTTTGATCAAGCAATACCACTACTATGTCTAAAACCCAAAGAGATAGTAAAAGAAGGAAAAGGACACTGGTACAAAAATATTTATAGCAACTCTTTTTTGCGGTGGCAAAGAATTAGAAATTGAGGAGATACCCATCAATTGGGGAATGACTGAACAAATTGTAGTATATGAATGTAATGGAATACTGTTGTTCTGTAAGAAATGAGGAGCAGGTAGGTTTCAGAAACAAACAAACAAAAACTTGGAATGACTTACATGAACTGACACTAAGTGAAATAAGCAGAACCAGAAGAACACTGTATACAGTAACAGTCACGATGAATGATGATCAACTTTGATACATTTAGCTCTTCTCAGCAGTGCACTGATCTAAGATAATTTCAAAATATGTATGAGGGAAAACGTTATCCACATCCAGAGAAAGAACTATGGAGTGTGAATGCAGATCTAAGCATACTATTTTATCTTTTTTTGTTTTTTTTTTCTTTATCATGTTTTTTTCCCTTTTGTTCTGATTCTTCTTTCACAATATGACTAATGTGGAAATCAGATAGCATGCTGTCTTAGTGAAGGGTGTGTGGAGGGAGGGGGGACAATTTAGAACTCAAAATTTTATAAACATGAACATTGAAAACAAAATAAATTTTAAAAAATAAGAACAAAAGCCTTGCAAATTATCTACGAGGGACTATTTTTCATTTTGTATTTTCTGTATTTGCATCTTACTATGTGCTTATCAACTGTAAGCTCATAAATGTTTTTTTTTCAATAAAAAAAGGAAGATAATACTTGATTAAAAAGAAACCTGCATACCCCAATCAGTGGTCCTACTTCCAGCCGGGCCCATGTAGCCAAGTTTCAGACATTCCTGCCCACAACAACTTCATCCACCCAAAACTGGCTACATCTAGGTCAGGCAAGCAACTTAGTTGCAGCAGCAAATTACCTTAAATAAGAGATAGACAAGTGTCACAAGTATTAAACCACCAGGACCACCTCCTTTTTGATCTCAATTAAGGAAGCCCAAGAATGTGATTCCAAGGATTCCAGGAGTAACATCACCTTCCCAACCAACCTTCTTCTAACCTATTTCCTCAAATATACAAAAGAAGAATATTTGTGGAGATACCACTATTCAATTGTATTTAATGATGGATGCTACAGCCCTACTTCCTACTGAAGACCACCAAAATGAAGCTTTATTTTACACCTAAGTCACTGGTACAATCAAATGATTCAACACTAGTAATAGGTATGGTTTTAGCAATGGAAATGACATTAAGAAGATGAATTGCCATGTACTTTGCTTCTGTGTCCTAAGGATCATTGGAATTTTCTATCTAATTTATAGCTAAAGCCTCTTATATATGTAGTCTCCCTTTATTATAATATCAGTTCCATGAGAGCAACTATTGTCTGGATTTTTTATTTGCATTTCCAGAATTTGTCACACTTCTCATATTTTATTTTCTCACGCTAAGGTGCTTTTTAAGGTACTTTTCTCATCCATTTATCTATTCATTTATTCATGGCAGCCTTTTGTTCTTGTCTATTTTCCCCCCAATTTTCCAATATTCAGTTTTTTTTTTTTCAGATTTTAAGTGGGTAATATTGGTGTGGGCAGGGGTGCCTAGATTGTGTTTTTTTTTTTAATATGCCTATAGATAGCTTTGATTACTAGGAAGACTGTCTAGTCATATCTTTTGAACATTTATCAATTGAGAAATGACTTTTATGTCTATTAATTTGATTCCATTCTCTATATATTTGAGAAATGAGGTTTTTATCAGAAAAAAAACCATACTGTAATTTTTTCACATTTATGATTACTGTGTATTCACTTCATCCCATTTTTCACTGTGTTTATCCTATTATCTCTCTCCTTTCTCCTACTCATCCTCAAAAATGTTTTGCTTCTGACTACTGTCTTTCCCAATCCACCCTCTCTTCTATCAGTCTTATCTTCTTTTATATTCTTCCCCTTCTACTTTTCTGTAGGGCAAGATAAATTTCTATACACAATGGAATGAATATGTTAATCCATCTTTGAGCCAATTCTGATGAGAGTAAGGTTCAAGTACTTCCCCATGTCTCCAATCTTCTCCACTGTAAAAGATCCTTTTTGCTCCTTTTATGTGAGCTAATTTAGCCCATTCTACCTTTCCCTTTCTTCTTCTCCCAAAGCATTCCTCTTTTTCCCTCCTTAATTTAATTTTTTGGGGTATCATCACATATTTAACTCACATCCATGCTGTAACAGTAATGGAGATTTGAAGATCTTCCCTGCCCCTTGTATTGGCAAACAGATACTTGGCAGCTTGTTTCAAGTTCATGACTGTATCAAGTCTTAAGATCCAGAACTTGTGAATCCCACAACAGGAGACAGTTGCTGATGTAACAGGAAGGGATGCAACAGGGAGGAACTAATAACTTATATAAGGAAAATCCCAAGCTAGAGAGCCAGAATTGCTGAGAACTGCTAGGATCCTGAGAACTTCTGAATTGCTATGAATTGAGAACAGAATGGAAAACAGAACTTGTGGTGGCAGAACAGAGAATTGAGAACTGAGAACTGAACTGAGAACTGAACTGAGTACTGAGAAGAACTGAGAAATGAGAAGAGAAGAGAACTGGGAGGAAGCATGGCTGTGGTGCTGATACTTTGTCTGTCTGTTTTAATGCTACTTTGTTAGATTCATCTGTGATAGAGGACATTGCTGTTGTTACAGAACCCTAGGACCTTACTGTTGGTTCAAAAGCCTTGAAAGAGAATTTTCTTGTTGTATGTTTACAGAAATCCTGGAGGAAGGTCTTACTGACATTTTACTTTATATCTAAATCATGTACCCATTTTGACCTTATCTTGGTATATAGGTTGTAAGATATTGTTTTATGTCTAATTTCTGCCATACTATTTTCTAGTTTTCCTAGGAGCTTTTTTTTTTTTTATTCAAATAGTGAGTTGCTATCTCAGAGGCTGGAAAATTTGAGCTCATCAAACATCAGATTACTATAATTATTTACTGCTGTGTCTTGTGTACTTTGCATTCCGTAGTTTCTTCAACTGAGCTTCTTAGGACCTGGTTTGCAGTTCTGTCAAGAGCTGAGATACTCTTCTGAAGCTTTTTAATGAACTTTAAAAAAATTTGACATCAATAACTGAGTACAAGTCTCCGGATGTCATCTCCTCAGGGCAGAATTAAGTGTAATAGTCATTCCTTTCATTTGGGATACAAGGCTAATCTTAAATTACTTGCGAAAGAAGACATAGTAAGTTTCCTTTAGATTCCCAGATAGCACTTGTAAGCTCTTTGCCCACAATTGATGTTTATGTTTATTGATTTGTTGGCTTTTAATGCACTAAAAAAGAAAAGAAAAAAGTAGAAAAAATGAAATGAGAAAAATGTTTTATAGTTTATCCATTCTCAATATCAAGTAACATTAGATAGGGTCTCAGAAGTATGTTTCTTTTTTTTTTTCCTACCATTAAATTCCTCCTGTGCCAGACAGTGGCAAATAAGGAGAGATTCAACTCATTTAAAAATAAATCTCTTACAGTATTACATCATTAAAGAAACAGAAAAAAATATTCTTCTTTTTACAGTGATGACTCAGATTTCTAAAGCTGTTTTAGATATTCAGTTCCCGGCTAAACATCATGAAATGTGGTTACTCATCATTAGCTTTTATCTCAAAGACCTTCTGGCCATTTAAAAATGGACAATGGAAAAATCTATTTCTCTCTGGTGGGAGACATTCTTCCTTCCCAGTAATAGGTTCCTTCAGGAGTTTTGCACAGCTATATTTTCCTCTGGCTCACAAATCCATTTGTACTAGGCCTTTCTTGTATCTAGAAGATTTGTTTCCATTTTCCTTTCATTCTTTCCCATGTGCCTTATTATCTATGAATGTTTTAAACCCTCCTGGTGTACATTCACATTTTAACATTCAGTGCAACTCCTTATTTCCCATTGGGAATGGAGAGCACTAAGTTTTGCTTATCTTACAATGATTTGGACACAAAGAATAGCAATCTTTTTCACCTGCACATTTATTTGTTCTTCATGGTTGTCATCTTGGAACACCACAATCTCTGAAGAATTAAAAGTATGGGTGAACCATAAGACAATAAAGAATAATATTGAAGGTGAATAGGTTGCAAAATATTTCTAATAGTGACCCACTCACAAGAAATTGTCTCTTCAAAGAAGCAAAGTGGACAAGATCTCACAAATCTCTATGAAAAGTCACTGAAGGAGGAATGGGAATCTCTCAAGAATGGAGTTCCAGAATTACAGTGAAAAAACAACTATGAAGTAAACCACATGGAGGAGTTTCCCCAAAAGATTGATGTTAGGCCACAGATAACTCACTGCTCCAAATTACATTTTAAAATACATATAGAAAATAGCCCAGAGAATAGAGTGCTGGACCAGAAATTAAGAAAACATGAGTTCAAATCCTACCTCAGATGATTCTTAAAAATCTGATCTGGTCAATTCACTTGATTTATTCCTGTCTTAGTTTCTTTATCTATAAAAAAGGGATAATAACTGCACCTGTACCACAGGGTTATAATGAGCATTAAATGAAATAATATTTGTAAAGCACTTTGCAAATCTTAAAGCATTATACACTATGATGATGTTGATGCTGATATTAATAACTATGGGGGATAAAAATGTATGGGGGATAAAAATGTATGGAATTGTCTTATAAGAATAGTTTCAGGAATGCTAAAGCTCAGAATAACTCAAGCTGGCAAGAAATGCTAAAAAAAAAAAATACCAACCCCAAAAAAGGGTTTTTATCTATATTAGGGAGAAGAGGTGAGTCAAAGAAAGAAAGATAATACTGCTTGAATTGGTTAAGATAATGATAACTGATGAGAAAGCAAAATCAGCTGCTCAGATTTTATCTTCCTTTGGTTTTTCCCCACCAGGGAGAATTATCATTGAACCAGAGAAGGTAGAACAAAAAATATTCCTAGGGAGTGGATACTCAAAATATGTGAAGAGGTAATAAGAAAGCATTTAACTGCCTTCGATGAACTAATTAAGTCGTTAGGCCAAGGAGAATTTCATGCTTAGGTACTAAAAGAACTGACAGAAATGATTGCTAAGCAATGTTTAAAAGAAGAAAGACAACAGAAGAAATACCACAGGGTTTCAGAGAAGTAAAGTTAGTGGAGTCTGTGAGTTATAGGTTAGTGAACTTGATTTAGATTGCTGGCAATATTTTAAGAGATATCGTTTAAACATATCTGGAGAAAGAAGTGATAACAGATAAAGATTCTTGAAAAATAGGACTTATCAGAATAACCTAATTTCTTTCTTAGCCAAGTATTCCTATTTGTAGATTGGAGGAATACTGTAAATGTAGTTTATCAAATTCTGATTGATTGAACTTACAAGACACACTCCCATGTATTGTTTGACATAAAGACTCTTTAGTATATTCCTGGCTTCCTTTGAAGATCTTCAGCTAGGAAGAGTAAGAAAGATGGATTTGGAGCAGATAACCATAAGGTTGTAATGTTGTATGATGAGGCAAATCAGAATGGTAAGCTAAAATGCTGTACTAGTATTCTCAAAATATAAAATAATATAGAGCAATGATTCATAAACTTTTTTAAGTCGTAGGCACTTTTGGCAGTCTGGTGAAGCCTATATGCCTTCATAAAATAACATTTTAAAATTGCAAAAGATACCAGTTGTATGTAAATGTAATCATCAAAACTTATTTTTAAAATGTCCATAGATTTCAGGTTAAGGGTCCCTGGCCCTGGAAGGTCTCTAACAAATTGGACAGAGGCTCAATGGGAGATAAATGGAAGGAAAGAGACAGACTTACACAGTATGTGAAAATTCTGATGGGTTGTACCTGCTCTAACAAAGGAAATTCTGACACTGATAAAATCACACATTCATGGATATATCTTAGTAAAAGTATTAATGCTCTAATCTTTAAATGGAAGACTCTAAGATCCTTCAATTGAAACCTCAGAGGGGGAAAAACTGTTAAAACAAGGATATAAAGACCTATGATCAATGTAATAACTAGGATGCCCTATGTAGGGGTGGGGAACCTGCTGCCTCCAGGCCACATGTGCCTTTCCAGGTGGTGAGGCCTTTTGACAGAGTCCAAGTTTTACAAAACAAATCCTTTTATTAAGGGGATTTGTTCTCTGTGAAGTCAAAGGGCCACACTTGAGGACCTAGAGGGCTACATTTGACCTCAAGATCATAGGTTCCCCACTCCTGGTATCAAGGTAATTAGTGCTGGAGATCCACTGCTACAGAGAAAAGGTATTTCCAGTGAGTCTTTTCTTCTCATTATATAGCCAAAGGGTTTAAGTTTTAACTTTAGTATTTGACCTTTTAGTGAATAATCTGATTAAGTATTGACTGATTTGATCTTTTTGCTGTCCAAGAAACTCTCAGAAGGCTCCTCTAGCACCACAATTCAAAAGCCTCAATTCTGAGGCAATCAGTTTTCCCTATATTCCAATTTCCTCAGTTGCACATTATTACCAGAAAACCATGTCTTTGAGTGTATGGACCTTTGTCAGCAAGGTGATGTCTCTACTCTTTAGTATACTGTCCAGAATTGTCTCAGCTTTCCTTCCAGGGAATAAGCATCTTTTAACTTCATAGCTGCACTTGCCATGCTTAGTCATCTTTGAGCCCAAGAATATAAAATCTGACACTGCTTCTATTTCTTCTTCCTCTGTTTGCAAGGAAGTGATGGGACCAGTTGCCAAGATCATAGTTTTTTAAATGTTAAGATTTAAGCCAACTTTTATACTCTCCTCTTTAACCCTCATAAAGAGGCTTAATTCTTCACTTTCTGCCATCAGAATAGTATCATCACATATCTGAGATTGTAGATATTTCTCCCAGCAAACTTAATTCCAGCTTTTTTTCATCCAGCCTAGCATTTTGCATGGTATATTCTACGTATAAGTTAAATAAAGTGATAATACACATCCTTGCCATGCTCCTTTTCCAATCTTAAATCAATAAATTGTTCCATGTTCTGTTCTAACTGCTGCTTTTTGACCTGCATACATATTCCAGAGTAAACAAGTAAGGTGATCTGGTACTCCTGTCTCTTTGAAGATGATACATTTTGTTGTGATCCATATTGAACAATAATGAAGTATACATAAATGTAAAGCTGAGCACGAGCAGCTTTCCAGAGGACTGCTACTGTGAATGGTTTAAGGTTATGATTACATAGTATAGTGAACTCTCTACTTATTCAATAATAAATTAAAGCAAAACATTTACAGAAATCAAAGTGCAGCATTCACAACGTTATGACATAACAACTTATCACTAAAATGGCCACATAGTTTTCACCAAAGTGGCCACATAATTTTAAACAAAGTACAATCATTTCATAACTCAATCATTTAGTAAGTCCTTAATTCAATTTCATTTAGGAGGCTTTCCTCCTTAAGGGACACAAAGTACAAAAGTCAAAGTTCTCCACCCCTAGGTCACAGTAAATCATGATCTTCCCAATCAATGCATAGTATCCAAGTAGAGTCTTCTTTCATCTTGACTTGATGCTGGCTCTCAACTTCCATGGTTCCTCTTCTAAGGTCCCAACTCCTGCCCGAATCTGCCCAACTGTCACCTGGATTCAAGGGCAGGGAGCTCTCAGTTCCTTGTCTAGCTCCTAGTCCAGTTCTTCATCCAGTTCCTTGTCCAGTTTCCATTCCATATTGAAGTTCACAGTGTCCAGTCTACCTTAAGTCCTTCACAGTTCCTGTTTCTGGGAAGACAAATCTTAACAGAGCCAAAACAGTGTTCATAAACATTGCCGGCACTATCATTAATTCACTATCTGCCTGTGAAATCAACACAAACCCACCAACAAGATCTGAGAACTCAACACAAATCATCAGTATAGAAATCAACAGAGACCCATAAACAAGGTCCAAGAGGTCAACACAAATCATCAACATAGAAATCCACAAAGACCCAAAAACAAGGTCCGAGAGATTAATACAAATCATCAGTAAAGTCCCAGGGCCTCCAAGACCCTCCTCCAGGACTTCTGTAAACAAAAAAACCCAGAAAATTCTCTTTCAGGGTTTCCAGTAAGGTCCCAGGGCTTCTGTAGAAAGTATCACAAAGAAACATCAACACAGACAGAAGAGACAAACAGAAAGCCAAGATACCTCAAGTTTTCACCTTCTCCACCACAAGAGCTCCCTTCTCAGTTCTGCTCTCTCCAACCTGGGCCTCTCTTTATATATGGTCATGAGCTCTTCCCCTTCCTGTTGAGATCACAAGTTCTAGGATTCACAAATTGTGGGATTCACAATTTCTGCTTCTCAATCATTGGCAAGGCTCAGAAGAAACTTGGACTGAAAGCAATTAATACAATAACAACAGCATAGTAAAAACAATCAGTTTGAATTCTATAAGAACTAAGATAAATGTAAGGACCATTCATGACTGATAATGAAAATTGTAGTGAAGGATTTAAGTTACAGAATGAGACACTTATTGCATGTAGTCACTGAGGAAATTTGTTTTGTTTGGTTATATATATTTTTTATATCAACTTTGCTTTTTTTTTTTCTCACTGGTGCTGGGAGAGTTAGAAGAGCAAATAGTTCTCTGTTAATTTTAAAAATAGAGTGTTTAGGAGTGCTATAGATAGGAAAAGATGAATGCATTTTAAATTGAGGTCACTATATTATTAGTGCTACTTAAGTGATTTACTTTATTACAAAAGACCTCTTGTGTAGTATGTGTTAAGAAATGATCTAAGATCATAGAGCTAGCAAACATCAAAGTTAGTAACTGAACCCAGATATTCCCAATTAAAAATACAGGATTGTGTAGACAATAGAAGAAAAAGAACTTAAAGGATTACTCAAGGAAGAGTATCCTTATCATATAAGGGAAAGATAAGTGGATTGGGAATCTGGAGATCTATGACTTATCCCTGAAACTGTTGATATTAACTTACTAGCCAGATCTTTGAACAATTTTGATGTTTATTTTTTTTTATTTGTACATGAAGCATTTGGATTAGGTTTTATCTTCATCTTTTTTTTTTTTTTAAGATTCTATGATTTCATGGCAATATATTCAAAACCTTCAGAATCCCATAGGATATATGCATGTGACAGTTCAGAGATGCATACTGATATACAGATTCTCACTGTATATGAAGAGACATGTTCCGTTAAAAAGCAGACTGGCTGAGGATTCACAAAATCATGTTAGTTGGCTGTTCTATCTGGGCTTTCTTTTTAAACTGCCATGCCCATGATATATTAACTCTGGCTCATTTTAGGGCCTTTACTTTTATTTACACCTATTTACAAGATGAAATCTTCCATATCTCATATTCTGACTTTAAACAAGACAGCTTTCTTACAGAGGAGAGGCAGAAGTGGTTTCTGTAGTGATGAAACCATGTCAAACCTCTCATGACTGGGGTGATGGGGGAAGACATAGGAGAGAGCAGATTGGGGGAGGGGCTATATAGTGGGATTGCTGTTTTGGGGTGGTGGGTAGGGGAAAGATGGGAAGAAAATTTGTAACTCAAAATCTTGTGGAAATGAGTGATGTAAACAAGAAAACAAATTAATTAATTAAAAAAAAAAACCTCTCCTGACTGCATCTTTGCATACTATTCTCCTTAGTTCAGATGCATGCTAGAATCAATTAGCACAAAGATTATGTTTCAATTAAAAAATACAAATGGTCATTGCTTTTAAAATAAAATCTTAAAAAATAAAATACCTACAAAATTCCCTAGGCAGATACAATGAAATATCAAGTAATTAGACATTTTAAAAGAGATAGCATACATAAATATGAACAAATGGAATACATCTTCAAACTAGTAATATTACAGCACCAAATAAAATAAAGCTCTCATTATTCTTACTCTTGTAGCAATAGCATCTTATAAATGAAAGTATTCCTTATAATAAGTGAAGCATGAAATGCCTCTCTAACATTGGAATCAAATATCAAAAATTCATTGAAATGTTAAATATTTATTGCACCAAAATATTTGAGCTTCATATGATGCAAACACTTTCACACTAACATCATTTATAGAAAGTCATTGTAGCTGAGAACCTGAAAAATAGGGGAAAGTATATAAAATATGATCAGATGTCATTGTGAGGGAAGAAAAAAAAGAAAAAGAATGGCAAAATAATTTGGGGTTGATTTTTACTTCTATATTATTCCTGTAGATAACAGCTAATTTTGATTCAAAGTTATTCATGACAACAATAAACTGTTTAATTATTTTTCTTAGGATTATGTTTGTTATAAAGCTTCATGTATAAGAGTTTTAAAGTCAAATATATTGAAGAGTACTGACATAACTAGTGGATTAAGCCATTTCCAACTGATTTTGATAGATCATGGAACATGGAAAATATGACCTAGAATCCAAAGAAATGAAAGAAGCATAATTCCATACATAAAAAGTAACTCTTTTTGCAGTGGCAAAAAAAGTAACCTGGAAACTAAAGGAATGAGCATAAATGGGGATTCAATAAACATGTTTTGGCATGTGGATATATTGTACTACTATTTTGCTGTAAGAAATGATGAAAATAACAGTTTCAGAGAAACTTGGGGAAATGTGTGAAGTGATACAAAAGTGACATGAACAGAAGCAGGAGAAAAATTTAAACTATAACATCTAGATTTATAAAATGAACACTGTGAAAACAACAACAAAATCCAAAGACCTTAGAAGTTAGATTGATGCAATGATCAGTTGAGATTCCAGAGGACTGATGATGAAGAATGCTACCTACCTCCTGACAGAAAGGTAATAGAGTAATATACATAATGAGACACATAAAAACACGCACACATGTCTATATATGCATATACATGCATGTATATGTACACATATGCATATGTCTGTATGTGTGTGTCTTTATATATGTAGTAAACATCAAAGATTCTAAAAACAAATAAGGTATGGGGGTTTGTGTGCTCTACTTCAGAAAAAAATCATGCAAAACAGTAAAAAGAAAAAGGTGGTTGTTCAGTTATCTGGGCAATGTTCATATATATGTACATACGTTTATATTTATATGTGTGTATATATATGTATATACATATATGTATATGTGTATGTATGTGTATATATAATCACGTATAAAATAAATGAAGCTGGTAATATAGATGTGGAAAGGGATAAATGTTTTTTGAGTTGGAAAAAGGGGAGAACTATCTTTAAACAACTATAGACTTAACATTCATTCAACAAACATTTATTTAGTACCGAGAATGTGCTGGGAAATCTGTTATTCATTGGTAAGAAAAAAAAAAAATTAAAACAATCCCTGCCCTCTTTTATCTTATAGTCAATCAAAGGAGACAGCATGAAAGTAGGCAAACAAAAAATAGGTTTGAAATTCCTTACAGAGAGGAAGGAACTAGCAATGGATGGATTAAGATAGAACTGGTACAGATGTTGACATTTCAATGAAGGTATTTTGAGGTGGAGATGAGGAAAACGTACATGACAAGCACAGAGGAATAACCTGTGTAAAGGCAAAAAAAGGGCATGATTTTTTTTATGGGAACAGTAGTTTGTCTTCAAAGAGAATTAATTGCAATAAGCTTAACAAAGTTTGTCCAGAGCCTATTATGAAAGGTTTTGAATTTCAAACTGAGGATTTTGTTTTTGATACTACAGATAATTGGGACTCACTGTAGCTTCTTGACTAGAGAAGTAGCTTCTTTAGAGGTGTGCTTTAGCAATGCCATTTTTGGCAGCTATGAGGCAGATAGATTAGAGAAGAGAGCAAATGGAGACAGAGAGCAGTAGGCTATTAGTACCCTAATCTTTTTCTGAAAACCTCTAATGAGGGGCAAACCCATTAGTTCCTGAAGTATCATTTTCACTTTCAGATAGCTCTTTTAGGAATTTTTGTTCCCTCAAGCCTAAGTCTGTCTTTAAATTCTACCCTTTGCTCTGAGCTCTACTATTTTCAGAACAAAGAGAAAAGGTCTAATTCAATTTTTACACCAGTTTTTCAGATACATAATTCACTACTTTTAAAATTTCCTCTTTTTAAAGCTAAAAATCATCAGTCTCCTCATGAAATCCTTATATGACATTATCTCAAGACCATCCATCATACTAGTTACCCTACTCTGGATGCACTCTACCTTATCAATGACTTTCATTAAAAAGTAGCTCACAGAACTGAATGCAACACTCCCAATTAGGAGGCAGACTTTAAGAGCAGGACCATCACCCTAGCTGTGTACACTCTCTCTCTCTTTTCTTGAAGCACAAGATGGCATAAATATTTCGATTGCCATACCATATTGATTTCTATTGAACATTTAGTCAACCACATAATCCAGGTCCTTTAAGGCAAATTGTTCTAGATGCATCTCTCATATTGGTCTTGGGACATGCCTTTTTCATTCACATCTAAGATTTTATATTTATCTCTATTAAAATTAATCATATTAGCCCATCTCACCAGTCTGTTTAGATCTTTTTGTATCATTATTCTGTCATTTACAATTTTATTGCTGACATTCTTGATCCCCTCAGCTCTAAGTGATTTCTCTGTTTTGGAATCTCTCATATCAACCTGTCAAATTTCTCCTCCTAATGTGTCATATGGTAAATTATTTTACAGTTACTTAGGAACTTATTTTGTTCCTTAATAAATTCCTGCCTCACTGGACTAGGACTTTGTCTTGTTTCCTAGCTCTAACTCTAGAATCTAGCACAATGCATTGTACATAGTGGGTATAGTTAATGTAAAATACAATATTTTGGACAGTCAGGATAAAGTTGATATTCTTTAAATTCAGAAATTTCTAGCCTATTTAAGATAAAATACTTGAATCCATATTTGAACAATATAGAAAGGCCTATTCCTTTTATAATACCAGATGGCTTAATTGATACTTTTCTCCCCTCTCTAATCCATGATTCAAACAGCTGCCACAGTGATGTTAATAAAGCACAAGTCTGATCATGCTACTCTCTTGCCCAATAAACTCCACTGGGTCCCTATTTCCTCCAGAATTAAATACAAACTCCTTTGGATGGCAACTTAATATACTGTATAACTTGGCTCTAACCTACCTTTGCAGTTTTATTGTACAAAAGTTCCCTTTCACTAACTCCATGATCCAGACAAATTGATGGTTCTCAAGTTGACCCCATACCACTAGTGCTCTCCCTCAGCCTCTTAGAATCCCAAATATCCTTTAAATATCAACTCCCATACCATCTTCTAAAATAATTTTTCCCCTGGATCTCCCTTCCCTGCTATTATTAACTATTCCGTCATACTCCTGAAAAATACTATGTATTCGTTTTTGACATAAGCGTCTCTGCAGCTATTGTGTCCCTCAATTGAAAGTAAGCCCCTTCAGAGAAATGATTTTCTTCTTTGTCTTTGTATCACTAATGTCTAGCTTAATGCATGGCAAATAGAACAAACTTAAAAAATATTTTTAAAACAAAAGATTAATTGGCAAGGGAAAATGAGAAATGAACATGTTTTGGGGCTTTAAGCTCTTTGAGAAGATGGATTCTTTCTTTGTTTTGGTCTTTCTTTGCATCCCTAACATTAACCACGGTGCCCGGCACATGGCAGGAACTTCATAAATGCTCATTGACTGACTGATAGTCATGAAATAACACTACAATTTCCAACAATTAAAGTTGAGGACCACCAGAAGTATAATGTAGAGAAACATGGTCCGTGTAAGTAGCCTATATGACCGCCAAGGAATTGCACAAAAGTCATGGTGCAAAGGGCATTATCAAAATTGTATTTGCAGATATAGAAGTGGATTTGTCATGTATTGAGAGATAACCAATGGGACTTCCATGTGAGTCACTGGTATGTTGTGTTATTTTTTAAAAAAGAGAAGAAAACACTCAGGAGGTCCTATGGAAAACTTGAGGCAGATTTGTGGGATGTGATTGAAAAGAATCACAGAAATTGAGAGAGAAGATATGAGGAGTGGCTCATGATCCGCATCATTGTAAAGATTATTTCCATTGACAGGATCAAAGATCAACTGGTATATCAAAGTACAAAAAAAATTGCAATATTTTATTTGATTGGGGAAAATGCTCTCCCTAAGTCATTTCTACCTATTGACTTTCATGACTTCATATAAATCCCAGCTCAAATCCCATCTTTTACAATCCTTCTTGATTCTGATGACCTCCTCTGTTAATTATTCCCTACTTATCTTCTTTATAACTTGCCTGTATATATTTGTTCATATTTTCTTCTCCCCATTGAATTGTAAGTTCCTTGCTGGCAAAGACTCTCTTTTGCCTCTTTTTGTATTACCAGTGCTTCGCACATTGCTTGGCACATACTGGATACTTACTAAATATGTAATGACTGAAAAGATTTGAAGCATGTATTACTGGTTTTCCAAAGGCATAAGCCAACTAAGAAAATCTAGGATGTGAAATGGACATATACACATATACTTCTTTTTTCAAGTTTTTTTTTTTCTTTTTGGAGAGAGGAAGACAGGGCAATTGGGGTTAAGTGACTTGCCTAAGATCACATGGCTAGTTAAGGGTTGTCTGAAGACAGATTTGAACTCAGGTCCTCCTGACTTCAGGGCTGGTGCTCTATTCACTGTGCCACCTAGCTGCCCCCTACATATATATTTCTTTTCTTTTTTGCTTTTTTTTTTTGGAGGGGCAATTGGGGTTAAGTGACTTGCCCAAGGTCACATGGCTAGTTTTGTGTTAAGTGTCTGAGGCCAGATTTGGACTCAGGTCCTCCTGACTTCAGGGCTGGTGCTCTATTCACTGCGCCACCTAGCCACCCCCCTACATATATATTTCTAATAAAATAAAACATACCTTAATTTCCTTGCACATCATTATGACCATCCATTTCTGCTTTTTCTTCCAGTCTTTTTCTTTCATTCCCATATCTTACCATTCACTGAACATTTTCAGAGAGCCAGTTAACTTAAGGGTCCCATTTAAATGTCTAGACATGAATTTCTTAAACTGAGGTCTAGTATAAACATTTCTTTACTTCAGCTTAACTGAGAAAACTTCTATCTATTGTATTTTTTCTTCTAAGTCTCAAAGGATAGTCAGCATTACAAAAAGAAAAATTAGGAATTCACGGTATTTCTGAACTTTTAAAGAAACAGCCAAACTGCCCAGTACCTTTCTTTTCTCTTCTCTTCCTCTAGCTTAATGGAAATGTGTTTCAAGGAGCACTGCCTGAAGCCTTGAGAAAAACTGATCTTCATTTGCATTTGTACCTTTTTTTTTTCCTTGCTGAAGATGACTGGGAAAAGAAGAAAAAAATGTTAACCCTTTGACATCAGTTCTTCCTGTAAACCATGTCCCCATCCTGATAATAAAGAAATATTCTGTGTACTGTATCTAATTGGTCGTTATGTAACAGTAGCCCATTTAAGAGTCTGGATATCTACTGATTGCTGTCTATAAAAGATATTTTAATATGTATGCAAGGCTGGACATGGTAGCACACTCTTATATTATTTGTTCCTGGTCGTGGTAGAGGCAAAGCAATCACTTCAGCTCAGGAGTTTTGAGCTATGGTAGAGTTAAAGCCCACTGGGCATTTGCAGAGCAAGGAACTTATATGGTAAGACCTCAAGGAGGAGGAGATCGACAGTTAGTCTGTCGGCTCAGGTCAGAAATAGAGCACATTGAAGCTTCCATGCAGATCAGCAATGAGACTGGGTCCATCAATGAGTATTCCCTCAACTTTAAGAGTAGATGAGATTGAGTTTCTTAAATAAGTGAGTAAATAAATACATAGATAGAAAGATGAATGAATAAGTAGATAAATGCATTCGTAGATATACCTACATACACAAATAATACATAGATAAAAAGAATGGAACAGGGTCAAAATGAACCTTATATTAATAGTATACTTTTTTATTTTTACTTTACAGCTTATATAAAGGTGAATTCCAAATGGATTCATGAACTATGTACAAAAGGTCGTATCACAAACAAACTAGAGAAAAGGGGATAAAAAAAA
>CM053586.1:54354447-54401689 GCA_028646515.1 Pseudochirops corinnae
AGGAATTAATTATGTCATTCTTCTTTAGGATGAACAATTCTAACTCCTTCAACGAATCTTCATATGTCATGATTTCCTTCCACCACCCTAATTGAACTTCAGCCTATCAGCATCTTCCCAAAAATATAGAAATTATATCCATTTCTTCCCAGATAAAGAACCCAGATAGAGTCTGACCAGCAGAGAGTATATAGCAAGACTAGAATTTCAATGTAATATAGAGAACATTTGTGAGCATGTTCTTTGTGTCCTTTTCCTTTCCTATTATCTTTTCTGTCCTCCTGTGTCTTTACTCATACAATCTCCCAAGTCAGAAGTGGACTTTGGCCTTCTATGTCTATCCACAAAAAAAATCTCTCTGTTTTAACAATGCTCAATTTAGATGGAACCCATGCTACAAATTCTGCCTTGCCTATACCCCATCTCTTTTCTCATGATGAGAAACACTCCCCCTCCTGGATGATTCTTTTAAATATATTTAACTCTCCTTGGCATCATAGCTATTTACATCATTGTCTTCATTATTGCAAGCTCATTGAAAGCAGCATCTTATTATTTCTCTTTTTACCCCTGAGCACATTACACAAATTATTGAGAATTGAACAAATGAGTCCTCATTGAAACATATTATATATAATGGAAAGACATCCTGAAGTAGTCAAAAGACCTGGATTTGGATCCCAGCTTTGATACCTATCAGTTGTATAATCTTGAGTATGCCACTACATCTTTTTTTAGATGTAAATTATTTTTCATCTGTCAGATGAGGAGCCTGGACTACATGTTCTCTAGGAGGTTCCAGATCTCAATTCCAGTTCTAAATCTGTGACCTAATCTTGTGTTCCCAAAGCTGGCTAAAGGAAAGGTAATTACCTTCCCAACCTTCACCACCATTCCCTCAAAAGAAACAAAGGCAGGATTTGGACAATAAGTGGAAAAGTATATTTTTTTAAAAGGGGTCTACATTGCTTTCTTCTACTGTGCCCTATCATTGAATACTGAGATCGTTTTGAGCTGGTGACATGAATTTTGACATTTTTTTGTATAAAAGAAGACAAAGAAGAAAAATTCCAATGGCTTGTAATAAGACATATGATATAGCCCTTAATAAGATATTTTTAATTCTTGGCAACACATTTCATTCTTCATATTTCTGTGTTTATACTTTTTTTAAAAAGGAAGAACATTTTTAAACGATTGATAAAATGAATGGATTGAAATTCAGTTGGAAAATCAAGTCCCTGGAGCTAGCATTTCACTAATACAAAATATATATTCTAATGAGCTCTGGATGATCTAGTTTGTAGATTACCTTGGCCTTTCACTTTTTCCTTCCTTTAGTATTGTACGCCATTTATTGCCTTCCTTACTCATTAAGACTTTCAACAGATGGATTGCAGAGTAAAGGGAAGGCAGATTAAGTTCAAATTCCATCATTTTAAGCTTTTAAAACTGAGTCCTTTCTCAGTTATTCTTAGGAACTAATCATTCGCAAACTTTCCTAAACAAGTTAGACTAAGAGTTTCATGTTTATTTTAGGGTGGTACTGTTTTAACTGCAACTAAGTTTTTATTGCCTTCCCTAGGGCTGCTCTTTTGCAGATCATTTGAACAAATGTTGATTTCTGCATTTACAGATATATAAACCAAATCATAAATTGCTAATTTGCATCGGCTGTCAACAATCTGTGCTTTGGTGAAATTCCTGCCAGGGCTTTCCCTCTAGTATCCTGAATAATCAAGATTTGGTTGTATTTTAAATGACTCTGTAACCCAAGAGCTTCTCTAATTACACAATTGCTTAAAATAAATCTTTAATACAATACTGAAAGGTATTAATATCATATGAGGGAAAAATAATTTTGAAGAAGATGGTTTTCTTTCAAGCTATTTGGAACTGAAATCTTCTGTGCAATAAAAAAAAAAAGACCAGCAGGCCATTAGAGAGCAAGCAGGAATGACATTTGTAGCCAAGGCTTCCACACACTCATTAAAAATGTGCTGAAATGACAATATTGGATACAGATTAGAAGTTTAATGTAACATCCCAAATGACCTTGATCTTCATATTTGGAAAACTTCAAAGTGTTTATTCAGTTCATTTTTTTAAGCCTATTGTCAAAGGCCTAAAGAAAGAAATAAAACAGAAAAAAAATTATCCAAATAATAAGCTCATTAAATCTATCTGATATGTAACATATATGTAGTTTGTGTTTATATATATATATACACATATATGTTTATAGATATTTTATATATATATACATTATATTTATATATGGATATATAGATACATATTTACAGTTAACTACAGTAATCAAAAATCATAATTTTCTACCACATATTCTTTTTAAATAGATGTAAGGCTTTAGGGAAAAAAATGTCTACAGGGCATAGTAAGCCCATGTGACAAATCTGTAAGATACCTGACGTAGAAAAGTGATATTCTTTTTATTCCTTCAAGTCACCCAGCAAATCCAGAGATATTTATAGATATAGTGGAAGACCTTGTTTGCTGATCTGTCCAGATAGCTACAAGACTGTGAATTTCCCGAGGGAAAGGAATCTGTCAGTTTCATAGTTTCTGACACATAGAAGTTGCTTAATCATTGCTGTGTTGAATTGAGCTGTTATTACATAGGATCTCAGAAATGGAAGAGCCCTCCTATGTCAATTTTTCCAATGCACAATAGAACAGAAATCCTCTCTACAACATCCACCCTATGCTTGAATATAGCTCTAATTGTTATAAAGGTTTTCTTTGCACTCAGCCAACATTCCACTTTTAGCAAATTCCATCCAAAGCTTTGACCTCTTCTCTTTGGCATTGTACAGAGCAATTCAATTCCTCTTTCATGTGATAACCTTACAAATATTTGAAGATTGTTATGCTGTCCTCCCTAAGCCTTCTCTTCACTTCTTCAGAATAATCAGTCACAATTCCTTTGGTCAATCCTCCCATGATATTGTTTTCAATCTTCCCATCATATCAAATATCCTTTCATCCACTATTCCCCTTTTGTTAATTTGCTTTAATTCAATAAACATTTATTATGTGCATACCATGTACCAGACCCTGTGCTAAATGTTGGAAATACAGGAAGAGACAAAAGATAGTCCCTTCAGTAAAGGATCTCGCTTTCCTAAAATGTAGAAATTCCAGAACTGAACCCGGTACTCTAAAGGCATTCTAACTTGCATGTGAGTCTGAGGGGGGTCATTTGTAACTATCAAGAAGAACAATTCCACAAAGTATAAATATGCAGAGTTAATGATAGGGTTCAGAATTGAAACTTTTTTTTTTCTCTGTAATGTCCTAGATCTTTGAAAATTCTCTCTGTTTTATGTTGAAGACACTTCACATCCTTGTTAGGGGCTAGGAGAATTTATGAAATCTGAGGTCATACACATTATTTTTACTTTGAAATAAAATAATTGGAGAATGCGCATATATAATCATGTCATAAATGATTGAAGCCTAAATTTGTAGTGGATTAACTTTAAACTATTATGAAATTTGTGTTTTCTTGGAGCAGAATGCTCTACCCCTTCCTACCCCAACTCCAAGCCTATGTCACACATCTTTCATGGGAAAGTCCTAGAAAAATGTATTTCATTAACTAAAATACGGCTTAGCACAGTGTAGATCCTTAGTGAATATTGAAATACAGACAGAGCTGAATGGCCTTGGAGACCAATTATTCACAAGCCATCCATTTTATAGATTAAAACAAAACTAACAAAAAGCAACTGAAATCCAAGTATTTGGTTTGTCTAAGATCACATAGGTAGTAAGTATAAGAATCAAGATTTGAAGCTAAATTCTCTGCTGAAAAATCCAGGGCTCTTTCCATGGCACAACACTGTCTTAATTGATTTAATTTCTATAACAATTATTTAAGAATTATTTCTTACCACCAATACTATGAAGAAAGATTAATATATGCATGTATACACATATGAGTACATGGATAGACACATATATAATGTGCATATACATATACATGTGTATGAATCCTTTAAAATTTTGATCTATACTTCCTGTGTATTTGTTATTTCATCACTTCTGGTATTCCTTCCAGGACTGAAAATAGGACAATCTGTTTTGGGGATTCTATCTGCTCCAAATAAATCTGATTCCCAATGATACACACATTAAAATAGTAAAGCTGATCCTTCTTAACCCAAAGACCACCAAAATAAAAGACATTCCTTTCTTCTTAGGAAGAAGGAAGTTGATTGAGCTCAGCTGTTTGGGATCTTCACTTGTTATTTTCTTGTAACACATGCTATCAGGAATAAAAGAGGATTCATCTTCATTATCATCTTCCCATTAGGACTAAAAGTGTCCTGGACAGATTGTCAATTTCTCTAACTTTATTATAAGAAGGACAGATAAGAGCTAAGATTTGCTGAAAATCCTACTAAGAAAACAAAGTTTTGATCTTTGATTTAATCTTTTTTATTTTTTGTTGATATGCTATCATCATTGTCTATTGATGAATGTGTCATGCTGGGGACATAAATTCACCTATACCATTTATGCCACATGCTTTCCTTGATTGTAACAACAACAACAAATAGATAATTTTCCCCTAGATATCTCTAATTATTAATAGCAAACAAGATATAAAACAGAGAGAGGCACTATCACCACAAGTGTTTACCCCTGAGGAGGCTGTCAACTAAGAATTCAAATCAATCATGAAGTCCCTATCAGTGATGAGAGTCCCCTAGATGTTTCTGTTTGCAGATGGCATTGTACTGATTTTTGAGCCTTTTAAAGTAATAGTCACTAAAAGGAATTTACACAAACTATCCTTACAGAAAAAAAACAAGGAGATGAAGAATGTCCATACAATTGGATAGAAAAACCATGACATCAGCACACTCCACAAATGGATAAGAATATAAACTAAGAATTTTAAAAGCAGAAGCTGCTTTATTACCTTTGGGAAACTATAGAGTTCAGTTAATGATTCCATGTTTTCCCTGAGACATAGATCCATCTTTTCATAATATCAAGATTCTTATATATTTATGTTGTATAGTTGTGAATCAGTGAATATTATGACATCTGAAAAAATTAATTTGAGGAGCAGCCAAATGGTCATTGACAAGCTAATGATAGGCAGGGTCCAATACATTAAAAAAATGGAGAATTGGGCAGGAAACTCAAATATTTTAAGGTTGCTGTCACAGAAATGGATAAAAAAAGAAAAGATAGGCTGGTTCCCTAATGCAAAAAAGAGATAACAATTAGACTGCAGGTGTGTTCCTTTGTCATCAGCATTATTTGAAAGATAGTCCATGGGCAATATATTAACTATAATATTATAAAGATCTGTGCTCTCATTAGTGCAGGCATTCCTGAAGATGTAGACTATATGGCTTCTACAATTTAGTAGACAGTCTTTGTGAGTTACCATGGCTTAAAAAATTAAACATTCTTCAATCATTTGGTGATGAGCATCTCTGAACCTATCCACCTATCCACCTGTCTACCTACATACCTATCTATCTATCTATCTATCTACATTAAGAAACACATCAAGCAGTCCCACCCTCCAGCCCTATTCTCTACCTCCAAGGCTTTGTTTTCATATGGAACAGGTCCAATATCAAGATTCTAACTCAGAAGGATAATTATTTTTGTTTTTTGTATCAGTATATCATCACCTGAGGTTTATTCCAAGGAAGTCCCAACTAAAGATTAGGTATAGTTCCACTTATGTTTCCCTCAATATATTGGATGGGTATCCAGTTCATACAAAAAACACTTAAGATACCAAATGTGTATCAGTTATACGGTAGCTTTTATTTCATGCCACAGAAACTTCCGAAGCAGCATAGAGCTCGTGTGATTGCATAAAGAGTTTCAAAATATCCATAAAACATTCAAAGGACTCATAGGAATTCAGAAGCAGATAGAGAAAATACAAATAGTGTAGAAATTTCTCATAAAATCCCCTTGGAAGTCAAGATAGTGTGGGAAATATAAAACAAGAAACATTTTTTCTCCTCAAACATATGATGTCTTAATTACTCTGTACTAACTTGGGCTGGCATAGTATAGTTTCCTTGATTTCCCCAAATCACTGATGCCCTTTGTTGTGCCTCCAACTGCTAGGGCCATATGATCCTCTTCTTTCTATAGCAATTTATGAGGTAATGCTGCTCAAGAAATATCACCTTCCCTGTAGAAAGTTTGATCCCTGAACTTTCAAACATCAGGAACCCACGTACTTACTTTACTCACATAAAGCAACCACCATGGTTTGTACTACTCAAGAAATCTACTACTGTCTAGAAGGCTAGGTTCTAGGATCAGATCACCTGCGAGACTGAAATCCCCCTTCACCTTCATAGTGCCTAGAACATAGTATATGCGTAATAAATGTTTACTGAATGATTTATAGAACATTGGGGTTCTCCCCTCTAGACAGGTTGCCACATACATGTTTTTCTCCCATAGCTTCTGCCAGAGGTATATCAGTTCCGTGAGTACTGCTAAATTCTGGCCTAGAAAATAACTTTTAGACATTTTATCATACAAATTGTGCTTGAGACGTAGTAAAGCACATATATAATACACATGTAATTTACTACAAGAAATTCCTTACCAGTCCCTAGGGGAAGGATAGAGTACATCAATAGGCACCCATCCCTTCCCTTCCCTTCATTCCCATACCATTCATTACTGGAATCTTCTGCAGTTCCCCAATGTATGTCCTCAGAAGACAGAAAGGTGGACAGAGTGAAAAATGGAACCTAGCATTTTGTGTCTCATTTTTTATAGGTAAATGCAAAGGGGTGGCTCTTGTAAGGAGAGTCCTCTCTCTTGAATTCCACCTAGTCAAGCATTTTGGGAGCAGACTCATTCACTGGAGACCCATAAGAGACAGTTAATTGTTCATTTTTCTCAGGTATTCATGTTCATGGCTATTCTCTCTAAGGAGAAGATAATGCTCCAATGAGGGCCACCCCCAAAAAACTCTTTTTTTATGAATGTGTGAGATACTCATTTGATTAGACTATGCATCATTAAAATGTATTTAAAACATTTATCTTCAAGTCATAGTTTATTATCTTAAACATAAAAAAATATATTTTGAAGCCTTGTCTGTTTATTTCCCAAATGCATGAAGTAACAAAAAAGGAGAACTGTTCTTTCTTTTAAAAAGAAATTGCGGGGGCGGCTAGGTGGCACAGTGAGTAGAGCACCAGCCCTGGAGTCAGGAGGACTTGAGTTCAAATCTGACCTCAGACACTTGACACACTTACTAGCTGTGTGACTTTGGGCAAGTCACTTAACCCCAATTGTTCTCCAAAGAGCAAAAAAAAAGAAAAGAAATTGCTGTCACTTAACACAAAACGCTGTCCAATTTAAAGGAAGAAACATACATCAAAAGCATGTCAGTAATAACTATTTCTAATTCTCAGTTTTCAACTATAATTTAAATTAAAATTTATTTAGTTTTGTTTTTTAGACAGATGCCTAGTTCTGAGTATTCCTAAGGCCAAGTACAGACCTACAGTAATTGTTTTGGCTCTGATTTGTTTTCCTAAATTACCTGCCATTCTACCTGTGTTATTTTAGGAAATAAAGCTTACAAGTAAGAGAAGGTGATCTAGATCTTAGAGAATGTCCTCTCTATCTGTAGGCACTGATGGTATTTACACAAGGGAATAAAAACAAATAAGCTCATACATAATGAAACAATGTTGAAGTGACAGTTGGATAGAAGTTGGCATTTAAATTGATTAAAAAATGAATTAAGACAAAACCCAGCAACATTTTCTCATATAAATATAGGCTCTATCTCTACTATGTTTACTGTTATGCTAAGGTTGGGAATGTTACATAATTATGTGATTTTTTTAAACTTTAAATATTTATTTTCATATCTAATAATGTCCTCTTCCAATGGCTCCTTCGGGTGTAGGGGTGAGGTTAAATTCATTATCACTATGTCAGGAAAATATAATGCCTGGAAGGGTCAAATTGAAAAGCCTTTAACTATAAGTTTAGATACAGATAATGCGTCTACTTCACAATAACTTGCCTTATTCAATTGCATAAAACTTATATCCGGAGTGATACACACACACACACATGCACATACGTATGTATATGAATGTCTGTTGATAAATTCCCTTTCTCGATCCAAAAACTCATGCCATGTTTGCTAAGCACTTGCCACATATTCCTTTTGAAGATCTCTGCCGTGCTGATTTCCAGAATTTTCTGGGTATTCTCTCACCTGTCATTTGGTATTTGCTATTGGGCTAGGAAGAAAGTAGCTAGTTTGCAAAATGGATGTAACAATGGTCTCGAGTCAGGAAGACCTGAATTCAAATCCAGATTCAGACATTTACTATGTATGTGACCCTGAGCAAATCAATTAACCTTTCCCTACCTGTTTTCTTATCTGTAACATGGAAATAATAGTAGCACCTTTGTTACAGGACTGTTATGAGGATCAAATGAGAAAATAACTTTAAGTGCTTTGTAAGTATTGAGATACCATATAAATGCTAGCTGTTAATTTTAGCAAGGATTAATTAGTCAATAGTTTCCCCTGTCTTTTCCCTCATATAGGTTGTTCAAATTCACTTACAGTTTTCCTAAATGTCAGGGTCCATAGTTAGTAGCTCCACTGCCAAACTCTCCTCGTTGCTCAGAAAGATGATTTGTCCAACCCTTCAAAGACAAATTGAATATCAGGCCACTTGCTGTAGCCTGAAACTTTTAACTTCTAAGTTTTATCCTGAAACTTCTCACTTCCTGGGATATTTCATATGTAACTTGAATATGTAGGCAGGTACCATTTCCATAATGATATGTGATTTTGTGAATCCAGTAGACTCCCAGAGGCCCTAAACTCAGCTTTTATGTACTACTTAGTACTTCTTAGTACCTCATTTTCCCTGTCTAGAATGTTAAAGATATTAATTTTCCTCTTTTCTTTTCCATGTTTTAATAACCAGATCCATATTTCCTTAATAAACAAATTTGGACAGTGGGCCACCCAAGAGGGCAGCACTGTTTTGGTATACTTAGCATCATCAAAACACACTGTACTCTTGAACTCCATCTTCATACATGCCCAGTCCTGGACAGTAAAAAAAGTATGAGGGGGCCCACAATGAGTTACTTTTTCTAGGCAGATGTGGCATCATCACATTAGCTCTAATTAGTTTTAATGGCTTCTGAGGTGACTTGCTTATTTGGAAACAAGGTTTTCCTCTGCTGAACTGTATAATACAGCTAACCAGAGATTCCTAATACTTTCAAAAATAAGCTCTGATGTGAACCCAGATCAATACAGTTTAGTCGAAGAACTCACATTTAGATAGCTAATCCTGCCTGATCCCACACAGACTGGACCTAGCACAGAGATAAGGCCTCTCTATCATAACTATATAAGGCACTGAAGTCATTTTGCACTAAAAGATCTTTTGTTAATTGACACAACTCATGAAATTCACCTCCAGGGCACACATTGACATTGACTCTCATTGCTCATAAATTAACCAGCCAAACTACAAAGTTTCTTCCTTCTGGTAATATTTAGCTTACTAGTAGTCTTATTTTTTTCCCCTGAAAACTGTCCAATCTCTTGAATTTTACTATCTTCTCTCAGGAGATAATTTGGGGATTGGGTGTGCCTTCTGGGTCCCAACCCTGAAGAATAAGTAGAAGGCTGGGGCCAAGATGAGCAAGAAGAGTCATTCTCACTTCATTTGGTGACTCCTAAAGGAACTGGTTCAAACCCAATTTTGTATATGAGGTCAATAAGTTGTAGAGATCAAGTAACTTCTTATCAAAGATCACATACACACAGTAAGCATAAGAGGAAGTATTTCAAAAATGATCCTCTCACTTTAGAGGTAGTACTCCCCCCACCACTCTAACATGCTACCTCTTTTATAATGATGATTAGTGCTTTTAGAACAGTGGTTCTCAACCTTCCTAATGCCAAGACCCTTTAATACTTGCATGTGGGCGTATCTGCATGTGGGTAGACGTGCCTGGAGACAGATAGAGGAGTGGTGTCTCGGTTCCTAAGACCATCAGAAACATGTATTTTCCGATGGTCTTAGGTGACCCCTGTGACCCCTGTGATAAGGACATTCAACTCCCAAAGGGGCACAACCCACAGGTTGAGAACCGCTCTTTTAGAAGAAGAAATATCCAATCAATACTAAAGTAGGATAGTGGGGTGAACCCAACAACCTTTAGATTTGTCTAATAAAAACCAATGTGGTTTGTGTGTGGGTAGAGCCAGTGAAATAGCAAAGAAAGTGATCAAAAGGTTCTCCATGGGTGATATCCACATGAACAAAACAAAAGCAATTCTCTCAAAACCATCAAACAAACGTTTGAATTACTAACAAATGTTCATAGAAATGCAAGCATTCATGATGGCTGTTCAGGATCAACAAATTGCCACTAAAAATAATAGCTTAGCCTTAAGGAAACCAGACTTAAGGACCAATGTTGATTATTTAAGAAAATGGTATTAACCCTGCAATGCATCACTCCTAGCTACAAAAGTTTAGCATATATTTACCAAGGTATATCCCGGTAGTTAGGATTAATATGATAATTTTTATGAGCTAATCACAGGAAGGAAAGTTACCCAGAGGTCAACTAGTATAGTGTTGGGCCTAACATCATTCCATATGAGAACTGGTTAAAGTAATTAAGCCATGAGAAGTCTTATGCAGGTATCTGCTTTTCCTATATCCTAATTATTACGGTTCTCTCCTTTCTCAAATTCGTTCACATATATTTTTATACTTAAATCCACCCCATAGTATGCACATTTCTTAAGGACATATGAAATTTTATCTTAAAATGTGCTTGAAAATGTCTTGTTGAATTGGGATGGCATGCAAAAGTCTTTGGATATTTAAAAGACTATCAGATAGAAAAGGGAGTTGTCTTACTTTGCCTGGACCTAGAAATTAAGAAAATGCAGATTTAGGCTTTGTGTCATTAAAAATCCCCAACATCTAGATTTTTTGACCTGGTAATAGTTTCTCTCCAGGTCTCCTCTGCAGCCAAAACTACTGAAGACCAGGAGAATAAAGTTCTTGTCACCTGAGTGCTTGGCATTGTCAACTGATTATATCATCAAAAATGAATATGATCATCAATAAAAATTCAATGAAATACTGTACATTATTTTGCTACTGAACCCTAAAAACCATTTAAACTTTCTATCTGACTTGTACTGGAAACTTATGTTTATATAATCTCTCCACCAGTAGAATGTTGAGAACAGAGACTTTCTTCCTTTTCTTTCTGTACATCCAGTTCTTTGCACAGTGCTCTGAATAGAATAAGCTCTTATTTTCTAATGTATTCATCAGTTCATTCAATGTTACTCAGACCTGTGATTTCATTTATTGAGGCAGTTAGCTGGTATAGTGGCTGGAGTGTGAGGCCTGGAGTCTGGAAGACTTGAATTCAAATTCAGCCTCAGACACTTAATAATTAGGTAACCTGGGGCAAATCTTCAGTTTCCTCAATTGCAAAATCAGAATAATGAGAGCACTTACCTCCAAGGGTTACTGAAAGGATCAAATGAGATAATATTTGCAAATCCCTTAGCATAATGCCTAGCATTTAGTATGTTACATACATGTTATTCATATGTGTTAGCTATAATAACGATTATTATTTTATATGTATCTCCTTTCTCTGGAAAATCATAGGCACTTGCATCTGAAGCTACTAATAGCTAACACCTTATTGTCTTAAGCAACTGTGTAATGCATTGAGAATTAGAATGATTTGCTCAGTCAAACCAAGGTATGTCAGAGGTGGGATTTGAACCTAGTTTTTCATGATTTTGAGGGCAACTTTCTATCCACTCCAAACTGCCTCTCTGACAATATATATTTTGGTCATTTGTTCATGTTGATATTTTGTTTCTCTCTTTGTGTGGCATTAAGACATTTAACAGCATCAGCTTTAGGTATTAAATTTCAAAACAACATGAAAGAAATATGAATAACCCACTGATTGAAAATGGTTCAATAAAGAATTTACAGAGTTAAACTCAAAGATAAATAGGGTTTTGAGACAGTGTACTTTTGACTGTTTTATTTCCTTGATGGATTAAGCAATAACTTATTTATAATATGCAAAATAAATTTAATATACTCTGTGACCTAAAATAAAATCATACCATATTCACTTCAACCACAAAATGAGGCAACTTGGACTTAGATTTTTTTTTTTTTTTGTGGTTCTAGAGAGTAGTCACCAAGCTCAATCCTTCAGCTATTCTCAGCATATCCTGCCCAACTTGCAGCCTATTATAGCTAACTGAGACTTAGTGTTCTCCACGATTAGCCTTCAGTGAGTCAGGAGTCTGGAGGGAATAAGATTGAGAAAGTCCCAGTTCCATTTTTCAGTAGCTTAATGAGGTGAATGAAAGAGTTTGAAAAAGCTCAGTTGACTGATTCCCTGGCATGAAGCCATTACGGAACTCCTCATTAGTGTGTCTCTCTCAATCTTTTCTAAATTAAGGTGATCTAAAATTTGGGATCAACCACCAATAACTTGTACATCCATGGGGAATTTGTCTACTAATTTGTATAGACATTTTTTTCTTCTTCTTCTACTCAGAAAGACAATGATCCAAAGGTGATTCTACCCACTAACCCCCTTTTTGCGTGCCAAGATTGGTTCCTAAAAAGATCGTTGACTTGCTCTAATTAAAAAAAAAAACTCATTCTACAAAGAATCCTTTATAACTAACTCTCCTGTAGTTTGGGAGTGGACAGAAAAACAATATGCTGGTAATTGATAAGATCAAATTAACCCAGATTATCGAGGCAGAATGCCGAAATAGATAGAGCGCTAGATTGGGAGACAGAAATAATTGTATTTGCGCACTGCCTCAATCATTTACAAGCAATGTGACCCTAAATAAATTGCTTAATCCTTTATTTTCCCCATCTGTAAGGTTGTTGTGAAGATCAAATGGAAAATAATGTACTTCAAAAGCTTCATAAGCCTTGATGCACTATTATCTATGCTTATTAGTAATATTATTATTATTTTTACTATGTTTTACTATGTTTTCAAAAAAATTAAAAAATAGAATTTTCCTTTTATATGCTCTCAGTAGCAGACTGGCTGTTGTACTTTGAGGTACTTATTAAACAATGAAAGAATGCCAGAGTAGAATAATAAATAATAAATAATTCTTTCCTATTTGTCAGTTTAGAAATAATGGTCAAGCATGGTATCAGGTTAATAAGGATTTCATTTGGGTGAATGTCATGGTAGTTCAAGATCCTGACTATTTAGTCATATTCCACAGTTTCTGGTATTTACTGCTGAGGAATAGATGAAGCCATTCTAGCATCCAACTACCCAGTATCAATTTCTATTGCAATATCTTTAAAATACAGTCCTTGAAGGGGGAAAAAAAATGAACCCATTCCTCATCACATAAACTTTTCATTTCATGTAGGTCTTTTATGGAGCATAGGAGAACAAGGAAAGGATGGGGCTGTTTTTTGTTTGTTTTCTGATAGTATGAGCATATTTTTCCAATTACTTAATTTAAGAACAAAACAGAACCTGTACTACAGACATTGTCAGGTCTTTATCTAAAGCAATGGTTCTCAACCTGTGGGTCACGACCCCTTTGGGGATCAAATGACCCTTTCACAGGGGTCACCTAAGACCATCAGAAAACAAAATTACAGTTATGAAGTAGCAACGAAAATAATGTTATGGTTGGGGGTCACCACAACATGAGGAACTATATTAAAGGGTCGTGGCATTAGGAAGGTTGGGAACCACTGATCTAAAGTATTGTTTAGCTATGTTTGATTTCATAAAATCATCAATTTATGATGGAGGAAGGAAAGGTTCAGCCAAGTTCTCCCCACCCCATACCCTTGAACTTGTCAGAATGATCATATAAGGGATGACCTAGAGATGATTTTTCTGTCCCCACATATGCATATATAGAAGTATCCTCAGAACTCTAGGATTGGTCCAGGAAGTATTCAAATTTATAACCCTTCATGTCCTCCTTAGAAGTAAAAAGAGATAAAGACAATCCAGGATTCAAGTATAAAGTCTAGGGTTAACCAATAGAGAAAATGATTGATTAATATAAATGTCCTAGCCCTAGGTATCATTTCACCTTGATGCTTACCTTCAATTTACTTTTTCTCTCAAATTCTAGGACAGTTAATCCTCAGTATATAAACATTATGAAACCCTTTTTTCAATTTTTTTAATAGTTGGGAACCAACATGGCTTAGTGGACAGAAGACTAGTTTTGAGTAAAGAGCTTATTGAGAGTACAAAGTAATTGGTTGGCATAGTGATAGGCAAATAAGTCACTTAATTAATGTTTACTGACTGACTTGTGTATTTAAATCTTACCTTTGATACCTACTATCCACCACAAGGACACTATGATTTCTTTGCTTTTTTTTTTTTTTTTAGAAAATAGAAAGGAGTTTATTACAATTCTCACGAGAAAAGAATGACACACTGAGTGCATTCAATACATTCTCAGTGTCAGACTGTGCCAGGCACAGAGAAGATACATACTTTTTATATCCCCAGCTCCATTACCTGATTCCAATGCCCCCTCCCTAGCTCCCTTCCTCTCAGGTCATTCTCATGAGCTTTGAGGGCACAATCTAAAATGCAATAAATCAAACACAAGGACAGGGATGACATATATACAGTAAGCAGATGCAATTATTTTGTAAGTTTAGCAGTCTGTTGACTTTGACACAGCTCCTACATTTTTGGGCCCCCTTTTTCCTTTGATTAATGAACAGACTTGATCAAAGTTTGTGTTCTTGTCTTTGTTCATGTAACACTTCATGGTCAGCTTGCACTTACAGTATAACTGGGCAAGGAACTAAGCAGATATGATTATCCTGCAGATTTAGTCATCTAAGAATTCTTGTACAACTCCCATCTTCATTAGTCTCTTGACCTGGGTAACCATGCAGATGTCTTTTTGTCCTGTGTTCCTATTCGCCTCTCCTGGAATTCTTCAGAGTCAGCAGCTTGTTTCTATGGAAAAACTGAATTAAAAACCCAACCTTTAATTCTAGAAGGGTCCCCTAGCCTAAAAGTTTTATGAGGGGTCTTCATATCTCACACACTACCTCATCAATGTTTGCCCATCTGCAGAGTGGGGCTAATATGGGCAATCTTCCTCCCAGGGTGGAGATGAGGATGGAATTGAATAATATTTGTAAAATGCCTCACAAACACTGAATCACTTTGGGAATACTGGCATTTTATGCTGGAATAAATAGTGACAATAATTTAATATTCAAATCCCAATAAGGTGCAGAGCCTAAACTAATCAACTACAAGGAGATGCCCCTAGGCCTAACAGATATTTACTTTTTGTGCTCTAAATTTACTCAGAGAATACCCATTCCTATGTCAACAACCCCAGATGGAGCTGACTTGAAAGCATTCTTTCTTCTGTCTGGAACCCTTAAGGATGAGACCCTTAACCAGAGATACTATCTGAGTGACATAAGGACCCAGAGTTGGGATTGTATTAAAATGTATTTAAGCCTTCTCATTCTTTTGTTCAGGCAATCAGACATTTCCTCATGGCTCCTTGATCATGTGTCTGCTAGCTTTAAGGAAATAAATAACATAAAAATATATATCACCTAGTTTGTTTGCCTCTTTAATCAAACTTCCAGGGCAAGAGTTATGTTGTAGCAGAGATGGAGAGAACTGAAGTCTTAGGGGTGACCACACCCAACCCCACCAATGCTGCAGACTCAAAGCACCTCAGGATCCATTTTTCCTGTATTCTCAAACTTGATGGCCTCAGGTAAGGTCCTCTATTCCCAGCTTCCAAAAGTCTCTCACTAGTTTGGTTGAAGTCCACAATTCCCTTAGGCTAGTTTTAAGGATGTGATCAATTTGCTTTAAGTCACTTTGTGTTAGTTAGACACCCATTGAGGATAGATCTAGGAAAATTAGCTTTGTGTCAATCAAAAACTAAAATTAGAAATCTGGCTGACAAGACTCCTGCTTCTTATGTCAAGCCGGTAGCAACCCGATGATCACAAATATTGCCAGCACTGGTGTCAGTTAACTAAAGATAGCCCCAAGTTATGTTGGCCATGATGGAGCTCTTTTGATTGGTCAAAGTTACTTTATCTTAAAACCAAATGTAGTTTAAAGGCCAACACAACTTCTAAATGGCACTGGGAATGCTTTCATCATTGGTTTGCTGAGATGGCAGTGAGAAAGTAAGACAGAAGCATCTTCTCTCAAAGCTGCTCCAGGTTGACCCCCTCCTTCCCCAGTACCTACTGATTCCCTCTACCCCACACTCCACTCTTGCCCTACAGCCCCAGTCTGTCCTTCCCATCCATCTGTCTCTCCTGCTTTACTCCCCCCACGCTAGTCCTCCCTTTCTTCTTCCCTCCCTTCCCTTCAAAGCTCCAATCCTAGGGAGGATGGCTACACTTGGCCACTTTGTTTTACCTGCTCTACTCTTGTCCTCCACTGTTGCCTGCCCCCCATTTCCCCTCCATTAAAGACTGTGGTCCTGAGGGAGACAACTACTCTGCAGAACAGAGAAATGAACTTAATCACATCAGGGCCCAGCCTTTTAAGGTAGTGGAAGAAGCAGAACCCTCAGACTGTAGCTATTAAAGATGAATCAGATCAAGTTAAACCAACTTTCATGCTTGTTCCCACCACTCATTATATCTTCAAGCCATGGGAATGGGGCAAATTGCAGGCCATAAATTGCAGGGCATTCCTACCAGGACCAGGCTTTGTGAATCAGTTTCAGGGTCACCCCAGTCCTATACCCCAGGGGGTCTAGACATTAGCCTTTTGGTAGGGGCTCTAGTTAGGAAAGGTGAATCCAAAAATTGGTGTAAAAAGACAGATCTAAGAGCCATCGTTGATGAAATGCAAAAACCAGACTGGGTTGCTTGTAAGAACCAAAAAGGGTACCTTTCAGGAGGGTAAAGCCCTGGGTGAAGGACTAATAGAGGTTGTGCCAGCAGCCTTTAGCCAATTTATAGGCTTTTCTTTGAATGATTATAATCAAAAGGTCTCTTTCCAGTGTATATTTTCTGGTGAGTAGTAAGAGTGGAGGAGTGATGAATAATCTTTCCACATTGATTATATCCATTAGGTTTCTCTCTACTGTGGATTCTCTCATGTACAGCAAGACTGCTGCTGTGTGTGAAAGTCTTTCCACATTGATGACATTCAAAAGGTTTCTCTCCACTGTGGATTCTCTGACGTTGAGCAAGACTGTTTCTCTGTGTGAAAGTCTTTCCACATTGATGACATTCAAAAGGTTTCTCTCTACTGTGGATTCTCCGATGTTGAGCAAGATGGCCTCTCTGTGTGAAAGTCTTTCCACATTGATGACATTCAAAAGGTTTCTCTCCACTGTGGATTCTCTCATGTACAACAAGACTGCTGCTGTATGTGAAAGTCTTTCCACATTGATGACATTCAAAAGGTTTCTCTCCACTGTGGATTCTCTCATGCACAGCAAGACTGCTGCTCCGTGTGAAAGTCTTTCCACATTGATGACATTCAAAAGGTTTCTCACCACTGTGGATTCTCTGATGTTGAGGAAGATTGCTTCTCTGTGTGAAAGTCTTTCCACATTTACTACATAGAAAAGGCTTCTCTCCACTGTGGATTCTCTGATGTTGAGCAAGACCGTTGCTCTGTGTGAAAGTCTTTCCACATTGATGACATTCAAAAGGTTTCTCTCCACTGTGCATTCTCTGATGTTGAGCAAGATGGCTGCTCTGTTTGAAATTCTTTCCACATTGATTACATTCATAAGGTTTCTCTCCACTGTGGATTCTCTGATGTTGAGCAAGACCGTTGCTCTGTGTGAAAGTCTTTCCACATTGATGACATTCAAAAGGTTTCTCTCCACTGTGCATTCTCTGATGTTGAGCAAGATGGCTGCTCTGTTTGAAATTCATTCCACATTGATGACATTCAAAAGGTTTCTCTCCACTGTGCATTCTCTGATGTTGAGCAAGATGGCTGCTCTGTTTGAAATTCTTTCCACATTGATGACATTTATAAGGTTTCTCTCCAATGTTGATTCTCTGATGGCCAGTAAGGAGAGATTTGTAGCAGATAGCCTTCCCACATTCATGATATTGATAACACTTCTCCCCAGTATCAATTTTATGAGATCTATCGAGATCTAAGTTCCAACCAATGTCCTTCCCACACTGAGCACAGGCATAACTTTTCATTCCAGGGTGAAATCTAGGCTGGCAAGGAAGAGAGGAGTGATGGGATGAGGTTGCTTCACATTCACTATATTCATCAAGCACCTCTCTAATGGGAATTTGCTGATGAGTAATGAGCTTAGAATTCTGACTCAAGGTCTTCCTACCTTTATTATTTGCACAAAGCATTTTTCTAGTATCATTTTTCTGATGTTTAATGATGGCTGAACTCCAGTTCATTGCCCATTGACTATCTGGATACACTGGCATTTCAGAAGCATTCCCAAGCACTACATGTTCAGTAAAGTATTTGCTATATTCACTGTCCTGAACATAGTCATTCTCTAAAGTCATTTCCTTACAGGGATTTAGGATACAAGACTGTCTGAATCTCTTTCTGATTTCATCAAATTTGCAGTCACTCTTTGAATTTTTATCTAACTTGATATTAGAGTCATGGATTCCTCTCAACTTGAAGGCCCAAGGACCATCACTCAAGAATCTTTGCAGGTCATCCTTTTCCAGAAAAAGTCCAAGATTCCCAGTTACTTCATTTACTTCAAACCTGGTCTCTACATCTGAAGGAAATAAACAATCAAACAAATATACACCAAAAGATATACACATGTAAGTGTATGCATTAGCAATGGTTAATTGCAACTTATAGGGCTCATGAACTTCTCATCACCAATCTAAATGCAACAGAATTTTGTATACTCATGGACTAAACATGGGCTTTAAAGAGACTATATCATTGTAAGCAGAAGAGACACATAGGCTGCAGGAGTGACACAGGAGGTGTACACACTAGAGTGCTGGACCCATCAGAGACTCATTCATTCCAAGTTAAACATTCACATTTAACAAAAGCAACAGCCACAAGGCAAGATAGCTCTCAGACTTAATGCCAACAGATTAGAGTGATTCTCCATGGGCGAATAGTTTTTTGCTGTCTTAGGGAGAAAACTGGGGATTTTTAATAGAAATAAATGTTGTATTGGATCAAAAGCTTATTCTTCAGCTATGGATATAACCATTATGATGTTTTCTTTCTTAGTATTCGTAAAATCAATTATGTTAATAATTTTTTTATAAGTTCAAGCATCCCTCCATTCCCTATATCAAAAGAAATTGGGCTCAGTGTGCCTACAATCTTTGTCATCAGTTGTGGGAATTCCCTAACTAGTACTCTATTCAGGATTTTTGCATCCATATTCAATCATGAGATTGCTTTCTTATTTTCCTTCTCTTTTTTTATTCTTCCTGGTGTGGGAATCAGCACCATATTTCTTTCATAAAATGAACATGTAGTAGCCCTTCTTTGTCTATTTTTCCAAATCACTGATTTAAAATTGGAATTAGTTGATCTTTAATATTTGGTAAAATTCCCTTTCAAATCCATTTGGTCCTGATGTTCCCCACCCCCTCAGGAAATTCATTTTTTCCTGTTTAATTTCTTTTTCTTTTTTTGTTTTTTGCTTTTTGGAGGGTAGAAGGCAGGGCAGTTGGGGTTAAGTGACTTGCCCAAGGTCACATGACTAGTTTTTGTGTTAAGTGTCTGAGGCCGGATTTGAACTCAGGTCCTCCTGACTCCAGGGCTGGTACTCTATTCACTGTGTCATTTAGCGGCCCCATTAATTTCTTTTTCTAAAATAGGCTTATTACGTATTCTAGTTCCTCTTCTGTTAATCCTGTGAGAATAATGTTCCAGCATTACCTGCCCTCACACCCACTTAATTCCAAGAATATTAATTTCTGTGTGTAAATTGCTCCATTTTACCCCATCCTACCTAATTTTATTTGATTTCCTACATCTTAAAACATCTGCTAACATACAACATACCCACCTCTTGGGGTAACACCTGGCATTTTGTGAATTTTCTTTTTTTTTTTTTAACATACTTTGGCAAGCAGTACAGATATTTTGACATATATTACACAAATATTCATGAAATCACTTTGATCATATTGGATATTAATCACACGTTAGCCAACCTGTCCATTTGGCCCGTAAGAGTATTCTTTATAGCCCATCATAGGTTTCCAAAGGTGCTTAACCATGTGAATTCATAGGCCACTGAAATAAACTATTTCTACCCCTTTAATAAATTAATTTTTAAATTTTTTTTCAATATGTATGTAATGAAACAAGCTTTTCTATAACATAGTAGTGTAAAAAAGATGATTCTATATGAAACTGGAAATATACTGTGGGCAACTTCCTATTCCTTTTAAATTTAGAACACAATTATCATATCACTCTCTTGGTTTTTTTTTCTCTTTTCCCTCAGAGTTGGCTACCATTACACACAAATAGGCATGTGTGTGTATGTGTGTGTGTGTATGAAGGGTTGGTGCATGCAGAAGCCTCTGCATTCCATAAAGCTTCTGAGGTGAGACTCACCAGAATATGGATGCATTCTCTGGCACTCGTGCTAATTTTGGCCCGACAATTAACATCAAGAAAAGAGAGAAAATGGTCCTTACCCAGGGAGAGCAGGTTCTGGACATTCTCCAGCATGACCTCTTTGTACAGCTCTTTCTGAGAAGGGTCCATGAGGCCCCATTCCTCCTTAGTTAAATCAATGACAACATCCTTGAAAGTCACCAGCTCCTGGGACGAGGGTCTCTGGGCCCCGGGGGCCATTTTCCTTGGTCTCTCTCCTAGGAATAGGCTTTGGTTCTCAGCAAGCTGACCTGGTGGACAGAAGAAAAGATACAAGGACACTGTCATGGTTTCTCTGAAGAACTCTGGAACTGATTGTGTGACATGGGAGATACTGCCACAGTACCCCTCAGCAGTGTGTCCACATCAGAGAAGCTACTGTGAGTTCTGGCACCTGCAGAAGGCACAGAGGTCTCTGCACTGAGGGAAGAAGGAAGAGAAATCTCAGCTCCAGGGAATGTGGAGAGATCTCTGTTCCAAGAAAAATAAAAAGTCAGAGGTATCTTGAGGAAGGAATAGGAAGTTTTATTCTCTTCCCCTGCAAGAAGAGAGCGGTCCTCTCCATGGTGGGGACAAGGAAAGGAGGCCTATGATTTCTTCCTAAGAGATAGATGTCACACTGTGTAACACCAATTCAATACCCATAGCAGCTGCTATAACTGCATACGTATTCCCAAGGTTTGTTCACAAAATATAATAAACTCTCTTCTTCTAAGATAAAACCGAAATATTTATTTAGAACATTGCTATTAGGACACCAGAAAGCAAAGTTTAGTAAGATACTCATCACCATCCCAGGGAGCGCTGACAGTGCAAGTGTTCTCTGTCAAGCCTCCCCATAAGCAAGTTCCTCTACTAAGTTCTTCCCTCCATCTGCTTCTCTCTCAGTCCCAGTCTCTCTTAGCCCACACCTGTCCCTATATATATATATATATATAGATATATATATATATAGAGAGAGAGAGAGAGATATATATATACACACATGTTTCCAATCAAAGACTTGACACTTGATTGGCTTAGTGCCTTAGAGAAGCTTGGAAATCAGCACTTAATTGGAATTGTGTGGCGATCCCTCTAGCCCAGAGTCTAATTGGCTCTGCTGTCAGGACTCCATGTGAGGCCTATTAATGTGTGGGGAAGATCTTATATCCCATTAACCTTACACTCAGCAATGATGGAATGAGTTCTCACAGCAGGGGTTTTACTCAAATGGACCTTTCAACTCATCAACTTGGATTTTCCCTTTAACGATTCTTGCATTGCTCCATGCTTACTTGTCCTGTTTAGCTTTTCTCCATGTCTTCCATTAGTGTCATATAAGGAGTCCACATAATGTTCTGGGAACCTTCCTTGCTTTTTCCTGAAACTATCATGCTACCTTTGCAGTACTTGGGCTGTCTGCCTTGTCCAACGTCCTTGACACGCAACAACAACAACAACGAGATCAGCAGCAGCAGCAACATCCATAACAGTCACAAAAACAGCAAGAACAACAGCAGCAGCAGCTGTAACAGTTGCAGCAGCAGCATGAACAGTAATAACAAGAGAAACAACAACATATTTTTTGCATTGGTATTTTAACTCCTATTTTTTTTAAATTCCATGAGAATTATATTAATTTGATGTTACAGAGTATTCATAACTACCATGTATCTCTCAGTTTACCTATAGAGTATATGAATGTCTAAATCTCTGGAAACAGCTCTTTTCCATTTCTCACCACCATGTCTCAACTTCAGTAGAATGTTATTAAAAAGATGAACCTTTGTGGAAGAAATTTTGGATCATTCAATGAGCTTTACATTGTCTTATAGGTCATCCAACATACTCCTGCCATTCAACTTTAGCCCCAGTTCTTTGTATATCTTTATTGTTCATGTCAGATCTATATACTGTTGCATATTAAGCTATATATAACAGTCTGGGAAAGAGACTTTTTTTTTGTCCACATGATCATTCTTGTGTGAGTGTTCAGATTAAATTCTTTGACCTCTAAGAGGAGACTCTGCAATATTCAGGTATTTGCTTTCACTTGCATAATAACATCATTTACACACAGCATCATCTTGAATAGCTCATCATCAATATGGAATCCCATTTTAGCTTATATAGATCTCTTCTATCACAGTGTGAACATCTTTTGACAACCAAACATTTCCTTTATAATGTCTTGCATAATATTTATGGTCAGACAGTTCATAAGCTGACTAAATTACAAATCCTTCCCTTATTAATAGATAATCACTTGGTAGTTAATACTAAATAAAATACTTTTTATTCAGTTGTTTTCAGGCTTGTCCAACTTTGTAATACCATTTCGAGTTTTCTTGGCAAAAAACAGTAGAGTGGTTTACCATGACCTTCTAAAACTCATTTTACAGATGAGGAAACTGAGGCAAATGGGTAAGTTACTTGTCCAAGGCTACATAGGTAGTGTTCGAGGTCAGATTTGAACTTACGAGGAGGATTCTTCCAATTCGTTTCTTCACTTAATAGTAAAAGGTATAACTTTTGGGAAGGTGCAATTAAATGCTAAAATACCTAATTTCTTCATCATCCTTTGTTTCTGAAGTGCTCAATCTAATATTCTTTGCCATTCTTAGTAAAAGGGATTCAAACCAACATATCTGCACCAGTTTGCCTTATGAGTGAGTATTCTTTTCACTTCGTAGGACTGATCTTGCATTAAGTCATCAAACTGACTAATATACTAATTTTAACTGATTATTTCATAAGCCCAAGTAATTTTATAATTATTTCAGTTTTATGATCCATTGTTAAAATCTTCCTTTGTAATATTGACTTTGCATATAAATCATGCATTAGATTTCACTATGCTCCTGTAGTCATTCAGAAATCTCCCAATCCTCAGGGAGAGTACAACGATCAAAAACTTTTCTATAAAAATAAGATCACAGTTGGATCTAGTTTATTGGAACTAGAAACATCCTTACAAGTCATCTTGTCTATTTCTTTAATTTAATAGATGAATTAAGTGAAACCCAAAGACTTTTTTTTGCTCCAGATCTCAAAATTAATATGGCAGGGCTAATGCTATATTTTACCACAATATGATTTTAATTCTAAAAGAGTACATGCATGTGGTTATCACAAAAACGAGTATCGGTAGAGGTTTATCTTTAAAAAGAATTCTTCTTACAACATCTGTGACAATGATTGTTTCCTTCAACTGTTCTTCTAGTTTTTTTTTCTTGTTTGAATGCATTACTTAGTCTCTCCCCTTAAAGAGAAATAAATTCAGCAAGAATGGTTTTTGTTTTCTTTTTTTACCATAAAAATTCAGTTTCAAAACAATCAGATTTTTCTTGCTTGTAGATATGTACAATCAAGACTGGAATGCAAGTTAAGTAAGTAGAGAACCCTCATTTAGGTGCCTTAATATTTTTTTTTGTTTTTTTTTTTTAATTTATTTGCAGTAAAATCAGAGAGGACATTGGGACTATTTGAGAGTTTCTAACTCTGTGTTAGATAGGAAACTGGGATTTCTGCCTTGAGGGTAAGAATATAAAAAAGAAAGCCCTAATCTCAATTAATTTATTACTGAATATGGTAGCTATATAATTACCAGATATATTTGGTAAGAGAGAAACTTGCTTGGTTTTATTTTCAAATAAGCAGCCTTTATAGGCAGTCCAGTCTATAGGACAAAGTGCCAGACAGAAAACTTTTAACATGTTATCATTAATGTGAAGCAAATCATTTGAACATATTGGGTAATATGAGTGAGGGATCACTGACAGATAGCCTGTATACTTCATTGGGTCTTTATGATTATCAGGAGAAAATGAGAAACATCCCACTATTTTTTGGCAGAGTGACAAAGGATGAGCTGGGATGTCTGAGTGAACATTATTGGGGAGAATATTAACATTAATGAGTTGTCTATACACACATACACACATATATCTATGTGTGTTACACATATGCATGTATAAATATATGTATTTGAGTGGAACTCCTAGTATCAGAACTCCCTCTACTGATGGCAGATTGCAACCCATCTATGCTTTATATGATTAGTCCTAGTGGAGTAATTGAGGATAAGTGAGTTGTCTAGGGTCACAGAGATACTAAGTGCCCGAAGCAGGATTTAAAATTTTGTAAGGAATGTTTGGAGGCTTGCAAAAGGACATGAGCCAGATTTCCACAGGCTGGATAAGTGCATAATTAAAAGGAATGCCAACATTGATGAGATTATATGACATATCACTCAAAACAAGAAGTTGTGTGAATTTTGGTATGTATTATTATATTATAAGGTAGGAAAGGCAGATAATACCACTTTTTTCACAAATAAGAAAGCATTTTTTATAATGGTGAATATAGTTATTTGCAGAGATGAGATTTCCTTTGAGCAAAAGAACTAGGAAATAGGGGAGCTGGTCTTCAAAACAAAGGTATCTATTTTCAAATCTCATTATTTTCCCACTAAACTTCAGTGATGCAAGCTAAATAAACCATATGACATATTTTGGTTATCACAAAAATGAGTATTGGTAGAGGTTTATCTTTACAAAGAACTCTCCTTACAACACCTGTGGCAAAGAGGTAGTAATAAGCTTGATTGTTCCCATTTTAAAGATGAAAAAACTGAAGCCCAGAGTAGTTCAGGGACTTGCCTAGCAATGGCAGAGTTAAGATTAGAACCCAGATAATCTGAGTTCAAATCTCTTATTGTTTTACCACTAAAACTCCTCTCAGTAACTATTACAATAATTATGATTTAGGGAACATAGTTTGGCCCATGTTATAGCCAAAGCAATGAGTTAATGAGCTGTATTATAACAGAGATCTTTGTGTCTATTTCAGTTAGGATTGGAGCATCTGGGACGAGGCATGGAATGAAAGGACTTGCATTCATTCTAGGAATGATTTAAATAGACATATTTAGACGTGCTTACAATGCTAATCTTTTCATCTAGTTTACTTTGGAACTATTTCAAGTGTGTGACTCAAGGTATAGACAAGATTATAGTAACATCATTTTAGTGGAATGACTTGCTTCATGTAAAAGATGTTTGCAAAGGAAAATCAGTAAAATGTTTATATTTGTGTGTGTACACATACTCAATATAAGCCAATTTGACAGTTCCTTTGAAGGAGTTTAAATGAGAATTCATGAGCAAATCTCTGATAGTAAATGTCCCTGTATCTTCTCACTGTGTTACACCAAACAATAGGCCATGGAGTTGTTTCTTTCGTATTAACTATTGTTAACGATGATTACACTATATTCAGAGGACTTGTAGATAAAAAGTCAATTCATCTTTTAAAAATCTATTAGATGTATGAAAGTCATTATTAGAAACATTTCAAGGCTTTACATGCTTGATATCAGTTGATCCTCACAACAATCCTGGGAAGCAGGTGGAATTATCATATTCATTTTACATATGAGCAATCTGAGGCTGACGGAGGTCAGGTGACCTGTCCAGGTTGAGGTAGGACTCAAACCCATGTGTTCCTGATTCTGATTCAATACTCTACTCAGTGTTCCACCTAGCTGCCACCACCCAAACTGCAGGGGGGTCAGTAATGAGAAAATGATGCCATCATGGACATTCACCTTTTTGGGTAATGAGAAATTAAAGAAAATTTTCAGTAATATAGTGTAATAACGATCAACGGAGGAGTCAATATACTCAGTTTCAAATCCTGACTCTGCCGTGGGTTGCGGTATGGACTTTGGTAGTCACCTCAACTTAGTTGAGCCTCAGTTTCCTCATTTGTCAAATTTGTGGCTCAGGCTTTTCCAACTCTATGATTATGTTTAATCAAATGAAGTGAAAAAATAGTATTCATCTACATTGTTTAGAATGATTATTTAACATTGAAGGACAGAATCATGGAATATTTTTTTCTATGAAACTTCATAACTAAAGCAATGTGGAATTCCTGTAGCAAGAGCATAGCATCTGAATATTTAGAGTTATAATGGAATTTTAGAGGTTACCTACTCCCAAATTCCTCATTTTAAAGAAGGGCTAAGATCCTACAAGGGCCTAAAGGGCTAAGACTAAGAGAAATAAGAGCATCTCCTGATGTACCCTACTCCTTAAAGAATGAAAACTAAAGCCCATACAATTCATGCACAACTTCTTCCTTAGAGAAGAAAGTCAATAAATTATTCATAGTGCAGGTGGGACTGGGAAGAGGCTTTCTTGTTTAGCAGTTCACAATGTATGCTTGCCTTCTGGGTAGAAGCTACAATTCTTATTGAAATGTTCCAAAGAGAACTGTTTCATTATTCAATAAATATGCCCTGATTAAAAGACATAATATTTCATCCCAAAGTTTTTGTTTTGAATTCTCACCCTAATTTCTTTGGTATCATCTGGTGACTCTCCCAGATCCATAAACAATATATTATTTCATTCTCAATATGGAATTCTTCTATTGAAAGTTTCAAGGTAGTGGCCCTGCATTTTTAGAACATTTTGTAGAAAAATTGAACATGATAAACTCAGCATGTAATCTATCTTCTCAAAATTGTTTGGACAACCCAGGATATATAAACAAAAAATAGGAATATTTGTGCTTATCATATTTAACCTCATAGTAATAGATTAGGGAATATCTACTTGTCTATCTGAACCCCAGAAGACTCCTTAATGATAATCTGCATATGTTTGTTTCCTCCACCCCCCCCCAAAAAAAAGACCATACAGCTCAAAACCAAATAACTTTTCCTGTGCAATGACCAGTGCACAGTAGGTACTGAATAAATATCTCTTGATCTGCTAATTGACTATAGTCTCAGGCCCTCCAAGATTCTGAGCATAAGCAACACTCTTTTCCCAGTCCAGAATATATATATCCTCTTGTCTGTCTTTTGAAGTTAAAAAAAAAAAAAGTGGGAAAGAGAGAGTAGCTCACTTTAAAAGACAATGAGGATCAGAAGAGCTCCTTTGACTAGAGTCTGTCCTACTGAGCTGTAATAAACCCATCCTCTTAAAGCCAGTACAGGTTACAGAAGTTGTACCTGTCTATTAAATAAAGGTGGACTTGTCCATTTCCATGGGAAGTACCAATCAGAAAACACCCCCCCTTTACCCAACCCCCCCCCCCAAAAAAACCATCCTGGAACCACATCAGACTGATCAACTCCACACTGATGAGGAAATTCCCTGATCATGCCTCATGCCATCATCCCTTACATTAAGTTAAGCTTGGGAAAAATTTGTCCCAGACAGTAAAGTGCAGATTTTTGTAGTGAACTATAGGAGATTATTCCCTGCTTATTTTCCTTATTCTCTCTGCCTGTGTTGTTATTTTGTTCCATAATTTCATCTGTGTCCTACTCTTCATGACCTGATTTGGGGTTTTCTTGGCAAAGATATTGAGTAATATACTATTGCCTTTTCCATATTTTACAGATAAGGAAAATGATTCAAATAGTGTTAAGTGACTTTCCCAGGGTCACAGAGCTGGTAAGTCATGAGACCAGATTTAAACTGAGGTCTTCCTGCCTCTAGGCTGGACACTCTATCCACTGGGCCACCCCACTGCCCATCACTGCCTGCACCCCAAGATATGTTGAGGTTGTAGTCTCTTCTTTAATCTCTTATTACTGCCACCAGTCCTAGCTAGACCTCCAAAGCACTCAAATCTCCCCAGATTCACCTGGTTAAAGCAAGAGCAATCTGTTTCAACTCTAATTCATTTTTTTCACACAAGGCATGACCCTGACTTCCATCAGTAAATATATTTCCCTTCAAATATTATGCTTTTTTAAGGTTTCCTAATATGAGACAAATTACTTGGAATCAAAAACTGTCAAATTTTCAGTTCCGCAGTTTCCTTAGACATTCCTCTAAAAACCTTCAGAAACTAGTTAAAAAATAAGTTACACTGATACCAAGTTTTCAATTTTACAAAGCTCCTTATCTGTTAGGAAGTTCTATTATCCCTTTTATATAGATCAGTAAACTGAGGCTCAGGGAATTTAAATAAATAACCTATATTCATTCAACTAGTAAGAGTTAGGCCTGAAATTTGTCTTCAAGTTTATGATCTTTTCCATTGTTTCAGGTCACCTTTTCATATTTGTTGATTGATTCTGGATCAGGAAAAGTAAATGAGGCAGAAATCTTTGATTTCTGGGGTGGCTACGTGGTGCAGTGAAGAGAGCACCGGCCTTGGAGTCAGGAGGACCTGAGTTCAAATTTGACCTCAGACACTTAACACAAAAACTAGCCACGTGACCTTGGGTAAGTCACTTAACCTCAATTGGCTTGCATTCACCCCTCCAAAAAAAGGCAAAAAAAAAAGATTTGAGTAGACAGAGAACTAGGGGGCAAGTTTAATAATGTAAGTTTATGGTCTTATTCCATGACATTATTTGCAATAGCGTCCCTAAAATCAAAACATGGTACCCATCATTACTTGATGATGGTGGGGATTTCAGCATTTTCTTAGACATTATCCTAATTAGTTTTTTAGAAAAACATGTTAATGTGTCATGGTATAATTTCTATTGTCCAAGTTTGCCTTTTGCAGAGACAATAAACCTTAGATAATTACAAAAAGGATAATAAAATGTCTGTTGTATTGTTAACATGAAGAGACTTTTTTTCCCCATTAAGCATGCATATTATATGTTGAAAGCTGAACTAAGGTTGGATTTTAATTAGCACTGTGTTTGAATTGTCTTACAACTTTCAATTTCTCAGGGACTACATGTTTTAAAAAATGATGGTGGAAACTATCATAAGAATTTTTTAATGCATGTACCATGAAGAATTAACATTAAATAAAATTAGATACTTCTTTGAAGAGCAATAGATTATGTGCTGTATTTCTGACAAATCTCTGAATCTTTCATATTTGCACAGCAGCTATTGTAATGCCAAACAAAGGCAACTTCTAAGGTTCAGCTTACTAGCATAGTAAACCCCATTTATTCAGCAAACATTCACAGAACAGAAAAAGTCAAAATACAGTGAAACTTGTTCCTTTAGCAAGTTCTCAATTCAATCCAGGAACTACTCCACCCCTAGACAATACATTCATTTAGTCAGTCAAAAGTCTCTTCTCAAATGGAGATTAGTCTCCAACCATAAACAAAGTACATTCATTTGGTCAATCACTCAAAGGCTTCCCACCCTTGAATCTCAAAAGGGGCAGGAGAGAACAAAAAGCCATCCACCCTTAAGTTTCAAGGTTAAACTCAGCATTGAATACCCAAGGAAAGGGCCTTCTTTCATCCTCACTGGAGACAAGCCCTCAGCAACCTAAGTTCCCGGGGAAGACAAGGCTCAACAAAGCCATAACCAATGTCCTCATCAAGTCATTCTCTGCCTGTAGAACAGTCCCAGAACCCCTGAAAACATCAGCAAGGCCCTCTTCCAGGATTTCTGTAAACATAAAACAGGAAAATCCTCCTTCAGGGCTTCTGAACCAACAGTCAGGTTCCAGGACCTCTACAACAGCAGCACTGTCCTTCACCATCAGGTGTATCTGGCAAAACAACATCAAAACAGACAGACAAAATACCAGCATCACAGCCATGCCTCCTCAGTCCTTGGCAGTCCGGGTGGCAGTTCCCAAAGTCCTGGGCAGCTCCCCCGGGCTCTTTGCAGTCTTTCTTTCAGCAACTCAGGCTCCACAATACTGGATACTGCTCTCCCAAAGTCCTTCTGGCCTTCTCTAGGCTTAGGCCTCTCTCCCAATTCACGGCTCCTCCTAGTTCAGCCCCCTCTCTTCACGTCAACAAGTCCATCCCACAAGTTGGATTCACAAGCTCTGGGTTTTAACACTCAACCCAAAAACCAAGCCAATACAGGGGCATCTCCAAATTCCATTACCAATACAGCTATAGAAATCATGGAATGGGCACTGGAATTTCTGAACTTCTCCAGAAAAATCCATAGCACTATTTTTAAGACACTGCATGGGGACGCTCATATAAAGATATCTTAATATGTCCAGTGCAGAGATTCACTCTTGACTAAAAATGATTTCAATTGTAACGGAGAGAGAAAGGAGGTTATGGTGGGAGGGGGAGAAGTATGGATTAGAGGGAGAGAAAGGTTAATGGATAGTTAGTATAGATATTTGAATTGAGGGTTAATAACATCTATTAAATGAGCTGAAGAAGGAAATGACAAACCACTCCAGCATCTTTGTCAAGAAAACTCCAAATGGGGGCCACAAGGAATCCAACAAAACTGAAAAATGACCCAACAACAACCAACCAGGACTTGAGCAGGAGAGAGGTGGGAGTTGGAAAATGTCTCCCTTCTCCCCATAGCTAGGTCCTTTGGGTCTATGGAACAAATCTATAGGTATGGAAAGCATTATTTGGGAAACGTTTCCCTGTGAATTAATGTTTGCTCTCATCACATATATTTGTTGGTTGATTTGTAATTTAGGATTTAGTTCTCCACCCCCTGGGAAAAAAAATAAAACCACAACCCTGGCTTTTCAAACACTGTTATTGAAATGCTCCAAAGAGAACTGAGTTTCATTTTATTCAGTAAATATGCCTTGACTGAAAGACATAATATTTCATCTCTCTAAGCCTTTGTTATCAGTTTTCACTCTAATTTCTTTAGTATTATCTGGTGACTCTCCAAAATTCCTGAAAAATATATTATGTCACTCACAATATGAAATTTTCATACTGAAAATCTCGTGGTAATATCTTCCTACTTTTAACACTGTTCTATAGAAAAGTTTCACAACTTGCAATAAAAATTCCATATTTACCCAAGAAACCTTGTTGTCTTATCTAACAAACAAAACTTCTACCTACCCATTAAATTATACTTTCAATTGAATATTGTATACCGGGACTCAGTGTAAAAAATGCTGGATTTGGAGTCAGAAATACCTTGGTTCAAATCCTATCTCTGACACTTATTACTTGTATGATGCTGGGTAAGTCAAGGAAGCTCTCTTAGGCTCTTTTTTCTCATCTGTTAAAGAAGAAGAAGAATACAAGCTACCATCCAAGTTTGTGATGATTAATGATAAAACATATTCTAATATTCTTTCCAAAACTTAAAAAGTCAGTGAGTCCATAAACACTTATTAAGTTCCCTATGCACTCACTGTGCTAAGTGCAAAGAGATATTAAGAAAGGTAAAAGACAATCCCTCAGCTCAAGAAGCTCATTGTCAGGCAGGAGGTAACATAAAAATAAATTGAAAAGGGGTGAGGAGTTGTACAGGTTCCTGGGAGCTGAAGCATGATGTATCCTGTTGCCATTTTGAAAATTAATTCCCTACACTGGGGCCCTGTCCTTATTAGAAGGATGTGGGAAGAGCTTTCTCATGTCTACCCTCCACCTTTTCCAGTCAGATGGAGAGAAGAACCGAAGGGATAGGCATGTAAAAATACTAATCTTCTATATTGGTTTTAAAAATACAGGTCAATATTACCTATCCAAAGAAGAATCCATGATTAATAACTATAATGAAGTATAAAGCAAAAAAAACTTCAGGAGTCTAGTTTTAAATTCTAAAAGTGAAATCTTATTGAATATTTATTTCATTATAGAAATCACGTATTCAAACAAGAAAGATGTTTAAAATAAAGGTAACCCAGGGCCTGTGACAGTGTGGGGTTATCAAGCTTTTATGAAATGATGGAAAGAGCACTGGGCATGAATTAAGACTCAAATTAAATTAGATCTTCCACTTGTGTGACTTTGGGGAAACCATTCCACCTATATGATTCTGTTTCATTGTCTAGAAAATTGACAAGGAAACAAAGAAAAAAACATGCATTTATTAAGCACTTGCTGAGTGCCCTGGTTTTAGAAATACAAATGCAAGCAAAAAGCTTACTGATATCAAGGAATTTACATTCTAGTGGTGGAAAATAATACATGAAAGGAAGTTAAAAAGCGGAGTGAAAGAGTAGTGAAGTCCTGAACAGCATGGCATTTGGGATTAATAAATCAGATATCTTTACATTTTGCTATGGTAGAAATAAAACAAAAGCATAAAATCATAAATACTAATGATAAAATTTTAATAAACTAAGGATAAATGGCAAACCCTATGAGTCAATTTCCATACTTGAAGTGAGATGGCTCTATATTATAGTAACCTCAAAGGTTAAATTTTATATAGGCTATTGCTAATGAAATTTTTAAAAAATCAGAATTAAAGGGCATTCTTGTCTATTAAATCCATCATGGAAAATTAAAAGAAAGAAATCACTGGTAATATGGTATCCTATGTTTATAGTCTCCATTCCTATTGTTCTTTAGGTCAGCAATAATTTTGATTCTTTGGAAGACATAGTCAGTGATTCACAGTCATGAGAGAATAGTCCTATTTAAAAGTTGAGATTTTGTATCAGTGACCCTTGGGATCACTTAAAGCACTACAGAATTTCCTAAACACTATGTCAGTGGTTCTCAACCTTCCTAATGCCACGACCCTTTAATAGTCGTATGTAGGTGTTTCTGCTTGTGGGCTGACCTGCCTGGAGACAGATAGAGGAGGTTCCTAAGACCATCAGAAATATGTGTTTTCCAATGGTCTTAGGAGACCCCTGTGACCGTTCGACCCCAAAGGGGGCAGGACCCATAGGTTGAGAACTGCTGCACTATGTAGTCAGTTTTCAAAGAATGCTATATTTAGAGTGGGTGAACTTAGATTTAAATCCTCTCTCTGTCATGTACTATTTATATGACTTTTTACCAAGTCACTTTCCCTCTCCATTCCTTAGTTTCTTCATCTTCCTCATTTCAGAGAGGGGTTCAGGCCAGTCAGGCTATTTTTACTTTCCAGAAGGACTCTGACTTTCTTGGACAACAAGCCTCAGTTTCCCTGGCAATGTTGCTCAAAGTCTGGGGATTCCTCAGCCTTGAATAACCATCTATACAGGTGACATCTTGGATAAAATACTGGAATTGGAATCAGGGCGTCCTGAAGCTAAATCCTTTATGAGCAAGCAATCACAATGTAACCTTAAACAAGTTACTTTGCCACTCTCTGGCTTAATTCTCTTATCTGCAAAATAGTATAACAATTGTTACAACTTCACATCTTTGGTGTGAGAATAAAATGAGATGATGTATGTAAAACACTTTGAAAACCTTAAAATACTATCAAATGCTAATCATTATTATTATTATCACTATCATCATCATCATCAATCTGCATTATCCCTGTTCTTTCTCCCATGGGTAAATTCCTTCAAGATCCTCCATTTTGTAGAAGGACTTAAACCAATCAAAATTCATTCCTGTTCTGGCTATGCTTCTGACATAAGACTTCAATTTAAGCTCCATGCTTCTTCATGGGTAACTTTATCATCTCTCTTCCTACCTACTTTTCAGCTCCCTTTTGTGTATTGTCTTCTCCCATTAGGATCTAAGCTCCCTGAAGACAGGGATTGTGTATCTTTTTGCTTTCGTTTGTTTCCATGGTGCTTACACATTGCCAGACAGGCAGTAGGAAATCAGTCTATTAGTCAATATTTATTAAGCTACTAATGACAGAATATGGGCCCAAGCCAAGACCTTTTCCCTTTACCCCAAAAGAATTTGAGTTCCATTTGTCCATAGGCCCTGGGAAACATCCACCTTGAATTCTCCCTGAAACTTCTCACTTAATATGGCTTTTTCATGCCCAAATCTTTTACCCTTAACCTAACCTTTTGTCATTTTGTTTGTCCTTCATTCTTTATTTTTTTTTTGCTTTTTGGAGGGCAATTGGGGTCAAGTGATCTGCCCAAGGTCACAAGGCTAGTAAGTATTAAGTGTCTGAGGCCACATCCGAACTCAGGTCCTCCTGAACTCCACGGCCAGTGCTCTATTCACTGTGCCACCTAGCCACCCTGTTTGTAACTTCATTCTTGAAGAGGACATGACATCAAGGAATGATAACATGACTTGCAGATGAGTTGGATTAGAGGGAGGGAGGGCTGTGCAAGGTCACTAGACTCACTTTTACCTCGAAAGCTATCTGGGTTCAGGGACCAGATATTCATCAGGATGACTGGAGATGGCCCAGGATGCATTGTGAGACCCTGGTCCTTGCAGAGTAAGGTATTTTCAGGTTCTTACTATGAATGAGGTAAGACCCATTCAGTGAATAGACTTCTTTAAGTCTTTAAGAAGTTAATCAAGGGTGTGGCCCTTTTAATCAAGAAAGAAGAAAAAATCAAATTGGGAGGGGAGGACCTTCTAACCTCCAGACCAAAAGAGAAATAGTTACTATTTAGTATTTACATTCACTCTGTGCCAGGAGGGCAGGGACCTATTGTCCAATCATAGAGCTCCAGAGTGAATTGTGTTTAATGCTTGGTGTTTCTTCCAGAAATATAGTCAGGCAATCCAAAGGAAAAAAGGCAGCTTTTGACTAATCTAACCTAACCCTCCATTTTCTGTTATCTTCAAATTGCCTCTGGCTGCTTCCCACCCTGGATCCCTTAAAAATTCCATTCTCTTGGTTCCTGGTGAGCGAGAGAGGTAAAAAATTCTCAGACTATACTCTAAAATCTAGTAAGGCTTATTGTGGGAAACAGGCCCAAGTTCCCTTTCACTGGAAATTACATGATTTACAAGAACTTAAAACTCAGTGCAGTAGGGAGTCCCCCCTCTCCTCAGTGACACCTCAGCATAAGATACGCCAAATAAGGACAGAAGTGCTTTCTCAGATGTACATTGGGTGGTCTATTCTTTCCTTGTTCCAGTACTCGAGGTAGATTGCACTTAGATTGTGGGCCTGACTTACAGCCAATGGAAGAAAAAGGTCAGAAGTGGGGTGGGGGAGAATTCCACATTAGGGCTTTATAACTTCACCATTTCCTTTTGTAAATTGCTTCTCCACCCTGACTATTTGTCAGACGGAGGGTTGCACTTTCTCAAGATTGTAATAAACCATTCTTTTCTGCTTCCTACCTTGAGAAGCCTCTGCCTATTATTTGGGTAAGTTTTGGGGTGCACACACTGAGAAATCTGACCTCTAGTCGCCCTGGTTCCATCCATATCCTCCCTAAACCCCTCCTCAAGATCCTCCCTAAACCCCTCCTCCAGTCACTCTAGACTACCTGACCACCCCTAGGTCCCTCTAACATTCTTCCTATATATAAGACCCATCTTACATCCATGAAGGTGCTCAGATTCAATCTAGCTCAGATTAAAACTGGCCTGTTTGTCAATACAAACCTCACAAATGCTTAGGCTCCTTAAGAGTCTACCCAAAATGGTGAATCTTTAATAAATGTTGTTTTTCTTTGTCTGAAGGAAGGCTTGGGTCGAATTCATTTAGGTAGGACCCAGTGTGTCAGGATTTGGGGTCCCAAGCACCCCTAAACCTCACATTTTAAACCCCATCATTGTTGTGTGCCAGGTGGGGTCTTAAGTTTCCAAGGATAAAAAGGTAAAAAAAGAAAGTCTTTGTTCTCAAAGAGCTCTAATAGGAGAAAAAAAAAAAACAGAAAAGGGGGTAGGGAGTACAGAGGGAGTCTACAGAGTAGGCATGATAAAATCCAGGGGATAGGGGACAGTTTCTAGGAGGGAAGGAGGGAAGGAAGGAGGGAGCCAAGAGACAAGGGATACTGAGAAAATGTATTCAAGGTTGATATGATCTTGCAGGATGATGAAATTTCAAAGAAATTTGATAAAGTGCAGAATGGTGCAGTAGGGTGGGAAATGATGAGACGTTTGCTTTCGATGCCTTCCTTAAATAAAGAATTGGGAAGAGTTTATGACTTAATAACATAATATAATATTAATAATATGAGATAATAGTTCTAATAACATTAAATGTTTGTTGCCTACATTGTTGCCAATCTCATCTATAAAATGATAGTTGGACTCTAAATCCTCTGTGGCCCTTCACAATTCAGATTCTACGATTCTATGAACTCCCTGTCAAAGCCTGGACATTAAGTTTCTTCATTTATTTGATTTTTCTAGTGTAATAATCAGAGCGATCCTTTTTAGTTACAGATATTGATAAGAAGGCTCTCTAGTATTCCAGAGTTTAATGTAATCATCAAAATTTAATCTGCAAATAAAAGTACCTATAGAACTTCTTTCTATGGAAAATTTCTCTCTCTCTTTTTTTAATTTCAGTTCTTCTGCAGATATAATTGGTAACAATGTTCAGCAGCTTTGGCCAGGCTATAGTCACCTATTTGAAATCTCTCATGATATTGAAAAGCATGATATCATTTAACAACATTACCTCCATTTTTGTGTAGTTCAAGTCTTGTAATATGAAAGCAGGTATGACAGAAAATCTTTGCATGGAAAAGGGTTAATCCCTTAAAGCTGCATTTAATTTTGCTAAATTATGAAATTTTATAATCAACAATCAGCACATCAGAATCTTGTGTTCTCTGCATGTGATCATAACTATGGATCATAAATTTAGTGCTACAAAGATTCTTAGAGACCATTGAGTTTAACCCTCTAATTTTAGTAGTAGTGGTAGTAGTAGTAGTAATAATGGTGGTAGTAATAGTAGTGGTAGTAGTAGTAATAGGAGGACGAGGAGGAGTGGTAGTGGTAATAGTAGTAGTGGTATTAGTAGTAGTAGTAGCAGTAGTAGTAGTAGTAGTGGTAGTGGTAGTGGTAGTAGTAGTAGTGGTAGTGGTAGTGGTAGTAGTAGTAGTGGTAGTGGTAGTGGTAGGAGGAGGAGGAGGAGCAAGAGGAGGAGGAGGAGTAATAGTAGTAGTAGGAGGAGGAGTGGTAGTAATAGTAGTAGGAGTAGTAATAATAATAGTAGTAGTAGTAGTAATAGTAGGAGTAGGAGTAGTAGGAGTAGGAGTAGTAGGAGCAGTATTTATATAAAACTTTAACATTTAAAAAATGCTTCACAAATATTATCTCATTTTATCTTGACAGCAAAACTGTGAGTATGTGGTAATATTATCCTCATTCTATATATAAGGAAATTGAGGCAAACAGAAGGTAACTGACTTGTTCATGGTCACATAGCTAATAAGTGTCTAAGGCAAGATTTGAACTAAATTCTTCCTAAGTCACATTTCAGTTAATTATGCAAATGTAAAGATTTGGCTTGTTGCAGAAAATTGTTCACAAAGAGCTACCAGTTCCTTATTCGTGTTTTTTTGCCAAAGATAACCTCAATTCATGTGCAGATTGTTCTCATTAAGATTTTATAGAGATGAGAAAGCAAAGAATGTGTATTAAGTGTTATTCATGTTCTCCCAAGTCTCTCCCTTTTCCCCTTGTATTACGTACGGTCTGTATTTTTCCACTCTTCCCCATGTTAAAAAAAAAAAATCAGTATTTTTCTCTCTTTCAGATAGGTTGAAAATCTGTCCCCCTTTGCCTTCAAAATAGCCTTGCCTTTAGGATATAGTTCCTAAATATGTATAGTTGGTCTAGGCCAGCTCTGCTTCCCTTCTTTTTCTTAATACCTTTTGTACTTCTTCATATAGAAAATAAGGGATTTGGGTTGTTTGTCTTTGCATTGTGGAAATTGCTTTATATTCCTGAAACTACAATATGAAATAGTAATAGATTATATCAAAGTATATTTTTCATTTATTCCATATTTCCCATTTCAAGAGATCACTAGTTCAATTAAAAGAACTATATAAGAGCTATTATAAATAGATATCTTCTCTATTATTTTTAATTAGTTTTCCATAATTTTCGGTCATCATAATCTTTAACAAATCAATATTCTGACTTCAAACATTTATAGCTAAATTGAAAAATTACTCCAATCCCAGCAACTAGTCATCCCTGTCTTAAGGGATCTTTGTAAGTAAATTTAACAATTTTCAAAGAAAAAAGTATGCACAATATAATTTTAGCTTGATCTACATTAAGATTTTCATCTATAAAACAATAAATCAAACACAGATTTGTAGCATTTGCCAATTTCCAAGTTGTAATTTATTGAACTGGAAATTTAATTATTGACTCTCAAGAACCAGTTGCTGCAGACTCTAGCACATCTCTGCCTGTCTGGTTAAGACCTCACAACTTCTTTAGAACTTCTTTACCTTTTCACATCCTAAGACAGCATATATGGCTATTAGTTGCCTAAAAGTCTTTTTACTTATGCCCATCATGAGCACTGCAATCCAAGATGACCAAGTATTGTAGGAAATAATAGCTTTCCGTTTTCTTTAAATGGCGGAAGAAACCAACCATGCAGTCTTTTTTATGTGTCACAAAAGAGAAAATGTGAACCATCCCCCCACCGTTTAACTACATCATTTTATCATGTTGTTTCCCTTATAGAAAAAATAGTAATGTTGACATGGTTCATTTCCTCTAGTAGCAAGTCAAATTGTTGGTCATTGGACAGGCATCTCAGAATAAGAATACTGATAGGTAAATTATTGTTTCTAGAAGATCTAAAACCTATATGAATCTTAGCATTTTTTTGCTACCATCATACAACTATTAGTGCAGAAATAGAATATTAGTTAAGAAATGAAGCACTAATTTTTATTAAGCATTTTTGTGACAAGCAATGTTGAATTGTCACCATAAGCAAGCAAAAAAGCTTCTTGTCCTCAAAGAATATACATTTTAACAGAGGAAGGAAAAACATAAAGGGAATCTAAAAATAAGAAAACGGGGAGAATGGCATGATTTGGAATGGGAGCAGAAAAATTAGATAATCACTTGGTTCCTAAAAAGATAAGGTGAGAAATCAATTATTAGAGTCCAAAATGGTAGAGGAAAGAGCACCATTTTGTATTTTCTTTGTTTTAAGGGTTGCCTTGCACACAAATAAATCATTTAATGGGCACAGTACTGTTAATGAATCTCTTTGTTCTTTCTTAGACCAGTCCTAAGACAGTAAGTATAGTCAACCTCTAGGTCCACACTTAAAACCTCCCTAACCTTATAGAATTTGACAAAGTAGTAGTTGGCTGGCCTTTGAGAATTTTGAGAACTTCCAGGATCCCCAATATAGGGATGAGATACCAGAGCAGCAATTTTGTTGATGTTGAGGCCAAAGGTACAAAGTTTTTAAAAGATACATTCCCTACCTTCGTAGAGCACATAATCTTGTAATGAAAATACAAATATGCAAAAAGTATATAATGACAAAAAGTTTATAATTGCAAGAGAGGTAGGCATGTTTAGATCTCCAGGAGAAAATAACATTATGCCTGAAATGTTAGTAAAAACTACAAAGAGTGACAAAATCATAGGACTTAATTTAAGTGGGAGATAGAATTATGAAGGACATTTGAGGATTTTGGAAAGGTGGAGTAGGACACAGGTTAAATTTGTAAAGATATAAGAAGTTGTGAGAAGAAAGAGAATAGGAGAAGTATTTCTAGGGAGGCTGTCAAACAAACGTACGTGTGATATGTATATAGATATAGATGTTTATATATGTATACATGTGTGTGTGATATTTATATTTATATAGCTATAAATGATATATTGATATTTGTTCAACAACATATCTTTACAAATATACATGTGTATATGTATCATATACATACACGTATGCATATGTTGTACACATATAGTATGAAAATGGAAGGTAATCTAGAAGAGAAGACACTTGATTGGTTGGAGATAGATAGGGGAGAGGTAGCATGAAGGGGAGGGAGAGAGGCACAGAGTGCATGAAAAGCCTCCAGAGGAAAGAGAAAATTTGATCTGAGTCTTCAAAGAAACCAAAGAGGTGATGGTGAAGAAGAATAGTTTTCAATGAATGGTACACAGCCCATGCAGAGACATGAATGCAGGAGATAGAGTGCCATGTGTGAGAAAAAGCAAGAAGGCAGATTTCCTTGAATGGTATAGTATGTGGAGGCTAGATAAAGTATATTAGAAAGGTTGCTAGAAGCCAAGTTACAAAAGGCTCTGTCCTAAGCCCTGGAATTTTTTTTTAAGGTTAAAAAAAGAAAATTCCCTTTTCTCAAATAACTTATGGGTGGGTGAGACAACATGCATTAAAATAGGTACAAGCAAGAAAGATACTGAGTAGAAAGTTGACTTCAGCAGTGGAAAGTGGAATAAGGATGGGACAAGGAAAGTGCTCCTACAGAAGGTAGAGTCTGAGCTAAACCTTGAAGGACAGTAGCAGATCTGAAAGATGGGAGTGAGGAGGGAACACATTTCAGGCACTAGGGCTCAGAAAATACAGTTTCTACATAGCATTGGTCTCCATGTTCATTTCAAAATGGAGGTTCACAAACGATTAAGTCCTTGCCTTCTATACTCTTGTAATAGGTCTCAAAAGTTGTTCTTTGGATTCTCAAATCAGGGCTGGCTACAATATAAACCACAGACACCCAGAAACTGGCAGCTCAATCTTCTGAAAGAACTGATTCATAAAATATTGGTCATTTCCAATATCCTTTGCCTAAGATGGAACAGCAGATGACAAGACAAAGCTTACAGCCTGTATTCACAAGCTATACATCTACTAAGATGTAAAGAGTTTAAGGCTTTTCTCTTCACAGCATTGTTATTCTTCTTTTAGGAAAAAAAAAAAAAACATCCCGAAGAAGTCAAACCAGAGTGAAAGGATAAAATAATGCCATTTAGAAGTAAGTCCCATCGCCAACCTATTCCTGTTACTCAGATGCAGCCAAAGAGCTCCTATCTGCTACTTGGTTAGCTGAACTGAACTAACTACAAAATGGTCAAGTGTGTACCATAGTCTCTCCAAGGCAGTCCCATTACATGTGCTCCTGGCAACAGGCTGTCTATCCTACTCCATGTGAGAAATTTGCATCAGTGGTACTCTGTACATGCTCATAAAAATGAGGGTCATTGTCAGTTAACATATAGAGCCATCAACACTTAAGCTAAATAATAAGCAATAGTTGTTTATACTTACTGCCAGTACAGAGGAAGAAAGGTTTCCAGAGGAAAAAAACTACACCGTTTCTCAAAAAAAAATTGTTCAGTGCTGTGCACCCTGTCACTATGTGATGAACACTTGACTATGCAAATTGGGAGGAATTTCATGTGAAAAGCAGTATAAATCAATATAGAATAAAATGTCAGAGTGTTTTAACTGCTAATAAAGATAATATTTTTTAAAGTCATTTTCCTGTCTAACATATTTTTCCTTTGATTTACTCTGTCTTCCACAGGCAAAAAAAACACAAAAAACAAAAACCTTTTTCAAGAGTCTCTCTCTCCCTGGTACCTTTTGAAAAGTATATTTAATTTGCTAGATTTTGAATAAATTCATGTTTTCTTGTATGTAATTCTTATTAAATATTTTTAACATATGTCAACACTCCAAATACGAAGTTCTGTAAAAGAAAAGATTTACACAAAGTCCTCTTCTATTTCAATTAATTCCTTGGCATCCCTTTGCAAAACAGTGAATCTTTGAGTAAATTGCCTTCTGTGTACCTGTATCACTAGAATTAAAACAGTCTAATTGTGGTATTAAAGTCAGTATTCTGGCTAATTCTTAACATTTTTACATAGCCTTTGGTGACTTCAGGAAGAAGGAAAAGAAAATATGGGTTGAAATTTCTCCAAAGAGAAGGTGAGAGTCTGAAAAACAAGATGAAAAGAAAATGTCTTCACTGGTCTACTTTGAAGAGCTGAGATATTTTGCTCACAGATAAAATCTGGGATTTTTCCCAGCCTTTAGCTTTTTTGTATTATAGAAAATTACTGTCCCAATTGAAATGATTCACTAGAGTCTTTTTTTTTCCCTTCAAGACGTGGTGAAGAGGAAATTCACAGTTCATGATTGAGCAACAGTAGAAAAAAAAAAATTGGTGTGAACTCCGGCCGTAAGTTTGCTGTATTTCACCTCAGAAGGCTGAAAATGGATTTAGCTATAGAGCTGGCCAAAAAAACCAATCTTTAATTGGCTGACAGAAAGTGACACCATTATTTGAGTATACATTTGTGACCCTGAGAAATTAAAGTCCTTATTTCAGCTTCCCCACTAATGGAACAGAAATGGAACACAAAGCTCTGAGGTTGGGAAACTAGGTGTGTGTGTATGTGTTTGGGCAGGTGTTTTGTTTTGTTTTTAACTTGATCAGTGCTTTTAAAGTTTTCTAAGATAATGGCTTTAAGAATGATATCTATTAAGGGTTCAAGTTAGGTTCCATCCATCACATGGCCATTATATTTGGAATCAATTTCCTTTGATGTTGGCCCAAGGGGAATATTGGTTCTACATACACACACACACACACACACACACACACACACACACACACACACATTCCCCTTTTGTGAGTGAATGATGACCCATTGCAGTAAGCTCAATGTTCACTGATTTATTGGTTGGAAGGAAGAAATTTTGATTCATGCCTAATCTCCCCGAAATACAGTTGTATATAACATAGTTCTCTATAGGTACTCTTTTAGTTGTTCTGATGATTTGAAGCCACAATGTATTATTAAAAAATCACTGGCTTTGAGGACCAACTTTCAAATGATCCCTCTGAAGCAATTTAGTAACTTGTGACCTTGAGTAACTACTTCAGCTGCTTGGCTGTCAGTTTCCTTGTCCATTAAATCTTAGGATCAGACTAGATGTCTTCTGAGAATGTCATCTTTCAGTTTCATATCTGTGATCCTCTGAAAGTTTTTGTGGTCATAAACACAAGCATATACAAATACGTTCAGAGTATAGATGAGTTACATAGCCATTTACAGAAGAAAAAAGTTCAGTCCCTACAGCCTTTACTCTATAAAGATTTATAAGATCGCATATTTCTCTATGCTTTCTGTTCTTGTTAATCATCTATGTTGTCTAGAATGTCCCTCCAAAATTTGTCAGAAAGATCAGCCCTCATTTTAAGGTGTGGTAAAAAGTCAAGGCAAGCACTGAACCTCATAAAATATGTCTGATGGGTTATTATTAGCTTATTGGGTGACAGTTTCCTGAAAATAAAATTCCTCATATCTCTTAAAAAAAAAAAACCTTACTTCGCAAGGTTTCAGAATATTATCAATGCTTCCCTTTGCTTCAAAATATTCACTTGATTTTTAAAGTCTATCTTTATGCAAATTGTCTTCAAAGTTTTCACACAATAATGAAAAGCTATTTCCTAGTTATAAGTGTAATGCTATAGTTACAAGCTACCAGAGAGCTATTGTTGTTCAGTCATGTCTGACTCTTTGTGACCTTGTGGACCAGAGCAAGCCAATACTATCCATGGGATTTTCATGACAAAGATGCTGGAGTATTTTGCCATTTCTTTCTCCAGTGGCTCAAAGCAAACAGAGGTTAAGTGACTTGCGCAGGGTCAGACAGCTAATAAATGTCTTAGGTTGGATTTGAACTCAGGTCTTTCTGATGCCAAACCCAGTGCTCTATGTGCCGAGCCAACTCACTGACATGGGAAAACTACCATGTGCTAAATATGGTGCTAGGTGCTAGGAATACTTAGACCAAAAAACAAAAGCAAAAAGGAATAATTCCTGCCCTAAAGAAATTTATATTCTATCAGGATGAAAATCCATTGAAACAACTTAGGATTGGTTAAAAAAATGGAAATGTAGATCAGTGAAGAGAGTAGATAAACAAAAATCAAAAACAAATGAATTCAGTAATGCTCTCCAATAAGCCTATCACCCACTAGTGCTACAAAAAAAAATACCAACATTTAGATCATTTATCACAATAAATCTCAAATCAATATTAAAAAAAAGGTAAATGGTTACCTTTTTTTTTAAAGTGTCAAATCCTGGTATTCTCTAGTGTGAGGGTAAGAAAGGAGGGAGGAAGGGAGACCATTCAGAACTTTAAAAGTAACCAAAAAAAAAGCTGCAACTTCTCTCTAATTTTCTTCTTCCAGAAACAATTGGAAAAGAAGAAATAAAAGTCATCAGCAGTGGAGGGCAGTTGGAGGTTTGTGTTACTGTGATAAATTTTGGCACTGACAATACTTGTCTCTCTGTGGCTCAGAAACAATTTGGTTTCTGTGCATATGTGTATGTGTGTAATCATTATACCTAAAGCTTTGTCCACTAAGTTAATCTGCATTTTTTAAAAAAAGTTCTTTATCTGGATCTGTAATAGACTTCTTCTCTTTCTAGAAGTTAGAATGAAGCACTAAGAATATGATTGGACATATTCATAAACACTTATGATCTATTATTCTGCTTCCTCTACAAAAATAAAGTACTTGTACATTTGGTTAATAGAGAATTAAATGCAAATCTGTGGTTAGGAATATTCCCACTCATTGCATACTGTCTTCCTTTTTGTTTAACTATCACATTGTCTTTGCAGTAAATTAGCTTTTGGATCATCAAATTCACACATGAATACTCTTCAAAGAAGAGTTATTAAGTTGGCTCATTGTCCTTTTTATTCTGATAATAATTATAAATAAAGTCTGAGCAACATCTCTTTCTGGCTTTTCAATTCTTCTGAAGTTAGAAAAGGGTAAAATCATAGAACTGCCACCATAAATGCCTTTTTTGCACTTAGTAGAAGTTTTTGTGGAATACTGAGCCCTGGTGTTTTTTTTTTTAATTTGTTTAATATGTAATGTTGAATTGTTTGATTATAAGAATCCTGAGGGTGTTTTATGGTTGCACATATTTGTTTGGTTTGTACTTGTTTGTTTCTTGACACCCTCATTAGATTTTGGGCTCCTACAAGGCAGGGACTGTCTTTGCCTCTTTTTTATATTGCCAGAGCTCAGTACAATGCCTGGCAGATAGTAGGTGCTTAATAAATGTTTGTTTTTATAGATTTTTTGAAGACCAATGGCATTGTGAGTGATGTTTATTGACTTGTGCATGAATTGGATTTAAGTGAGGCAAAGCTGTACAAAGTCATCATCCTCAATCTCTCTTCCTGAGTCATTGAAATCCAGTGGCAAGACAAAAGTCAGAATGACAGACAGTGGCAAGGATATCATAGATGACCCTGGTGTTTTCATTGTCTGACCAAGCTATAAGTGCTCTACAATGCCTGCCTCAGCTGATGTCATGTTCATTGGAACAAATTATTTTCATTCATCCATTCTGCAAGACAAACTCTTCACATGTTTGGGGTAGATATATCTCTACCTAACCAATATGTTTGCCCTCAACCTGGTTTACTCCATCTGCCAAGATATTTTACAAAGGTGTGATCACTTCACATGCTATAACTTCTTAGAGGCTAGAGTTGGGTGAATTATTTGGACATCAAAGCTGGGTGAGCAGCCCTAAAAAGGGCTAGGTAAGTATTCTGAAAAGCTAAGCACAAGCAACTTTTCAAAAGAATGCTGCTGTGAACGGCATTTCAAGGTTCTGATTACACAGTATAGTGAACACTCTATTTATTCAATAACAAATTGGAGCAAAACATTCACAGAAAATCAAGGTATAGCATTCACAATGTTACAACTTATCACAGAAAATCAAAATACAGCATTACCAACAACTTATCAGAGAAAATGGCCACATAGTTTTTACCACAGTAGTCACATAGTTTTGAACAAGGTATGATCATTTAATCAATCAATCACTTAGTAACTCAATCATTCAGTCATCATTGCATCAATCATTAAGGAGGCTTGTCTCCTTAAGGGATACAAAATACAAAATTCAAAGTATTCCACCGCTGGAGAGTACATTCATTTAGTCAATTACAGAGTCCTTAATTCAATCACAAAGTACAATCAAGTCACAAATGAATTACAATTCTATCAGTCACTACTCAACAGAAAATAACACAATTCAGCAGACAGGGCTTCCAGCTGTCTGACCATTACATCCATATCTAGTTAGTTACTGGAGAGGGAAGCACCAACATCTGGGTTTTCAAAACTGGGGGGCTCAATGGCAGCCCAGAGTCCCATCTGGCCAAATCACATAACTATTCCGAAGGTGAGTCCCAGAGCAAAACCTCACATCGGGGTCAATCACTACTCAGTATTCACAAAGAGGTCCTTTCATCATGACTTCTCAGATTCCCTGGATCACCTTCCTAGGTCCCAGATCCTACCTGGATTCACCAAACTGACACCTGGGTTCAAAGGCAGAGAGCTCCCAGGTCCTTGTCTAGCTCTCCATGCACTTCCTGTTCCGCTATGAAGCTCACAGCATCCAGTCCACCTTAAATCCTTCACAGTCTCTGTTCCCAGAAAGTCAAGGCTTAACAACGTAACAAACAAAATATTGACAGCACAGTCATGTCTCCTCTGGCAGCTCCAGCTACCCTTCCTTCAGTACCATAAGTTCTGTTCAAAATCACTTCATCCACCCTACACATGGCTTGCTCCAAGAAACTCTGACTCTCCCTCTCTGCGATTTTTCCTTATATACAGTATTTCCCCTCCCTGTTCATCTGCTTCCTGTTACATCAGCAACAGGTGTTCATACCTTCTGTTTCTTTAACAGAAGCTTAATTGGAACTAGGTGCTAAGTACCCCTCAGCTTAGTAATACAAAAGGAACTTCAGATTTCATTACTATTACATTTTCACACCAGAGGCACTAGTGCTCCGAAACACTCCATACAATAATAAATGATTAGTAACTGACTGTGCATGGACATAAGCAGATAGCTCATGTATATATAATTGTCTCATTCTAGAAGCTTACAATTTCAAGGTTGGGTGTTTAATAAAGGTTCATTCATGTGACTGATATTCTATAA
>CM053586.1:54402189-54417197 GCA_028646515.1 Pseudochirops corinnae
AGAAAATCTGAAACTCAAGTGATTGTGGAACTGAATCTTGTAAATTAAAAGTAAATGAGTAAATAAAAAAAAATTTAAAAAAAAACAAATGAGGAAATTGAGGCAAAAAGGTTAAGAGATTTACCCATAATCATACTGTAGAAAGAAAGGGTGTAAGGCTGGATTTAAACTGAGGTCTTTCTAATACCAGACATAGATCTCTATCCCCTGCACTACATAGATGAAGTTTAAGCAATACCAGAATGCCATTGGAGAAGAGATTCATCCATCATTCAAAATGGAGCATCATCTCTGAAGTCCTTTCCTATTTAAGGATTACATCATTTTATTTTTCTAAATGCTGTAGTGAAAACTAAATCACAGTATAACCCTGAAGGTGATAGAATTTTTTTTCATTTATAAATATTTTCTCTAATTAAACAAGTGGATAGTCACATACCTGAAAAAATGATTTGCATAATTAGTTCTGAGAAATTATTATTTATTGGCATAAAATGAACATACTTCCTTCAAAACTACCTCAATACTTTTCTTTCACTAGCTTAACAAACCATAACATGTCATAGTAATAGCTAATTAAGCACAGGGCTGAAGAAAATAAGTCCTCTAGTAGAAAATGGAGAATTTGCTTCTTTAAAACTTAGACAATCATACTACTCAACAAAGGAAGTTGTATTTTCAGCAAGAAGAGGAAATTCTAAAATCCAAATGTTGACATCATTATCATTTATAAAATATATTTTTTAAATATTTTTATCCAAGGCAAAATTAAAGAAATTAATATTTTTGTTGTTAGTAAGATAATACAACAATTTTAATTTTTAGATAATGCCAATTAAAACCTAATTCTCATTGAATAAAATTGGTCAGTATATTTATTTGCTTCATATCTTGGATAAATGAAATTAAATGAGCTAATAAATTGTATTGAAACTTAATTGACAAACAAAAAACAATGAGTGGTTACATTTCCATAAAAAACTGTGTTTTCAAAAACTAAGTGAAAATTAATTAAAATCTGATAATGGAAGAATAATCTGTGTCTTACTCTGATTTCTCTGATCCAAGCCTGTTTTCCATACATTAGAAAAAGCTTTGCATTTGCAAATGACATCAAACAGAACTCCCTCTGCCTTAGAAGAGTGGAGGTAACCATTTTTCATTTGTTTCTTAAGGCATTTGGAGGATGGTTGAATGTTCCCTCTCATCAAGATTTACACTATAAAGAAATGTGAATACCTTTGGGTTCGACTATCTTAGAAAAAGAAACTGAATAAGCCATAAATGAGTTCCCTAAGGTGAAAACAAAACAGGACAAGATGGATTTACAAATGAGTTGTACCAAACATTTAAGGAAAAATTAATCCCAATACTATATAAACTCTGCAAAAATATGCAAATTAAGGAATGCTACCAATTCTTTTTATGACACAAAAATGGTTTTAATACCTAAACCAAGAAGAGCAAATACAGAAAAAGAATACTATGAACCAATTTATTTAATGAATATCAATGCAAAAGAAATAAAGATAAAATACTAGTGAGAAGATTAGGGCAATATATCACATAGAACATATACTATGACCAGGTGGCATTTATATCAGTTATACAAGGTTGCTTCAATATTAGGAAAACTGTCAGGATAACTGACCATATCAATAACAAAACCAACAAAAATCATATGATTATATCAATAAATGCAGAAGTCACAGAAAAAATGCACCATCCCTTTCTATTAAAAATACTACAAAGCATAGGAATAAATGCAACTTTTCTTTAAATTATAAATACAGTTATCCCTTCCATATTACAGGGAAGGGTGGGGAGGTTAAAAGTACAGTTTGCCCATGCCCTGGAAAATCACTGTAAAATTTTTTGGTCTTCCTTTCAAAGCAGAGAATAAATCTGAATTATTATGGAATTAAAAATAAAATATGCTGATATTAACCAATATTATATATACATTTTCTGCATTTCTGAGTTTCCAAACTTTTTCTGTCATCTGCTGACCTTAGTATGTTGCCTGCAGGTTCTGAAAAACTCCCCAAAACTTCCCATTTAATTTCCTATGCTGAACCTCAACATGTTAAAACCACGATGGGCAAAAGTCTCAATGCAGAAGAGATAACTGTAGTATCTATCTAAAACTAATAGCAAGTATTATAGGTAATGAGGATAAAGTAGAAGTCTTTTCAATATGGTGAGGGTGAAATAAAGATTTCTATTATGAGCACTATTATTCAATATTACATTAGAAATGTTAGGTGGAGCAGTAAGATAAGAAAAATAAATTGAGGCAATAGCAACAATAGGCAATGAAAAAACAAAACTATCATTATTTGGAGATGATATAATGGTATACCTAGAGAACCCTAAGGAATCAACTAAAAACCTGGTTGAAACAATTTAGCAAAGTTGCAATATAGTAAAAAGCCCCACATAAATCACTTGAATTTCTATATGTCACCAACAAAATCTAGCAAGAAGATAAACTAAAGGAAATTTCATTTATAACAATTGTACACATTATAAAATAATTGGGAATCTGCCTACTACAATAAATGAGGGATTATACAAGCACAATTACTAAACATTTTTTACATAAATAATTTCCAATTCTTTAGTGCCATAAAATGTTTTTATACGTGTGGGTTCTTTTCCCATTTTTATGATTTCTTTGAGATACAGACCTAGAAATGATATTTCTGGATAAAGTGTGTGTGTGTGTGTGTGTGTGTGTGTGTGTATGTGTGTGTATGTGTGAAGATAAGATCAAAATGGGTCACAAGTTAGACAGAGTCATATATTAGCAAATTAGGAGAGCATGGGAAATTTTACTTGTTAAATATGTGGATAATAGAAGAGCTTATGACCTAATAAGAGATAGCTAATATTCTGGGTAGAATGGGATAATTTTTACTATGTTAAATTAAAAGGCTTTTGCACAAACAAAATAAATGCAGCCAAAATTAGAAGAAAAGCAGGAAATTGTGAAAAAAATTACTGCAAGATAACAGCTTCATTTCTCAAATATATAAAGGACTGTGTCAAATTTATAAAAAAAAAAAATAAGAGCTACTCCTCAATTGATAAACAGTCAAATGATTTGAATAGGCAGTTTTCTGAAGAATAAATCAAGCCTATCAATAGCCACAAGAAAATGCTCTAAATCACTGTTGATTAGAGAAATACAAGTTAAAGCAAGACTGAAGCACTACAACCCACTTATTAGACTGGCTATCAAAACAGAAGGGTAATGATAAATGCTGGAGGGGGTGTGGAAAAACAGGTACACTAATAACACTATTGTTTGAGTTGTGAATTGGTCCAATCATTTGGACAACAATTTGAGACTATGCCCACAGGTCTCAAAAAATGTGAACACTCATTGGCCCACCAATACACTACTAGGTCTATATACCAAAGAGTTCAAAGAAAAAGGAAAAGAACCAATATATGCTGAAATATTTATAGCAGCTCTTTTTGTTGTGGTGAGATTTGAAATTGAGGCTTCATCAACTGAGTAACTGCTGAGCAAGTTGGAATATATGATTGTTGTAGAATATTATTGCTGTATAAGCAGGTTGGTTTCGTAAAAAATCTGAGAAGACTTATATGATTGGAGATAAATCAACAGGAGAACTCTGTACACAATTACAAGTAATATTGTAACAATAATCAAATAGGAAAGATTTAGTTACTCTGATCAACACGATTATCCAAGACAATTCCAAAGGACCCATGATGAAAAATGCTATCCATCTTCAGAAAGAGACCTGATGAACTCTGTTGGTAAAGTGTGATTTTCATTGCTTCATATTTATTGCTTTTTTTGTAAAATGACTAATTTGGAAAATATCTTGCATGACTACATATGCATAACCAATATCATATTGCTTGTATTTGCAATGGATGGGAGAGGGAAGAAAGTGAGTGAGAGAATTTGGAACTCAAATCTTTTTCAGTAGGATTAAAAATAAAGATAAATCATAGCCAAATTGCTTGAAACAGTAATTTATACTCTTTGCCTTAAATGCCTGTAATGCCAAGCAAAGGCAACTTCCAAGTTCGGATTACCAGCATAGTAAACCCCATCTATTCAGCAAACATTCACAGAACAGAGAAAGTCAAAATACAGTGTAACTTGTTCCTTTAGCAAGTAAGTTCTCAGTTCAATCCAGGTACTACTCTACCCCTAGACAGTACATTCATTTAGTCAGTTAAAAGTCTCTTCTCAAAGGGAAATTAGTCTCCAACCATAAACAAAGTGCATTCATTTGGTCAATCACAGAGCACAAAGAAAACTCAATGGCTTCCCACCCCTGAATCTCAAAAGGGGCAGGAGAACACAAAAGGACATCTACCCTTAAGTTACAAGGTTAAGCTCAGCATTGAATACCCAAGGAGAGGGCCTTCTTTCATCTTCACTCAAGGCAAGCCCTCAGCAATCTCAGTTCCTAGGGAGACAAGGCTCAACAAAGCCATAGCCAGTGTCCTCATCAAGTCACTCTCTGCCTATAGAACAGTACCAGAACCCCTAAAAATATCAGCAAGGCCCTCTTCCAGGATTTCTGTAAACATACAACAGGAAAATCCTCCTTCAGGGCTTCTGAACCAGCAGCCAGGTTCCAGGACCTCTACAACAGCAGCACTGTCTTTCACCATCAGGTGAATCTGGCAAAACAACATTAAAACAGACAGACAAAAAGCCAGCATCACAGCCATGCCTCCTCAGTTCTTGGCAGTTCTCAAAAGTCCTGGACAATTCCAACAGGCTCTCAGCAGTGTTTCTCTCAGCAACTCAGGCTCCACAATACTGGATACTGCTCTTCCAAAGTCCTTCTGGCCTTCTCTGGGCTTGGGCCTCTCTCCCAATTCACAGCTCCTCCCAGTTCAGCCCTCTCTCTTCACATCAACAAGTCCATCCCACAAGTGGGATTCACAAGTTCTGGGTTTTAACACTCAACCCAAAAACCAAGCCAGTACAGGGGCATCTCCAAATTCCATTCCTTATAACCTACTGACTTAACCTTTGAAATTTGACTTCTGACCCCACTCTTGACTAATCTACCCTATCCTCTACTATATACAATGATCTCTCATTATTAAATATGATGACCTTTTTCTCATTTATTTTATAATGTGATCATACTGTAATTTTTCAAAGTGATTACTACCTCCCTATACTCCTAAATTCTCTCTCCTCTCTAGACTTCTAGGATCCTGAAATTCCTTCATTCTTCCTCACTTCCATGAGCTTCTCACATTTTCTTTTCACAATTGTTTTCAGTCTCTTGTCACTTAATTGTTAGTGAACCACAAGACTCTGACTTAAGTACATTTCCTCTTTTTCTATACTCTCTAGTTGGTATTATCACCTCCCCTCAACTCAATTTTCATCACTCTGAAGAAAATTTCCAATCTACATATCCAGTAATAAAATCTCTTGTGAGGTTTACCAATATCATACCCACCTTACCAAAATTTCTGCTGACCATCTCTTCCTATATGTCCCAGTAACATTGTAAGCCCAGCCTATCCAAAATGCAACTCACATTCACCCTAGATGAGTATGTCCTCTTATGTTCACTTTTCCTATGGAGTACACAATTTGAGGCATTTAGTTGTGTTTCCTAAACTTAAATTTCTCTGAAAATTTGGATGGATATCTAAAAGCTGATCTAGTCTTAACTATAAGTTTCATTTCTCTAAGACATAACTCATTTTTCTTCCAATTGGTAAAAGACCCTTGTGCTTCCTATTTGCATTTTATTTGCCTAAATTTTTATCTCGATGTGAAATTCTATGTTTTGAGGATCGCTCCTCTGGGGGAGAAAAATATTTTTTCTTTATAGCTAATGACTAGAGTAATGGAGAACTTAATTTTTTCTTAAGCATATTTCCACACCCAGTCCCATTTGTGGTAAATATGTGATTTATTGAATCAGATTTGTTCTTGTTTTCTGGTAAGAAATGGTGTTTGAAAAACATTACAAAAAGTTAACTTGAAGGAAAAGAAAAGAAGGAGGATGAGAAGAAGGAAGAGAAAGAAAAAAATTAAGGTAATCTAATTTCCCTTTCAAATCTATGATTCTTTAATTTTATATTTTCTGTTGTTAACTACTAGGAAAAATCATAACTGCTAATTATAATTCTTCTATTTAGCATTTTGCCCAAAATAATGAGCAAAATCAATTATATTAGAAAAACCAATATTTAACCCTGCCTCCCCAAGTAGATTGGTGTATTATACCAAAATCAATGTTCATGATGCTAATGTGAATATGCATAGACCCATTACAAGGTTGAAGGTTGTTTTTTTTTTTCTTCTAAAGAGTTACATTAAAAGCAATATCCAGAAAATGATTGAATTTAGAATGTTTTAACAGATGAAAATAAATTAGAGTAAATGAGAGCAAGGGCCAATATAGGAATTTGTTTTGTTCAACTATGCTTATTTGTAACAAAGGATTTATTTTCTGTTTTGTTTTGTTTTGTTTTCTCAATGAGGGGGTGGTAGAAAGGAGAGAAGGCAGATTTTGATTTGAAAATAAAAATAAAATTATAATTACAAATTAAATGAGCAAATGATTACGATGATGTATATATATATGTGTGTATGTGTGTATATATATATATATATGTATGTATGTATGTATGTATATATGTATGCATATATATGTATGTATTAGTCAGAGCCCCTGAAACTCATGCCACTAAAACCAGACATTTAAACCCATCTGCCTGATTGCTTTTTCAGCCAGCAAATCAGTCATAAAATTCCTTAACTGACACAGATTGGTAGAGTACAAATGTCAGCCTGATAAGTACAGCCTTCATTGTCAATTTGCATAAATTATCAAAAATGCTTTCATATTTTAGTTTTTAAATTGTGTTTGTCAGTATTCATAACCTAATTAAGTGAAAATATAGTAGTAGCTTCAAATGGTTGTGTATTTCCAAGAGGGAACCTTGAAATTGTATGTCTCATTGGCAATTCTGGACTTCAGAGTTTTCCTTTCAATTCTAATAGACACTAATCTCCAGAGTTCCCCCTGGAAGGTCCTTTATTCCTGAAGACACTAGTTTACAGTCAAAAGCCTTCAGAGCTTTGTGCTCTTGCCCTTATTACCTCACTTTGCAATGACCTACCTATATCCAAAATAAGAAGGCTTGTGTTTTCAAAGGGCCAAAATTAATTATTTTGATCTTTTAAAAAACCCTTAAATAGACAAAAGTGAAGCTTGTTATTCAATTCCTGCATCTCTTTTTAGTTTTATATTAATTAACATTAAAGAGAAATTTGCAACTTTGAATTAACCATTCTTTAATGAGCTTCAGAAATGATGGATTAAAAACTACTTGGTGAAATTGTTTTATGATAATTGAACAAGCTGATGGGTAAAAAATTTGATGATTTTTAATTTAAATTCTTACAGAGTGATGGCATAATTATTAATAATGCATTCATCTTCATTTGTTTAAAAAAATACAACTCTTGATTTGTGAAAAAAAGACCAGTATATCCCATCAATAAACATTATTCGTAGAAATGTAAGCACTGACTATTTCCTTGAAGCAACAAAAGTTGTATTCCAGAGAAACCTCAGGTTCCATTTCATAATCTGATTAAACATTAAATGAAAATCTAATAAAATTTACATTGTCCAGCTCCTATGAAAGAAAGAAGTAAATAAACATGTATTAAGTACCTACTATGTTCCAGGCATTGCTCTTTAAAAATATTATCTCATTTGATCCTCTCAAATACCCTTGGAGGTAGGTACTACTATTAGTCCCATTTTACAGTCAAGCAAATTGAGGCAGAGGGAGGCTAAGTGACTTGCCCCAAGGTCACATAGCTAGTAAGTCTAAAGTCAAATTTATAGGGCCTAATAACTCTACAATTTTATCTTCCCACCATATATCAAGTAAGAAAGACAGAGTAAATGTAATGAGTCATATTTCTATAGAATTTTAAGGTTTACAGATTTACTTGTTTCTTTCTGTCTCTGTCTACACATGTGATGTATATACATAGGTACATACATATATGCTTGGGCATATGTATGTATATATGCACATTTTCACTTGTGTTTGTACTAATACACATACACATGCATATATGCATTGTCTCCCTTATTAGAACCAAGAAAAAGAACATTTTGATATTTTATCTTTGTATTTCCCATGGCACCAACTTGGATTATAGTAAGTGCATAATCTATGCTTGTTGATCAATCAGTTCATGAAATTCCTCACAGCAAAGCTTTCAGGTAAGCACTAAAGCAGCATTTTTATTTTTGGTTAGAAATGAGAAGAGTTTCAAAAAGGTCAAGTGACTAAGAAGCTATAGCTCTGTGTTTCTCCTATTTTTCCTTCATAACCTAGGTTATCCACTGGATAGATCTATGGGCCTGGAATCAGGAAGACCTGAATTCAAATCTGATCTCAGACACTAGCTATGTGACCCTATGAACTCTGTTTGCTCCAGTTTCTTCATCTGTTAAAATGAGTTGGAGAAGGAAATGGCAGACCCAAATGTGGTCATGAAGAATCAGACATGATGAAAATGACTGAACAACAGATAAGAGCCTAGTGGTATAGCAAAAGCAGGAGCTGCCTGATTCAAGGGCAGGGCTCTTTTCACTCTACCATATAACCACTAATATCTCATGTTACTTTTTTGGACTCATATCATGTCATGAGTAATGTTATGCCTTTGCAAGTAGTGAGTGGACTCTCCTTATTTTTTATCTTCACATACAAACCAAACGTCCATTTTGGAGGGGTGGTCATTTTCCCTAAAACCAAGCTATCACCATTTCACAGAGATTTCCAAAACATTTTACATGTTCTCAGTCCTTCCTCCTCTTTCCACTAATAATACTACAACCCTGTCCTTGAGAACCTTCTCCCTACTAGGTAAACTTTCACCTCTCTTATCCAGAACCAAGCATTGACACTACTTCTAAGACATTTCCACAACATTCTACCTGTGTCTTCTCTTTCTACCAATAACACTTGGACTCTGCTCTTGAAACTGTTCTGTTAGGTGGCTTTTCTCTTCTCTAGTTAAGAACCAGTCTACCACATTATTTCACAGTCATTTTCATATATTCATGTTATACCTTGTTTTCTGCCATAGAGTCCCATTTACGTATAATTTTCATATTGGAATATAAGTTTGGAGGGCAAGAATTGCTTGTTTCCATTTTGTATCCCTAGCATCTAACACAATGTTTGAAATAGAACAAATGTTTAGAATGTTTTTATTATTATTAAATTCATTCATTCATTCATTCATTCATGTATGTTTTAAAAGTCAGTCATTTTAACAGATGGGTTGGATTAAAAGACCACTCAGGTACCTTCTATGTCTGAAATCCTATGATTCCTCTAGTTATATCTGTCATGAAAATTTTTATATTTCTTTTGATACGGTCTATGCTTGAACCTTTTCCTGATGTAGAGATAACACTTTGGTTTATTTTTCTTAGAAAATTTTCTGTTAAATATAGATAAGCTATTAGATGATCACTTGCAGATACAATAAGAAAAATATCCTGAGGTCTTACCTCCATGCAAGTTAGGCTTGGTTACCCTCCTGATAAGATGAGTTCAACTTCTGCTTTAGTAGGACTCTCTTCTCAAGTGTATGCCACAGAATCAAAGCAAGGGAGGTGCACTACAGAAGAAATAATATGGGCAGAGGCATATAAGTAATCAAATAATGATCAAATGAGATCTCTCTCTCTCCCTCCCTCTCTCTCTCTCTCTCTCTCTCTCTCTCTCTCTCACACACACACACACACACACACACACACACACACACACACACACACACAAACACACACTTTTAGTTTTCTTTTTAATGTAAAGGTAGAGAGAAATGTGTTTGGCTAAACACTTTTGCCTTGTCACAATGGCAGGAAATATTGGTCTCTACGAATCTCATTATTTGTGAGAGTTCACACCTGATGAATTCTAACTAGCTATTTTTAAAGACATCATCTATTTTCATGTTGCTTTCTAGATGCCTTAAAAGTGTCACTATAATCCCTTCCAATCTTCTCTATCTGTCCTATGTCCTAAAGTTCTCTATTTTTCTCCTTTTCTGTCAAATTCCATCAAATACTTTTTTCATTCAGTATAGGAATCACAGATAGATATCAGTATGGGTTGACTTAATATTTAATTTCACTGAAATAAGCCACACTGAAATATGAATGACTGATTATTGTCATGAATTCTTCCAATTATATTTACCTTAAGAAACAAAAAATCTAAACATCAGAAATAAACATTAGCTGAAGTCATCTTTTAATTAGAGAATTCCTGGTATTATTGGGCAAGAATGCTTCAGATCATTAGAGATGAGGTGTACTACTATAAGGCTAAATCAGGGAGGTAGAAGAAGCATAAACTCTTTATGATCTTCTCCCCTTTTACCTTCCCTGCTTCACAAATTTCTTGTGTAAGTCTAGACTTTGGCAGTGCTAGGAAAAGGAGAGTAAAAGATCTGCCTACTTCCAAGGCAAGACAATGGAAGAATTTCAGCTTTACCTTGTCTTACCTCTAGGCCACAGTTACAAAAAAAAAAAAATAAGACAGTAGTGACTTCCTGGACATCAGAATTAGAGCCACTCATTGAAGCAATTTTAATGAGTGCCCTCTGCTTCTTTCTCAACAGAATGTAAATTTCCTGAAGGGAAAGACTTTTTCATTTTTTTTTTAATCCTTAGTACCTACCACAGTGGCCAGCAAATAGTATATATTTAGGAAATGCTTGCTGACAAATCAATTAAATTCCATTTGGAACAATTTGAGAGTTAATCTGCTTCAAGCATATAGCTATTGCTTAAATTAAAGGGACAGATTTTGTTGATAGATTTCTTTAATTCCCTGTTGATTTCAGTGATTTGTTAACTGTTGGACAGTTCTTTGCTTTGGCCTTATTCCTTTCAGTTTACTACTTAAACCTTCAAACAAACTCAGTGCTTGTGGTCAGGATGAAAATAACGTGATGGATGGTTCTATATTCCAGTTCATAGTCATTTTGGCAAGACATTGAACTTGTGTCAGTGAAGAATCTTTAGTCAATATTGAGAGCAAATGCTTATAACTCCCCAGAATGAGGAATTATTATTTAAAGCAATGGCATCGCGATCTGCCTAATTGAAGCAAAGGCAATGCTTCTACTAGATAAGAACTGAAAAAGGCAGCTTGAAGCGCACATTCTCCAAACCATTCACATTGTCTCATTTTCATCTCCTTAGAGTACACATTAATTTTTGTATGATCTCATCTGAAAAGAGATGTACTTCACACAGATCCTTTAACTATTATTCTCACATCCATTGATGTATTATGTCATGTCATATCACATTGTATTATGTTATTTGTATTGTATTGTATCATCAAATTTTATTATGCATCACACTATGTCAATTTATATCATATACTTATGCTGTATTATCTCACTAAAATTCTTTTTTTCTATTGTATCAAATGATATGATATGACATATTTATGATATATTTACCTATAGTGTTAGAACAAATAAATATACTTTTCCCTCTGAAACTTCAGCAGTTATTCAATTAAAATTAAAGTCCTGTTGATTGTCTATTAATGCAAAACAATAATCCAAGATGATGCTATAAGATTCACCTAAGGTAAAAAGACCATTTGATGAGCTGATCAGGGTTCAGTGCCTAAAGTGATGAATCAAACATTCTTGCCAAGCTCTTGAAATGCTGAGCTGCTCCACTGAAATCATTGAGAGCATTTTTTTTTCTGTTGAATAACAATGGCCCTTTTTGTTCATGCTCTGGTTCATTGCTCCCTGTGCCCCATTATATTAACACTCTTGAAATGAAAAGAAAACTGCAATTTGGAAGCCTGAAGTAGAAATATAATAACCTAATGGACACTCCCTCTGCTATTCATGCTAATTAGGAAGAAATATTATAGTTTAAAGAACCATCGATCCATAAACCAAATTTCCCCTCTTTATAGTAAGAACGTTTATGCTTGGTTATGAATATACATTTTTTTATGAAAAAGATTCAAAAGATTGTTGCTTTGAATAAATGTCTCCCAACCACTCCCTGCATGTGGGTGGGAATGCCCTTTGACTCTAGTTGGGTAGATTCCAATGAAAGCTACTCATATTCTAGGTCATTCTTATTGTTGCTGTCTGTTGGCTTAGGGTTTTTGGTTTGGTTTTTTTTTTTGGTGTTTTTAAAAATTTTTTTTTGTTTCCTAACCTTCTGAAGGAAGAAAAATAAAAAAAAAGCAAAGTGTCTGATATTCTTTATTTCTGCCTACAGCTGCTTTGCTTTAGGCCTTTTGGAAAAAAAGAAACACAACTTTTTCTATTCTTCTTATCTTCATCCTTCCATAAAGGAACCTGACAGGTCTAATAAAAATAATCTTCTAATTTCAAGTAGCACTTATTCCATTTGGCTGATGGAGTTGAATTCCCATTTACTTGAAGGAAAGGTCATAATACTGCCCTTGTACTTCTTGGTGGGGAGAGGAGCAGGAATCTACAGAGAAGTTCCCATGATAATGATAGCCACATGCTACAGAAGTATAGTTTGTATGAAAAGTTTAATAAGCATTATGATAGCAGAAAGTCACCTCCTGACCACCACTGACAGAAACTACTCTAAGACATAGAAATAAAAATTTTTATAGCTGTAGATCTATCTATATTGATATTTTTCCAGGAAGAAAGAGAATATCCTTTGTTTTCCTTCCTTGTGAGGGGACTTTATGTCATTAAGAAATTCTACTCTATTCTAATTTCTATGAAAATCATCTTAGTTCTTATGTGAACAATTCACAAAAAGACTCATAACCATCAGCTCCTGTTTATGAAGCATTTGTTTATGTGGGCATCATTGTAACAAACCCTCTACAAAACATAGAAGAGAAATTTGCAGCTACTTAAATGCCAGTGGAAATAATTTCTTATCTGGAGTAACAAGCTGTTTAAAATAGAGGGAATGATGTCAAAATGGATTCATTGGCAGATGTCAGAGAAATAACAATTCTTGGTATCATTGGACTCTGTTGGGAGGAAATAGGCAGAGATATAAAAAGGTGGACAGTGTCAAGGGATATCTCACAGTAAAAAGAAAGGCTTCAGGAAATGAGAACCTAAGTTGAGAGATGAGAATCTAGTCTTCTGGAATGCCTATTTTTTTCAGAGGAGAAAAGCCCTGAAGAACCAGGATAAATAAGAAAAGAATCAAGGCAGAGATTTAGCCATAGCATGAGGGAGCAATATAAGACCTTAATTAAGGGAATATTGGGTATAAGGTAGATTGTAATCATAGTGAAACAAATCAAAGACCCTCATACTTGTACTGAGTATGAGTTAGAACAGTAACAGCAGCAAGGCTGATTTGATATGAGCTAATGAGCATGTATAGCTTCATGCCTAGTCACTGTAATATGATCCCTATTTGGTGTAATGGTAAGGAAATTTGAAGATCTTCTCTGCCCCTTAATTGGCTTCAAGTGGAATCCAACAGGAGGGTCTTGATTGTGGGAAAGCTTGTTTTTCAGGAAGGTGCACACCTTCTGTTACTTTGTAATTAGGCAGTGGGTCACAAAGGCCTTGATGTCCTCTGACACTGAAGAATGGTATATGTACTCTAAGATGAGGTTTTACTTTGGGGCTAACTTATGGGAAGAGTTGTGTGATTTGACCAGGTGAGACTCTGGGTAGCTATTGAACCACCCCGGCTTTGAAAAGTCAAATGTTGGTACTTCTCTCTCTGGTAATTAATTATGTATGTATGTAATGGTCACCCAGCCATCCTGGGTAATGCTAGGGTGCTTCTAGTTACACTTAGGAATAAGGTTTGTCCTAGAATCTGAGGCAGGGCTGAATTTGCAGGAATGCGCTAATTCAGGCTATGGGGTAAATGAGACAAATAGATCTTTATAAAGCAATATAGAAAGAAAGGGGAAAACTATGAGAAAGACAGAAAGAAGGGGAAAAAAGTAAAGGAAATTGAAAGTATGGAGTTACTGATATAAATTGTTATTTTAAGGCCCTCAAATTCTCCTAAGCTTTGAGAATTATCATTACACTTCTTTGAAATCCTAATGAATCAGCTGATCATTAAAGGTAACTAGTGACACAATAAATAGTGCCATGGGACTAGAGTAGGAAGACCTGAATTCAGATCTGGCTTCAGACATTAAATTTGTGACGCTGGAAAAGTCATTTACCCTCTATTTTTCTCAATTTTCTCAACTGTAAAATGGGGATAATAACAGCACGTACCTCACAGGGTTGTTGTAAGATCAAATGAGATAATGTTTGATTAAAAAATAAAACACTATATAAGCTTACACTCACCCCTCCCAGTTCAGCTTCTAATGTTAAGAAACTCTGATGGGAAAGGGATAATAAACATATCACTTTATTACAAGGAAACTAGTTTCTAAACTTCAGTGCCTCAGATGATAATACCCTTGAATCTAAGGAGAGGAAACAGCCCCCATTTCTGGTTTTATGTGTACTGTGAAATATTAAAAAGGATTTATCATTAGAGAGTATAGATAGGTCACAAAGCATTTCTGTCACAACAGCCTTATGTGGAAAATAATATAAACATTTTTATTATTATTCCTCATTTGTAGATAAGGAAAAAAGGGCTCAGAAAGCCCTTGCTGAAGCATAGAAACATAGAAGACCTGGAGCAAGGGTGGGGAACCTGCAGGCTCAAGGTCACAAGTGGATCTCTGGGTCCTTAAGTATGGCCCTTTGACCTAGTCCAAGTTTTATAGAACAAATACTTTTATTATGGGGACTTGTTCCATTAAGTTTGGATTCAGTCAAAGGCCTTGTTATGGGAATCTGAAGATCTTCCCTGCCCCTAGGCCCTTTGCTAAAGTGGCTACGTGACTCTGACGACCCTTGGATATTTGAAAGTATACTCTGTTCCCTAATAGGCTGAGTGTGGTCACGTGGAGCCTGTGGC
>CM053586.1:54417697-54449470 GCA_028646515.1 Pseudochirops corinnae
CAAAGAAGGAATCTAGGGTTTGGTTGCTGTTCTTACTTTGCTTCCTGTGTTTATTCATGTTTGCCCAGTCTGTGACTTTTTTAGCTCTGTGGAACTCTGCTTCTAGAGGGGAAAGCTCTGTCCCAAATCGCTGGGGTTTTCCCCACTGCCAGGGCTTTTAGGAGGCTGCTGGGGCCCTCTTGAGCTCTGGCGCACTAAAAAGGGACCCCAGGACTGCCACCCTAGAATGCAATCCAGATCCAGTCCGCTTAATATGAGAGCACTTGGCCTCTGAAAGATCGCTTGGCCCCCCTGCAGTCTACAGGCCGGGAGCTCCGAAGCAGCAATGTGGAAGTAGGTGCAGGACCTCCACTTCCCCCACTTCCTTGCCCTGGAGGCAGTTTGGCTGGACCCGCTTTTCTTCCCCAATTTTTAGCCGAGTTCCCCTAACGTTTTACTTAGTTCTTTTTTTTTTTTCTTTATGGCTTGATATTTCTGGAAACTGCCACAGCTGCTGCAGATCCTCTCTTCTGATGCTCCAGCTGCATCTCAGCTTGCCTTGTCAGGCCGCCTCCAGGCTCAGGCATCGTTTCAGGCTCGGCTGGCTTTGGCTCCCAGCCACTGAGATGGTCCCTCCTAGCTGAGCTGCCTTCAGGGGGAGGTATATCTGTGTGCATTTTAGAGCTCTAGAAAATGTTTAGAGCCATATTTTGTGGGTATTTTGAGGTTGCCATGTGGGAGCTGCAATATCTTGCTGCTCCTATGCTGCCATCTTGGCTCCACCAGTTAATAGGGAATTTAAAGGAAAATAAACAATTAGCCATTAGGCTTCATCCTCTATCAGTTATTCTGTCTTTGCAAATTTATGTTGAAATTGAAACAAAACTGTCAAATGAGAAAATTTCAACTTGTAGTCTATATCGTTTTAGCAATTGATCTAGAAAAAAATCTGTCTGTAGAAGAATGTCAGAACACTTGCTAATTTCCTTTGATGTAGATGGTTCTTTTTACTTGTGTATTCCCTACAATAAAGGAGTCATTGATTTAGAATATTTCTATATGTGTAGATTTAGATTTCTATTATTATATAAGTATATTGATCAGTATCTATCTTTTCAAGTTATAAATTAATAAGTGCTGGCATTATAGTTACATACAGATTAATAGAGATTATTTCAATAATATTTATATGTGTATATGTATACACACATATGTACACACACATACATACATATGTATGTTAACTTTGATAAATATAGAGAGATGACAGATCTAACTAGATATCTATCAATATATTTAGATCTGTAACAATCTGTATGTATATTTATACACATATTATTAAAATAATTTCTATGTAATCAACATGTTACCAACATTTCTGACCATCTATAAATCTTTCATTAAGATTCAAAAAACTTTCTCAACTGTTAATTCAAATATTTTATCATTTATTTTTATATTATGCACATTACCCAATATTTCTCTCTCCCTTTCCCCTAAAGATTTATCTCTTAACATTGAACAAAATAGAGAAAAAATAGTTAATTAAATTTACCAACATGTATAAAAAGTTTCACATGGTATATAATATTCCACATTCATAGTCCCCCACCTTTGCAAAGAAGGGAAGAAATGCCTACTCATATGTTTGCCTTGGAGCCATGATTGCTCATTATAATTCTCTGCATGCAGTTTTATTGACCTTTTTGTTGATCTTGTACTGTGAGTGTGTGTACACATAGGTGCATATGTACTCAAACAAATAGCTATGCACATGCACATACATAAATATACATGCACACATGTGTATATATACCAGTGCTTCTCAACCTTCCTAATGCCGTGACCCGTTAATACTCGTATGTGAGTGTATCTGCATGTGAGTGGACCTGCCTGGAGACAGATGGAGAAGTGGTGTCTTGGTTCCTAAGAGCATTGGAAATATGATGGTCTTAGGAGACCCCGTTCAGCCCCCAAAGGGGTTGCAACCCACAGGTTGAGAACCGCTAATATGTACACTTATGTGAATACATCTTCAAAGATAGAGAGTCAGAAAGAAAAAGTGTTTTCCTGGTTCTGCTTACTTAATTTTTATTAGTTTAAAAAAGTTTTTTTCTTTGTATTCTTTATTACAACATAGTAATTGCTATTATTCATATCTTCAGTTAATGAATATAAACTGATAAATAGCATTTAACATTATAGTTATTTTAAACTTTGATATATTTTCAATATGTAAATTTTTGCTTCCTCTTCTGAATCATATTTAGAGTTTGAAAACAATAGAGTAACAAATTTTACCAAAAAATTTCTTTCAAGTGTTTCCTTGAGCCAAGGTGGTGTAATGAAAAATGCAATAGTATTTTAAATTTCATTTTGCACAAAACATCAATTTTACCACCAAATATGCCCAAATTATAATATGAACTGAGTGAAATTATCAAGAATGAAATTACCAAAATTATGTGCTATATCATTTTACTAACAAAAATTCAAAATTATGTTGGATGGACCTACTATTTTTATAAGAGGGATTTAATTCATTTCAGTATCACATGAATCTCTGCTCCTTTTCTGCAGCCAAAGTAATCAATATGGAGAATTATTTTATAGGGTCATGCTTCCCAGCTTTCAGTAAATTACTTTCTCTTGCTAGTTTAGGATGCCAATATTGTTCTTGAACATTGTTGTTTGCATTTCAGGGATAACTAAGAATTTTATTTATACTAAGCTGCAGAACAATATGAGTTTATTCACTCATATCCTAGAAAAATCATGGGTGAAATACAGCATCTCTATTTTTTCCTCATTACAGTTCCAACTCTCTATATACCATCACTCTCAGAAGCCAAATTTATCCCCCTCTCTATTTTCCTTGGGCTTTTAGTCTTCATTTATAACATAGCTCAGCTGATTTAAAATTTTCTTCATATTTCTGACATCATTACCTCTCTCTTTTTAAAGAAACAATACAATGCTATATTCCAAATTCTGTGTTAGATATAAACCAAGGCACAAGTACATGCATATATAAAAGAGAAAAAAAAAAGAAGTGAGAGAAAAATAAAAGTTGTATGTTACCTATTCCCCTAAAAAAGTCACACTTCACTATATCATTTGCAAAGGATAAGCTTTGAAGGAATTTTATTTTTATTGTTTTTTGTTTTTCTCCCATATAGATTCTCACTAGTATCATTCTGTAATTTTTGTAAATATCTACAAAATTTAAACTCATAGTACTATTCATCTAAATATCTCATATCCATTTTCTTTATTGTAAAGGGAAGGCAGAGGGAAGAGTAACTGCTGAAGTTTCTTCTAGATATAAAAGCCCATTATTCCATTCCCAGGAAATTTCTACCTAGAGAACAATATGCCCAGATGTTTTTTGTTTGTTTGTTTGTTTGAGACTGGATCTCCCTATCATGGGCAGATTGGAAGTCAAGTATCCCATAGGTTTGATCACACTAATCAGTACAGTAACTTGGATTCACTTTATTTCTACCCTGAGCTGGTTAGTTTTTCCTTAGTAAGTTTGGGGATCATCGGCTATATTGATACAGGACTTAATGTGATCGCTTTATATTTTTAGCCCCACTATAGCACAAAATCCCTGAGTACAACTGATCCTGTGTCCTCAGTTTCCCCATTAGTAGGGAGTAGAGGCATTTGCCATCATACCTGGCATATTAGATACTTCATGTCTTACAAGAGCACATATAGAAAACACTATGTTTTCTCAACCAACTTGAAGAAATATGGTTTCAAATTTAACTCATTAATGTAAATAATAATAGATTATTTTTCATATCCATTACAAATCAGTTTTAAAGACAAACCATTATTTTTCTGTACACACGTTTCTTCAGTGGTTATTATCCAAAGTCTTTGTCCCTTTGATAACTTGAGATATGTTAGACACATGATCTTTTAATCATTTCATGTTAATATTTTCAAACCTGGTGAAACTTTTTGTCTCCTGGAGGTTGAGAAAAGTATGTGTATACTTAGCAAGTTTTATCTTTTTGGGTAACCCTTAGCTGAAAGGGAACTTCCAATTGCTTTCCTTCTCTCACTCAGTGATTTGGTCAAGCTATCTTACTTGCTGTATACACTGAACTGAACAATTCATTAATCCCATGCCTCTGTGAATTTGCACAATTTGTCCTCATTTTCACAGGATATATCTTTATCATTTCTGCCTCTTAGAATCCTTGCCTTTTTTTTTTTCAAGCCTCAGCTCAGGGTGTACCACTAGTTAGTACTATTATCTTTCTCGTGCAAATTATGCTTTATTTGTTTCATTTTTTCATGCTATAAATGCCCAGTATAATCTCAATTTCTTGAGGACAAGTATTATTATTATTATTTTTGCTTTCTTTTTTTGTATCCATAGCACCTCACACAGCTTGCTGCACATAAGAGATGCTGAACATTTATTTGGGTATCACCTTTTTTTTAAAAAAATTTCATTTTCAATAGTTATTTACACAACTGATAAAGGAAGGAAAGGAAAAGTAATATGAAAATCTGACCCCCATGCTTGAAGCCAAACAATTCTCAGGTCTGATGTGACATAGTTAGTTCTGTCTGAAAAATGTGTATCCACACTATTCCACCACAGAATAATGCTACATTTAAATTTGTCTTTATAAATAACTCTTTTCCTGATATCCATGCATTGATTCAAATCTGGTTCAATGTGATTTGACTGTCAGATAAGAGAGGGAGCAATTAGAGCCTTCCAAAAATCCACTTTAAATCAAGGACAATGAAGAAAATTAAAGATATTTATCTCATTTTCATAACCTATCTTCTACCTATCATGTATCTGTTAATTATCAATGCATCATATATATGTAAATATGCATACATACTTATGTGTATATATTATATGCTATACTACATATTATGCTATACACACATATATATCATGTGAATATATGTAGTGGTGTGTGAAATGCTTGGGACAAACAATAATTTGATATGCTTTCATTTTGTGATAGCAAAGGTGAGATATGTATGTTTTACTTACACTAAAATATATCAGAATCTTTGAAATCAATCAGATGAAATCAGATTGACCTGTTTTCTGCATATGTAGTTATCAATTAAGTGCTAATTTCACACTATATACATGTGTTTCATTACTCCTTTTCACTGTTTTAAATTTTGCTTGATAAACAAAATTAAACACTTTTAAGCTAATAAAGCTGTTACCTAATCTGATTATTAAAGTTATATGAGTATTGTACACACATACATATATGTGTATACTTATACATACACATTTTTACTATCAAGGGTGTCATCATCCTTCTAGTCCTGCATGCTCACAACCTAGATGCCATCCTCACTTCTTCACTCTCTCATTTCCCCTATGTAATCTCTTGCTAAATCCTGTCAATTTTACCTTTATAACATCTTTGGAATATAAGCCTCTTGGTTCTCTAACATTACCACCATTCTGGTGAGGTCTTCATCTTATTAAACCCGGTCTATTGCAATAGACTGCTTGTTCCTAACACAAGTCTGTATTCACTTTAGCCCATGTACCACTCAGCTATCAAAATGATCCTTTCATTGCATTGGTCTAATATGTCACCCCTTTATTCAATAAACTTCACTGGTTTGCTCTCAACTTCAAACTCAAATATAAATTCTTCTGTTTGTTATTCAGACCCATCTACAACCTGATACCCTCCTCCCTTTCCAGTCCTTTTACAGCTGAGTCACACTCATATAACTCTAGGTTCACATCCCAGTGGATTTCTTGCTTTTCTTCAAACAACACTCTCCATCTCTAGAGTCTAGAAAATTTCCCTAGTTGTCCTGCATTCCTGGAATTCTCTCAATCTTCAACTCTAACTCTTGTCTTCTTTTCAGTTCCAACTAAAATAGTAACTTCTACAAGTAGAAGGAAATCAATTTATTGACATGAATAATAAAAAATATTTAATAACTAAAGATGAAGTTAAGAAAATTATCATAAGCATATTATGCAATTATGTCAACAAAATTGAAAGCAAGCAAATTAAGTAGATGAATACACACATATATACACATGCACATAAATGGAATATCCTGATTAATATAAAAAGAAATAAAGAATTTAAATAAACCCATCTCAAAAAAAGGAATTGAAGAATCCGTAAATGAACTCTTAAAGAAAAGGAAATCAGGCTTATGTGAATTTATAAGTGAGTTCTATCATACAGAGAACGATTCATTTGTAAATAATATTTTATGTAAATTTTTTTTAAATTGGGGGGGAGATGATACCATATTTTTTCCATGATACAAATGTTGGTTCCAATCAACTAATAAAAACAAAGGAGAGAAAAAAGTAGACTAATATCACTAGTAATGATCTAATAAATGAATGAAGAGGTAGGACAAGAGGTGACAAGAATATATGAAAGAGCTATACAGGAAACATCATAGCATCACCATGGTATGGTTACTGATTTAGAGCCAGACATCCTGGAGAATAAAGTCAAGTGGGCCTTAGGAACTCCTGTTAACAAGTCTAGTGGAGGTAATGGCATGCCAGCTGAGCTATTTAAAATTCTTAAAAATGATCTGTTAAGGCCTTTACTCAATATGCCAGCAAATTTGGAACACTCAATTGTGGCCACTGGATTAGAAATGATCAATATATGTCCCAATCCTAAAAGAGGACAAGGTCAAAAAATGTCCAAATTATCAGTCATGCTCATTTCATGTGCCAGAAAAGTTATATCAAAATTCTGTGAGCTAGGCTTCAGCAAGTTACTGAGAATTACCATAATATGCTAGTTTTCAGAGAGGCAGAGGAACCAAATGAACAATATTCACTAGATTATGGAGAAAACAGAGGAGTTCCCCCCCAAAAAAATCCACTTCTGCTTCATTGGCCATACTAAAGTCTCTGACTGTGTGGATCACAACAAAATATGATAAATTCTTCAAAGAGATAGGAGTACCAGATTATTTTACTTATCTCCTGGGGAATTTGTATACAAGCCAAGAAGTAAAAGTTAGAACTGAACATGGAAAACTTGTTTGGTTTAAGTTTGGAAAAGAAGCATGACATGATTGAAAATTGTCACATTTTAAAAATTGTAAGCAGAGTACATCATACAAAATGCCAGGCAAGATGAATCAAAAAACAGAATTAAGATTACTGGGAGAAATATCAACAGTCTTAGATATGCAGATGATACTGCTCTGGTGGAAGAAAGTGAAGAGGAATTAACAAACCTCCTGATGAAAGTCAATGAAAAAAAGGAAAGTCTAAAGTTTTGGCTTGAAGTTCAACATTAAAAAATGAAGATCTTGGCTACTGGTTCCATCATTTCTTAGCAAATACAAGGAGAAGAAATGGAAGCAATGTTAGATTTTATATTCTTGTGCTCAAAGATCACTACTTATGATGACTGAAGCCATGGAATAAAAAGACACTTGCTTCTTGGAAGGAAAGTTACTAAATAATTCTAAAAAGCAGAGATATTTTTCCATTAAAGGTTTGTATAGTCAAACCTATTTTTTTTCAGTAGCAATGTATGACTATGAGAGTTGAACTTTAAAGGAAGCTGAAAGCTATGAAATCAGCACTTCTGGGTTATGGTGCTGGAAAAGACTTTTGAGAGTCCCTTGGATAGCAAGGAGATCAAATCAGTTAATACTTAAATTAATTCAGACTATTCATTGGAAGTTCAAATACCGATGCTGAATCTTACATAGTTAGATCACATAAAGAAAAGAAAAGACTCATTGAATAAGACCCTGATGTTGGGAAAGATTAAAGACAAAAGGAAAAGGGGACTACAGTGGATTTGATGCATAGATAGAATCACAGAAACAGCAAACATGAACTCGGGCAGACTTTCTTAGATAATCGATGAGAGAAGTGCCTGGTATGCTATGGTCCATGGGATCCTGAACAGTCAGATGCTTTTGAACAAATGAAAAGCAACATTTGTCAGATATTTGCTAAGATACGAGTAAGCAAATCTTCAGCATTCAGTAATTTTTTTATATATTTATATTAGCTTTTGATAATAATAATATTTAATAATAATAATAGTAAATATGTTCCAGAATTTCAAAAAGACAATTTAATTCAAACAAATTAGTTGTAATTTAAATATTTCTTTCTCTACACTTTTATAAGGGGGCAATATTTGTCTTTCTCTGTTCCTGAGGTGTCTCTCCAGTCTTTTCCTTCAAGATCTGCTTACAAATGTTTGACAATCATATCTGTGAACACTTTAACTTCCTTAGGTTGTAATTCATTGGGATCTCATGACATGAACTTTCATAGGAATCTAGAAATTCTCTTCCTATGTTCTTACTCACGTAAAGTGATCATCATTAAAATATATATTTTGTTATTTTGTTTTTATAGCTCCATATAGCCTGCTCCCCTTGTCTTCCAGAAAACCATCCCTAGAAGAGCATTTTTTCTAAAAGTTAAAAAAGGAAGAAGAAAAAACATGAGCAAAAACTGACCTCTTTTTTCTCCCTCCTTTTCTCCCTCCTTCCTCTCTCTCTTTCTCTTTCTTTCTGATACCTCCCATTAAATGTAATGTTTCACATTTGTGGATGGCTTATCTCTGCAATCTGATGAAGGGATTTGTCTTTTTATCTTTTTTATATCTCTTTGGTGCCAATTTTTTCTCTATAATTTTTTAATATTAATTTTCAATTATTACATTGTGGATCTTCCCTTCATTCTAACTAAAGCTTTGGAAATGATGATCAAATCAATACTACTATTTTCTGGAAAAAGATATCAATCTATTTCTTTAATCCTCCAATCAACATCTTGGTGATTTCCATGACCAAAGTACTCCTCTCTCACTAATACTTAGATAATGTATTGCCTTCCCCTATGCCAGTGGTTCTCAATCTGTGGGTCGCGACACCTTTGGGGTTCTAAGGACCCTTTCACAGGGGTCACAGGGGTCACCTAAGACCATCGGAAAATACATATTTCCGATGGTCTTAGGAACTGTGACACTGCTCCTCTATCTGTCTCCAGGCGGGTCCACCCCCATGCAGATATACCCACATAGGAGTATTAAAGTGTTGTGGCATTAGGAAGGTTGAGAACCACGGCCCTACGCAATTGCAATCTCCTTGAAGTCAAGGACTGTCTGATTCTTTATTTGAAATACCTTGTACCTATTCATTCTTGTGTCAGTTACTGCCTGATAGTAAATGCTTAATGAATATTTCTTATATTGATTTATTCATCCTTGACTTTTTATTTTATTTTTTATTTTTTATTTTATAGTCATTTTTATTAGACTTGCAAGAAAAAATTCATTCTTACCAGTGCTCATTAGTTGTGCTCAATCCTTGGTTTATAATACCTGAATTTTATACTGTGGAATAAAAATTAAAATCCTATTCTTATTGATACAAATCTGAACCAGTGATTAATTTCCAAGTCTGCACTTTATATTTTGAATACCCTGCCTTCAACAATCAGCAAAGATAAAAATAGTACTTTTGCCAATACAGTCTTTTGTTCACCATAGCCTTCATTAAAATAATTTCTAGAGCATTTCTTGCAATAACATTTATGCCCACATATATCAACAGGCGGAAATAGTAATACCTTCATGCTATTTAATTAATAATTTTACTTCATCAAAATTATATTCCTTCAGATTTCAAAACTTGTGTTTATTTTAAATCAAACGTTGATTGACATTCACCTTGAAATATCGGCAGATTACCTATCCTAGGAGTTTCATGAGGTTTATTTTTTTCAAGTAAAGTATGATGCCAGAAAAAAAATATAGCTCCAAGAATTGTTTTAATTCTGTTTTAGAAAACTCTATCAGTTTTAAATCTGGTAATAGCATTACTTCTTATATACTCTTTTAAGCCTCAGGGAATCTTACATACTGAGTCACTTCTGAGAGCACATGGTGGAAGGGAGGTTCTTGCCATGAGGTGCCCTCTTAGACACAAGATTCCCTTTTATTCCTTTGTTCTGTTTCCTAGTCTTTCCCTGAACACTGACTTTTTGCCCATTGGTTTGCCCTCTTCTGCCTTTGCTGGAGTGACATTCATCGCCTTCTCGGTAGAGTACTGCTGTTTTACAGGGTGTAGCCTGAAGGCTAAAAATATATATAGGAAGCAAACTTCTTATCAGGTTGAGAACATGGGGAGGCAGCTAAAACAAATCTCAAGTGATCCTGGAGGTTGTGGTTTTGATTTTTTTCAGCAAGAATTTGAAAAACTAATACCATAAAATTGAATTAATCAAATTTTTCCTTCATTTTATTTCCATGGTGAGATAAAGGACAAGAAATCAAAGTCATATCAGTAACGGAATCTTTAAAAATTTACCATATATCTCTAGTCAGGACAGCATTATCTCATTCTCCCACACCTTTTATATTTATATCTACAAGATTATATGGTGATCATTGTTGTTCATAGATATTGATCCTGAAATAAAATGCTTAGTATCAAAGAGAAATTCATTTCCTTTACTACGCTTCAGTCTTAAAGGTAGAAAAAATATAGCAATACATATTCATGTGTTTTTAAGCAATTATTTATGCATTTTGCCTTTTATCTCATAATCTTTTCCTGATATATCCACCCCATGATTATGCCCTGGAAACAAAGTAAAACATTTAGGCAAAATTGAACAATTCAAAGATCATTGTCTAATAGAATATAGAGCATCCAAGACCCATACTTCCCCAACTCTCAAATAAAAGAGGAAACTGCATTTTACCAGCCGTCCTTCCAAGACAAAGACTAGTTAAGCAGTTTATTTTAGAAATGTTTACAAGGACGGGGAAGAAACAAGTGAACAAAAACATGGATCTCTCTGACAACTCCACTTATTCTGGATTTTAACATATGAAAATCAGGTGCCATTTTTTTTCTTTAGTCAGACTCACTGACTTGCTATAGAAATCTTTATATCAATAAATCAACAAATAAATATTTATCCTGACAGAAAATATGTGCCAGGCACTGTATTAGATACTTAGGATACAAATGCAAAAACTCAAGCAATCCCTTCTCTGAGAGTGATTGCATAACATTTGGGAAGATATAAAATATGTATATATAAGTATATATAGAAGAAATAGATAATGAAAACAAACATAAGGTAGTTCTTGACAACATTGTTTTAGATGTACAGGGAATTTAGAGGGATTCAATCAGAAGGTAATGTTTGAGCTTCCTCTCGAAAGAAGAGAGGTAGACTATGAGGCAGAGGTAAGGAGAGAATGGGCTCCAGTTAGGGTGGATGATCAGTGCATAAAATGGAGGAGTGTCATATGTGAAGAGAGAAAAGATAAGTTTTGATGAATGGCAAATAGTGGAAGGGGAAGAAGAAATGTTGATATATAATTAGACAGTCAATATTTTAAAATATTATGGCTTACTTAACACTTATAATTTTTAACAATTTGTTTAGGTATATGACCATTTTGATTCCACTAGATTATAAGTTCCTTAATGTCAAAGAGCACATGTAATCATCTTTATATCTCAAGCACCGATTGTATATTAGGTGACATCACAATGGCAACGCCTCCAGCTCTGCGGTTTCTTCCTCTGACTGGTGAGTTCTTTCACAGACCTTCATTGAAGCATCATTCACTCCAATCGTTCTTACACTAAACCTGATTGATCCCATAAATACCTAGACTCCTATTGGACCTTGCCATCAGAAAGATTTCACTGTGTTGCTCTAGCAGCTAGGTGGCAAAGTGAATACAGTGCTGGGCTTGAAGGTAAGAAGACTTGAATTTAAATCTGTCCTAAGTTACTTACTATCTTTCCTTGACCATTTACCTATACTTGGGGAAGTCACTAAGCATATGTCTTCTACAATTTCCTCATCTATGGAAAAAAGGATAATAATATATCACCTCTCCGATTATAATGAGAATTATATGAGATAATGTTGAGCAGAATTTGAGTAAATCATTGCATTTGATATTTGCAGATTTTGGTTTTGATAAATTTAATTAACATATCATTTCTTTAGATAATGTTTTCCCTTGATTTAAATGGAAAAACTGATAGTAGCTTCTCAATGTCACAACATTCAAAACAGTGTAATTTACCATTTAATGGATGACAATATTACAGTTGGCATCTTTCACATCAATTGAAGATTCAGATGCTCACTCAGACATAGCACTCTTTACATGTCCTATAAAACACTACGACATGATAGATGTATCAATATGGCAGATGATAACCTAAAGTGGAAAAGCTCCCCTTGAAGCAAAGGCAGTGTTACAAGTTCTTACTTGTTTTAAAGCAATTAATGCAACATATTGAAAGAGGTCTTTCTAATGTACTTACATAGTTATAAATGAGTCCATTGATTTGATCAAGTAGGAAAATGTTAGTTTAATTAAGTGAAAATAAGTTTTCCAAATTGTTGACACCATATTTTTGGTGCTTATAGGCAGCATGGTAGAGTGGTGACTGTTCAATTTACAGTTGGGAGAATTAGGTTCAAATCTGCTTCAAATATGTATTAGCTTATTCAAGTCACTTCATTTCTTAGAAGACATTTCATATCTCTTTTAAAAAAAGTGTAACATGGTTTCCCATTTTCTCTGCCTTGGAAGGATTACTTAGGACCACAAAGTTAGTGTTTGTGAGAGGCAAAAGTTGACCCAATTCTTCTTGGTTCTAAGGTCACCCTCTTATCAGATACAGAGTTGCCTGCAATACCTACAAGGCAAATTTTATGATATACTTTACAGGGGAAATAAAAAATCTTGCAGAATATAGGCTACTCTATGCTTTTTTTGTGTGAAAAATTATCTAAACTATACCTTTACTTCTTCATCCTTTAAAAAATTTCTGTTACACATTTTCCTACTGCCTTTTGTAAGTATGCAACTAATTAGAAAGGCTTATATATAAAGGTGCTAAGGATCTTTTATTTTCGTGTACCTACTACAGATCTTAATTAGGAAACATTGCATTAACCTAGCCAGCTTATTTCTCTTACTGGTTTAAATGAATTCCTAACTACCCTCTCTGACTTGAATAAGACAGGCCTTTTCCCCTTTCATCTTTCTTTGATAATGAGATGTCAATGACTAAAGCATATCATGATTCCAGTTGCTGAGGTTTCTCCTTAATGTAATGAATTATATTTGTGTGATGTAGAACAGTATTCTCAGAAGCTTGGTTCTTCTGTGTAAGAAGAAGAATAGGAACACCATTCATAAGAAGATCAGTGTTGTAATCTCTGAGAGCAGTTACTCCAGGGATCTGCTGACAGAAAACTTTTGTTTTTCTTTATAAAAGCTAAAATAATAATAAAAATGATAACACCATTAACAGCATGTAATAAATTCCATATATGACATGATTGTTATCCTAGAGAAATCACTCTTCACAAATAATGTGAGCCTGGAATGCAAACAAACAAGCATTCTAAAACAAATAGCTCAAATGTCAACCTTGATCAGTAGCAGAATTTTAATCAGGAAAAGAATGAGATCCCAAATTCCCCCAAAGAGCCTATGCTGATAACAAATGAGAAGCAATAGTGATATTAGAGAGCATTTCTATAGGACTATAAGAATTGCAAAGTTTTTTTACAAATATGAACTGATTTGATCTTCACAATAATCTTGGAAAGTAGGTGATATTATTATCCCCATTTTATAGAATAGTGGTCAAGTGATTTGCCTACAGTCATATAATTAGTATGTGTCTGAGTCCAGATTTGGATTTAGGTTGTCCTGACTCTAAATCCAAAACTTTATCCAACACTGTATTTATCTCATAGAGATATTTGGAGCAGAAGAATATTTGTTTTTTCTTTCCATGAGTTCTGTCACACATTAAATATTTAATGATTGCAAAGTCCTGTTTTTAAGATATCTTTAGAGAGTGGCAGAGCTAAGATGGCTGTGTAGAAGCAGGAAGGTTTCGCAGCTTGCACATGGCCACCTCAAATACCCATAACCTATGACTCCAAACAAATTTTAGGGCTCCAAAATTCACACAAAAATACAGAAAAACACATCTCCCACTGAAGGCAGTTTGGTAGGAAGAGCTCATCACAGCACGCTGAGAACTGAAACCAGCCCAGCCAGAAACCACGGCTTGGCCCCGGGGTGGCCAGGACAAACCGCAGCTGGAGCCTTCAGGAGAGTGGATCAGTGGCAGCTGTGGCAGTTTCCAGAATTATCAAGCCATAAGAAACAAGGATTAAATGAAAGGTCAGTGGATCTTAGCTAAATTTGGGGGAGAAAAGTGGTCCGGCCAAACTGCCTCCAGGGCAACGGAGTGGCAGAAGCAGTGGCCCTGCAGCCGCTTCCATGTGGCTGCTTCAGAGCTCCCAGGCTGCAGACTGCAGGAGAGCCAAGCAATCATTCAGAGGCTAAGTGCTCTTGTGTTGAGTGGCCTGGATCCAGATCGTGGTCTTGGGTGGTGGTCCTGGGGTGCGTTTTCAGTGAGCCAAAGGTGGTGGGAGCTGCAGCACCCTCCCAGTAGCTCTGGCAGCTGCAAAAACCCCAGCAATTTGGGACAGAGCTTTTTCCTCTAGAAGTAGAGTTCCACAGAGCTAAAAAGTGAAGTAATTCACTGGCAAGATGAGCAGGCAAAGAAAGCAAAGTAAGAACAGCAACCAAACTCTGGAATCCTTTTTTGGGGACAAAAAGGATCAAAGTATGAAATGGGAGGAAGACAACACAGTCAGAACTCCCTCAACAAAAGCTTCCAAGAAATATGAAGATAGATCATAGATCAGCTTAAGAAGGATTTTGAAAACCACATAAGAGAAGTGGAGGAAAAACTGGGAAGAGAAATAAGAATAATGCAAGAAAATCATGAAAAGAGAGTCCACAACCTCACTGAAGAAAATAACACCTTAAAAAATAGATTAACTCAAATGGCAAAAGAGGCCCAAAATGCCTATGAGGAGAAGAATGCCTTAAAAAGCCTAATTTGCCAGATGGAAAAAGAATATCAAAAGTTCAGTGATGAGAATAATTCCTTCAAAATTAGAGTGGAGTAAATGGAAGCAAATGACTTTATGAGAAATCAAGATACTATTAAACAGATCCAAACAAATGAAAAAGTAGAAGGCAATGTGAAATATCTCCTTGAAAAAAACCACTGACTTGGAAAATAGATCCAGGAGAGACAATTTAAAACTTATTGGACTACTTGAAAGCCATGATTGAAAAAAGAACCTAGAAAGCATCCTTCAATTAATTCTCAAGGAAAATTGCCCAGATATTTTAGAACCAGAGGGCAAAATAGAACTTAAAAGAATTCACTGATCACCTCTTGAAAAAGATCCCCAAAAGAAAACTCCTAGGAATATTATAGCCAGGTTCCAGAGTCCCCAGATCAAGGAGAAAATATTACAGGCTGCAAAGAGTAAGCAATATGAATACTGTGGAAACACAATTAGGATAACCCAGGATCTGACTACTTCTACATTGAGGGATTGAAGGGCCTGGAATATAATATTCCAGAGATCAAGGGAGCTAGGATTAAAACCAAGAATCAACTACCCAGCAAAATTGAGTATAATGTTCCAGGAGAAAATATGGTCATTCAGTGAGGTGGAGGACTTTCAAACATTCTTGCTGAAAGAACCAGAACTGAAAAGAAAGTTTGGCACTCAAATACAAGAAGTATGAGAAGCTAAACATGGAAAAGAATTCATAAGGAACTTATCAAAGTTGAACTGTCTGCATGCAAACATGGAAAAATGATAATTATAACTTATGAAACTTTTCTCAATACGAGGATAGGTGAAGGGAATACAATTGTATATATGCATTTACATATACATATGTCTATGTAGTAGGGTTTATATATGCATATGAACATATATCTGAGTATGTGTATATATGTGTACATAGAGGGCACAGGATCAATTGAATAGGAGGAGATGATACTTTAAAAGGTGAAATTCTGAGGTGGAAGAAGATTAGAATGAGAAGAGACAGGGAGGGGCAGAATTGGGGTTAATCATCTTATATAGAAGAGGCTAGGGATAATTGTTACAATGGAGGGTAAGAACAGGAAAGCAAAAGGGAAAGGGTCAACCTTACTCTCATTGAATTTGGCTTAGGGAAGGAATGACATGAATTCTAAACTGGGTATCTTACCACACAGGAGAGTAGGGGAGATGGGGATGAGAGGTAGGATGATGGAGGGGAGATCAGGGTGGGAGGAAGGGTTACTGGAAGTACGCACTTCTGTAAAGGGACAGGGACAGGGCAGAAAATAGAACAAGGTGGGGATGGGATAGGAAGGAGAGATATATAATGTCTCTCACAATATGTCCACTGTGGAGATGTTTTGTGTAATCACACAGGTACAGCCTGTATTGAATTTCTTGTCCTTCCAGTAGGATGGGTGACGAGGGAGGAAGTGAAAGAATCTACAATTTAAAGTTCTATAGTCATATGTTAAAAATATATATGTGTATATATATATTAATATTATTATTAACTACATGCAACTGGGAATTAAGATATATAAGCACTGGGGTAGGGAGACCCAATCTGCCCTACCAGAAAGTCAGAGGGGTGATGGGGGAGGATATAGGAGAGAGCAGACTGGGGGAGGGGCTATATAGTAGAATGGCTGTTTTGGGGTGGTGGGTAGCAGAAAGGTGGGGAGAAAATTTGTAACTCAAAATCTCATGGAAATGAGTGATGTAAATAAGAAAATAAATAAATTAATTTAAAAAAGATATTTTTAGAGAATAGAAAATTTGGGAGTTATTTTAGACTATTAAAATCCTTGATACCTCAAGCATCTTATATTTAGAATGTAAGCTACTTGAAGGCAGGTACTCCTTTTTTCTGTTGTATTTGTGTTGTGTTCCCAACACTTAGCCCAGTGCCTCCCACGTAGTTCTTGTTACATATTTACATTCACTCGTTCATTTGTGATTTTAAAGGTGAGAGTCCCAGGACAGAATGCCATGTCCATTACTAGAACTGTTGGCCATTGAACACGTAGCACACCTGGGCAAGCAGCACAAAATTCATCCTAAAATCATTGTAATTTATGAAGTAAAAATAATGTAAGAACTAGTAAAGACATGATGTGTAAGAGGAGAGGCTGATTTTTATTGTAACTCACAAAGTCTGATAGCTTCCTCTTTTAGCTAATTGGTATTTATTGTAATACTGTTGAAAGCTTGATATTATTATGTATATGTAAATTTTTTTTCCATTGAATACCCTGGTTCCTAGTTTATCTTTTCTGAATATCTCTACTTCTTTTTAATTAAGAATTCATATCCTAGCTCAAACTTTGAAAGGTACTTGAGTCATATTTTCAAAATAGCATGACCTTTAATATTCTGTTCATGGCTTTTTTGTGCTTATTGTGGTATATTATATAAAACTAATCTCTGCTAAACTTTCCAATTTTCCTAGTATTTTTGGTCAAGTAGGGATTTCTTGAATCTCTTGAATGAATGAATAATGATGGAAAAAAAAACACTTTTAAGTGCTTATTATTTATCAAGCCCCATACTTAGTCCTTCCAGTCTAAAAAAGAAAAAAAAAATATATATATATATATATGGAGAGATTCAGAAAGACAGATTGACACATCCATGCACACTCTTCCATATAAAGACAAAACAAATAATTTGTCCCTCCTTTAACAAGTTTATGTTCTAATTGAGGGAAATAGAGAAAAGGTTCTGGCTGAAGGATGGATGGAAAAGCCCAGAAATCCTATATGTGTACTGCTATGATATAGGAGGTACAGAGCTTCATCAAATGCTGTTGACTATGTCTAGGGTTCTGGAGGGCATGGCAGAAAGACAGAAGATAAGACATAGAAGTCATCATGTGCTTTGAGAAGGCAAATAGTAAGGCCAGGTGGTTTTCCATAAATATTTTTTTTATTTTTATCCTAATCATACACTATGTTACTGATTTTTAATACTTTTTTCTTTCTCCTTATCTAGACTTCTTTGCTGTTCTAATTTTTATTTCTGGACCAGTAATAAATATTCATGAAGATTACTGCTTTATAAAATAAGGTGAATTCTGGAAGTGCTAATTGCCCTTTATTATTTATTTATTTATTTATTTTGGTTATTGCACAAGAGAGTTAAATCTTTTATTCTAAAAAGAAAATTTCATTATTTTTTCTAGTTCTATGACATATTAGTTTGTCACTAATTCAATAAATGTCATAAAAAATTTCATATGGACAAGGCCCAGCCATGAGCATTGACTATCCCTTCAGGTCTTAAAGTTTTTTGTTTGTTTTTTCTTAACAACATAGATATAATAATATGGGTCTTGAATTTGCCTTAGTAGATTGATTTTTAGATATTATAGGCAATTTCTTTTTATTTCAATTATTGATTTAAAATATTTCACCCCAGATGTTGTTATCACTATGTAAGAATGTTTTCCATTGGGTTTATTTTTTGAATAATGAAACATTACCTGAAACATTACCAAACTGTTTCACTTAATTTCTTTGTCAATTCCCTAGAATTGTCAAAGTTAACTATAATTTCATATATTAAAAATTGCTTCCTTTGTGTCTATCTTTATACCTTTAATTTCACTTAACTGTATATTCCTTTTTTATTTATATGAAAAGATGATTATTTTTTAGTGCTTATTTAGATTTATTACAGAGAAATTGCCTTTTCCCATTCATTGGAACTACAGAAAACATTTCCAGGAGCACATTTGTTAATCAACTAATAAATTATGGTTAATTAGTTCTTTGAATAATTATTTAACTAATACGTTATTAACTTATAAATGATTGTTGAGCACTTTGCAAATATAGTGTACTTAGAGAAATGTCAAATAGGAATGCTGGAGATAGCATTCAATATATTCTTTGCACATATTAATTACTTGATAAATGTTCATTAAATTGAATTTGGGAATGGCAGTCTCTGGGAACATTTGTTATAAGGATCATTTTCCCCCTGTGAATTTCATCCCACAATCTTCTGCCAAGACTGAGGGTCATTCTTTCTGAGCATGGAAAAAGGCCAAACAGATTGTGGACATTAGTCAATGATAACTGGTTTCAATTTATATACTGATCCATGGCATCATCACAGGATATAAACTTGCCTTCCTGGTATATTGTTTTAAGTAGCGATACCTTTGAAAACAATACTTTCAGTTAGGTAAGGATGGCATTTCCCCTACAGCTTACTGAACATCTCTTTTACTGGTCATCTTAACTTGAATGTCTCATAGGCATCTCAAAATCTACATCTCCAAAGCAAATCACATGGGTCTTGATTAATATGACTAATGAATCTTCTGAAGTAAGTAGTTGTTTTTGAGTTCACACAATCAGAAATTATAATTATTTAAAATAGGGTAATTATTTCCATCCAATGGAAGTATCCAGGTTGAATTTGAATAATGCGACTGCTTCAGAGAATCTCTTATTCACACTAATTGGAACCTAGTTCTATGTCCATATCTACACCTGTAACTATTTACGTATGTATATGTATGTTTTTATATGACACATGTATGTAGCCCTAAATCCATATCTTTTAGCAATCTTCTTATTTCTGTTGATGAAAACCATTCTTCTTATTCCCAAGCTTTGCAATCTAGAAGTCATTCGTGTCTCTTCACTCTCACTCACTTCCCATAGCCACCCTCCAGTCTAGAATGTTTAAGAAGAACTTTTAGAGAATGGATGAACACTGGTCAGGCATGTTATACTGGGGGATTTCTTTTGCATATGGTTTGTACTAGATGGCCATTGAGTTTCCTTTCAACTCTTACATTCTGTGATTCTTTGTAATAGGAAATGAACAATCAGAAATGTTAAATATGAGGAACAGACATATCTAAAAAAGATCATTCCTTTGCTGGTTCATCAACTGCATTAGACATACTGAGTTTTCCCAGTGTCATGGACTCCTCTCCTCTCCTTTCCTCTCCTTTCCTTTGCTTTCCTCTCATCTCCTCTCCTCTCATCCCCTATTCACTTTCTGTCTCCTCTCCTCCTTACCTCCTTTCCTCTCCTCTATCTGTCTCTCTGTGTCTGCATCTGTCTGCCTATCTGTCTGTCTCTCCTTTCCTCTCCCCTTCCAACTAACTAACTACCATGGTTTTAATTATCAACTCTATATACACCTTCTCCTCTGCCTGACAGAATCTCAAACTTCTAGGGCTTTGTTGATCTTTTAATTTACAACTACTCCTTTAAAAAGAAAGGAAAGAAGACAGGGACAGACAGTCAGACAGATAGACTGATAGACAGACAGACAGACATGATAGATGGATAGATGGATGGATGGTTGGATGGATGGATGGACGGATAGAGCCACTGTACTAATAATCATGAGGGAAAAGAATGCAAGTAAACATGACAGTGACTTCCTTTAAGGAGCTTGTGTTCTGATGTGGGAAGATAGCGTACTATTTAGATATAGAATGTGGAAAGGGAGAGGGAGAAGACATTTCTGAAATTATAGATTTAGAGCTAGAGGGGATCTATGGAATCATAGATTTAGAATCATGTCAAAAAAGTTAAAGAAAGTTAAAAAAAAGCTTAAATCTGATTATAAGTGGATTAGTTTTCTATCTGTAGATAGCTAATATATTTAATTACTAATTCTTTGGCACTACAGTGGGTCCTTGTGTTGATAACAGTTGCTAAGTCTTTCAAAGATGATTATCCTTATAATACAGCTATTAATTGTAAATTGTTCTCCTGAGTCTGCTCACTTCACTTTGTGTCTGTTCAAACATGTCTTCCCAGATTTCTCTGAAACCATGCCCTTCACAATTTCTTATGGCACAATAATATACCATTATATTGATATACCATAACTTGTTCAAAAATTCCCCAATTGATAGGTATTTTCTCAGTTTCCAGGTCTTCACCATCACAAAAAGGGCTACTATAAATCAGTTTGTACATGAGTCCCTTTTCTCTTTCTTTGATGTCTTTTGTGTAATAGACCCAGAAGTAATATCACTGGATTAAAAGGTATGCAGAGTTTAATAACATTTTGGGGCTAGATTCAGATTGTATTTCCATAATGGTTCAATCAGTTCATAGGCTCCGCAACAATTCATTGGTGTGCCTGTTTTCCCAATAGCACTTTCAAAATTTTTCATTTTCCATTTTTTGTCATTTTAATGAATCTTATCAGTATAAAATGGTACTTCAGGTGTGTTTTGATTTAAATCATTTGTTAGTGATTGAGAGCACTATTTTCCATACGGCTATTAGTAGGTTGGATTTGTTCCTTTAAAAAATTCATATTTATATCATTTGATCATTTATCAATTGAATAATGGCTCTTTTTTATATAAATTTTACAAAATTCCCTATATATCTTAGAAATAAGAACTTTTATCAAGAAACTTCAGTAGCCTTTTAATTGGTCTGTCCATGCCAATCCAACATTAACTTGGCTGTCAAAATGAAATTCTCAAAACAAAAGTCTGACCATGTTACCACTCAAAATCTTGTATCTCTCTATTATCTACAGGACCAAATCTGAATTTACTTCTTTAGAATTGAAAACTTTATATAACCTGTTCCTATTTTTGCAATTTTTTTTCATTTTATTCTCCTTTCTATACTTCACAATTCAGTTACAACATTTTATTTTTAGTTCCTCATCCATGTTATTCCATCTCCTATCTCTATTTCTTTACACTGTCTTCTCTCATGCCTGGAATGCACTCCTTTCCATCCTCTAAATCTTAAACTTTGTGGTTCTCTTACTACCCATCATATCAACATCTTCCCTGGGCAATAATATAATCTCCAATAAAGTTATATTCATTTAATTAATCAATAATAATTCAATAAACATTTTAGTGCCTACAATGAATTGTACTCAACCCTGAACTTTTATGTTCTGTTTTGTTTGATGAAAGAAAAGTTTCCTCACCAGAGCTTCTCTGCTGACAAAATCACAGATCCTAATGTTATTCATGGGTGTGTATGCATGCATGCATGCGTGCATACATATATATACATATGTACAAGCATACATACATATGCATATTAAAACAATAGCATTCTTTCATTGTTCTATTGTTCAAAGTTGAACATGCAATTTTTTGGTACTATTGCCAGAAACAAGCAAATATGTAGGAGATTGGGTTGATATCAACTATGCAGTCAACATGATTGACTATGCTTATGCATAGCCACTGAATTACAGAATTAATATAAATGACAATAAAGTAAATTTTGGAACAAAATTGTCTTAGAGCCCTATGCATACTTTTCATAAGTAGAGTCCATATAAGAGCCAGTTTTTCTGTCTCTTTCTAACAGGAAATCACTGAATGGGTTTTCAAACCATATTTGAAGTAATCATCCCAAGTTATTTTCCTGGCTAGAATATGAAATATAATTTGAATTTGAGAGTAGCATTGGAGATTTTAGGTGATTTGGACATGTATTTTAATCAGCAGTGGATTTCTGTATCTTCACAACCCTCCTTTTCACTAACCTCTTCTAACTTTTCTGCTGCAGAATTATTCCTCCCACTACCTGAACTGCCCCAAAGCAACAGGAAAAATTAGAAAAAAAGAATAAATATCAAGAAATGAGAATGAGATTCAAATAATGCCTCACTTCTTTTTAGTTATTCCTTCATATGATACAAAGTAGCACTCTGTCAGAATGACTTTCAACTGCTATTCAACATTCATCCACCAGAAACTGTACAATGGAAGTACCACATGAGATGTGGTGCAGAGGGAACAGTATGTTCTAGCTCAGCATGAAATGTGCATTTAAAAATGATACAGCATATATACAAGGATGGACCTTTCCAGAAATTTTGGGGGGGCATTTTGCATTGTGGATTCTTCATATTTCTTCTGTAAGTAGCTCACAATTCACAAAATGATCATTTTAATGAATATTGGCATCTTAGAAAAAAGCAGGTGTTTCCAATGAATAGTGATCTTTATTTCTCTTGTTATGGTAATTACAGAAATAAAACCCAGGTGCACTTAAAGTCTTGTTTTACACTAAAATTTAGAAGTAAAGGTTTTTTTTATCTTGTTAGAGAATACTGTTGGGTTTTTTTTTGAGGAATAATATGGAACACTTTTTGTTTGACTGTTTCCTTTAAAAAATATATTTCAACACTTAAAGTGATCCCTGACACCCTAAGGTTCAATGCCCAGGGAACTAAGTTGAGTTCAATGCAATAAATATTTATTAGGCATTCACTAGGTTCAAGAAATTCTGCTAAACACTGGGAAAATTAAGATAAAAAAAACATTCAAGGGTATTTCATTGTCAAAGGAGGTGTTGGCATGTATGAAAATAAGGATAAGAGTGGGCAGGCTGATAAGTGCAAAGGGGAGGTCCAAAGTTCTGGCAGTATTTGGCAAAGGGAGACCATGTTATGGAGGAGATACCAACCCAAAATCTAATTACTGATGCTAAAATGTAATCATGAGTTGAGTCCAATGGTCTAGTTCATGTATTTATTGTTCTTGTTGCATTTTTTTTCTGTTTTCATTACAAGAGCTAAAAAGTGCCATGAATAATAATAACAGACTTTGCTATAAAGGTGGAAGGTAAAATTTTATAAAGGGCTTTTCATGAGTATGTGGTTTACAACAACACTCTGGGTAGGTATTTTTTGTATTATCTCCATATTACAAGGGAAGAAATGAAACTTAAAAGACATTATGTAAACCTACCCATGATAAATTCATCTCTTACTCTATCCTACTCATACTCTTATCCAATCTACAATGTACCAGCAATTAGACCTCAGCCTTCTCTGGCACAGAGGATAGAGTGTTTACCCCAGAGTCAGGAAGCCCTGAGTTCAAGTACAACTTTAGACACTTAGTAGCTTGTGTGATTCTATTTGCCTCAGCTCCCTCGCCTGTAAAATGGTAAGAATAATCACACATACCTCTCAGATTTTTGTACTACTATGTAAGGATCAAAGAAGCTATTTATAAAAGCATTTGTAATAGCACAGTGCCTAAAACATAGTAGGCAATATATAAATGCTTATTCCTTCCCCCTTCCTCTTTCTTAATAGCTTTCTATCTTGATTGATATTAGCAATACAATTCAAAAGGAAAAGTCACATCAAATTTGCTCTTTAATTATACTAGTAAATATTGAATTATGCTAAATTTTTGCCAAATAAATATTTTGAAATAATCTGCGCTGTGAAAATTAGGAAAACAATTAAAATACAATAATAAGAACTGCAATTTATATAGGATTTTAAACTTTGCAAAGGGATTTGATTAATTATTTCATATGAACTTCACAAAAACTAAGTGAGGCAAATGATATTATTATGATTATCTCTTTTTCACAGATGAGAAAACTGAGTCTCAAAGAGATTAAGTAATTTGCAGACAATCACACAGGGGATATCAGAGTTGAGAAATAAACTGAGGCCTTCCCAATCCCAAGATCAACATTCTACCTCCTGAATCACAGCATTCTTTTTATAAACTAAATGCACTGACAATCATTTCTCTTTGAATTTTGCAAAGAATTATTCAAGGCTACAAATACCCTACAGATAATTTATTGCCCATGCATGTTTAAATAGAGCTAGTAAACTGTATTTAAAACATGACTTGGAAGCCTAGGGATATTAGGGAAACTATAGTTACAATTAGATTCCTGATTTTCAGGTGCGATATTTTCAGATCACAGCATCCACTTGGCTGAATTACTATTAAGAACTATAAAGTAATTGTGAAAATTCGTGGGGTTCTTGGCACTGGAAATGAGAAAGAGTTAATCAGTATTGTTTCATCAAAATCACTCATAATACATTGAAGCACTTGTTCCAACAAGTGTAAATAAGTCCCTTTGCTACTAAGCCATGCCTGGTTTTATCAGGCTGATGTGAGAAGCACATTTGAAACATTATGGATACACAAGTTGTCACTTGTGAAATCCAACTTGATTTATCTTATTTAGTACAGGTAGACTTGGTTGTACAACCACGTGTTGTTATTGGGTAGTTCTCTAATGAGGAACAATTTAGCATAAAATATTGAATATGATGGAGGTATTGGGAAGGATTTGCTTCAGGGTAACACACACAGAGCACCCCCCCCCCGAAAAAAAATAGAGACATAATAATTTATATTTTGCTCTGACAGTTGTTAGATTCTTATTTGTTCTGTAGTTGAGTCTTCATTGAAAATAAATACAAATATACTTGAGCATTATGATCATACTTTATCATTTAAAATTCTTTTATGAAATGGGAATCAAAGTTGAGACTGCATTTTTTTCTGGTTGCGTTAAACAACCCTTTTACTTAAAAGTCACAGTGCTCTGCAATTTTTTAGCATCTTGTATTTTGTTAAATTTTTTTTGTTAGATTTTTTGATTAATCTTCTCCATATGGCTACACAGAAAGTAGAAGTTATCATCTCCAACTTTCAACTGGAGAAGGAGGTGGTCTCTGAGGTTAAGAAATTAACTGAAATCAACTGGTCTCAGGCCTCAGTTGGGATGCCATGAACCAAGTCTAACAGGAAGCTGCATCGTGTATACATGTGTCTTGATCATTGTAAATTCAGAAAACAGATACAGGATGATTTGAAGTGAAGTATTCCACTTACTATCCAGTCAAGGTCTATATTTTATCTTGGCATCCATAACATAGAATATAAAAAAGATGAAGCTCTCAAATACAATCAGAGTTTTATTTTCATAAACCATGTAAATATGACTATCATTTCACTCTTTGAGCTTTACAAAGAATCATCAAAGATTGAAAAATCGCCAATAAATCATCTATTGCCTATGCATCAGAGCTTATCATCCTTTTGTCCTTATTCTTTAAAAAAATCATGAACTGATTTTAGATGAGCAAAAAGCAATCATAAATAATGTAGGAAAAGAAAACAAGTGAAGGAAAGGTGTAGCTAAAAGTTTTCAACTCATCACATGTATGGTACCCTTTGAACAGGACTAGACAATGATAAACATAATTATGGTATCTTTCCACTGCATAGGTCTCTGGCATAATGAAGAAGCATTGGCACTTTGGTAACTAGCATGCGAAATGGATCAGGAGAGAATGATGGAGATGTAATGTCCAATTATGAGCTAAATTGCTGTACTGAGATCATCCATCTCTCCTGGACTGGAAAGCCATGGCTGTCTAGTGACTTTATAAATATTCAAATCACATATTGTAGATTTCTGATTTTTTTTTATTTTTATTCCACTAATAAACAATAGGAAACATGCTATTGAATAAATGTAGGAGAGGTGAAATAGGCCTCAAAGATGATGTTCAGCAAAAGGAAAGAAGACCTGAACTCTATTGCCTAAGGCTACTCATTAATGTTTAGTCAGTTCAGGCATGTCTGACACTTCATGACCTCATTTAGGGTTTTCCTAGCAAAAATATTGGAGTGGCTTATTGTTTCCTTCTCCAGTTCATTTTATAGATGAGAATACTGAAGCCAACAGAGTGAAGTGACTTATCTAGGCTCATATATAAAGTAAATGCCTGAGGTCAGATTTGAACTCAGGAAGACACATCTTCCTGACTCTAGGCCCAACACTCTATCCGCTGCACCAATTTGCTGCATGAATGATCATCATATTACCTAAAGTAATGGAACCATTACTATGTTGCCACCTACTCAAACTGAACATAATTATATGTGGTACCCAAAAAAACTGCAATTTCAATAAGATTATTTGCAATTTCTAAGAACTTCATGAAAGCAAAGGGATAGTTTTACATATGTGTTTTACATTGAACCCTCAACCTGTACCTCATCACTTGCAAAACAAAAACGAAATCAAAACCCATGGATCTTTTTGGTCTGTAAAACTAATTATGTATTGTAGGGCACCATATATTGCTAAAATTGTCTTTTCTTGTCACAAATTATATAGATAGATGTATGTGTTTTGGGTGCTCATATATACATATACACATATATGTGTATTTATGTCCCTCTATGTAAACTGAAAAGTTTGAGTGATATAAAATGTTATAATAATAATTAATATTCAGTGTATATTATTGTGATTCCTGGAACATGACAATCTCTAAAAATTATATTGAAAAAATTATCACACAGCAGAAAATGGAAAGAGTTCTGATGAGTTAGAACATCCTGCACCATGTCACAAATAAAGACCTTTGAATAAGAGCTAAAATTAAGGATATCATCAGGAAGATATACAAAATTTTGGTTAGTTGTACATTAAGAGTGAAACAAAAGTAGTGGACAGTCAATGTCCTCCACTGGCATCCTCACAATGTCAGGAGAAAGCAAGGAAGGCAACATTGAATGTGGAACCAGTGGGAATACCCAGATAAGTCAAAGAGATGACATAATTGTGGATGGGTTACATTCTGTATCATTGAAGGGAACATTCAGTATTTGGATAATGTTATTCCATGGCTTCTTTGGAACTCAAATGTGAAACCCTTTAATTTTCTGTTATAGTATCTTGTAAAGTAAGACTCACTGATCACTTCATTTGCTTGTTTGGAAAGAAAATGGCAAACCACTCCAGTATCCTTGCCAAGAAAGACCTATGGATAGGGGTCATGAAGAGTGCAACATGGCTAAACAACAACAATTGCATAAAACAAAGAAGTTCTTAACAAATAATTTCTGATTATTGTTGTATATAAGTTTCTACAGATTGTATTATTATTACAAAGGAGAAATATAGGCTATAGGGCCATACCGTTAAATGGAATAAGAACAAGTTGAATAGTTAAGAAAAGATCTCCAGAGATCTGTTCTGGCACTGCATTCCTTAAAATATTTATTTTGTATAAGTGAATGAATCACATTACTGTCAGATATACTTATACCAAAAATTGGGAAAGTTAACCAATATACCAAATGATAAAGTTATGGTAGAATATTCACCAGAATCAAATAAGATTAAGCTTCATATGTAATGTTAACAGTTTTCTTTATCTTCCCAATAACCCTGTGAGGTGGATGCTATTATTATTATCCTTATTTCACTAATGAGGAAAGTAGGATATGGAGAAGTTAAGTAATTTTCCCACGGTCAGTTCTAGAGAGTCATTGAAGGAATAAGCAACATATCAACACCTTTCTGCACCAGTGTTTGAAGTAAAATCTTCCTTATCCCAGTTCCAATCTGTAATGGTAATTAATTTAAATTTGAAGACCCCTTTTTCTTATGTCAAGTAAGGAGGTACTTAGCCCTTAGTCAAGCCTCTGTGAAAGAGGTAGAGGGTGTGTACTCTGTCTCCTGTTGCTGACATATAACAGGAAGGGTTTGGCTGAAACAGGAAGCCAATGCTGTATGTGTGTATATAAGAAAAGCCCCAGAAAGGCAGAATCAGAATTTTTCTCCTGGTGGGCTCCTGGTGGAAGAAGTAGAATTTTCACCTGACAAGATCCTGGTGGAAGAGTCATGGAGACTGAAGCCAGCTGAGAAGAGAGGGAAAGAGAAAAAGAGAGAGAGAGAGAGAGAGAGAGAGAGAGAGAGAGTGTGTGTTTCTCTATCGGCAACATCTGGAAGCTGGCCTGCTACAGCTGACTGAGAACTATGTTGGAATTTTCTTGAGACCAGAATCTGGTGAAGGCTGAAATTGCTGCTGGGAGAGCTGTCTGGAAGGCTGAAGTAGTTACTGATGCCTGGAAGGCTGAGGTTTCTTCTGGGTCCTCGGGCAAGCCCGACTGCCAGAGGACTGAAGAAGAATGAACAAGTTGCTAATACTTTGTTTGTTTGTGGCTTGGTTGATCCTTGAGTTCCTGGGAACAGAAGTTATGAAGGTTTTGAGATGTGCTATACCCTATGAACTTCAATGTGTTGCAGGAATTTGCCTGGATGACTGGACAAGGACCTGGGAGCTGTCTGTCTCTGAATTCACGTGACTGCTTGGTGGATTCAGGTAGGAGCTGGGACCATGGAAAGGGATCAAGGGAATCTGGGAGACCACCCTCAGTCAAGATGAAGAAAAGGCCTCTTCTTAGATATTGAATGCAGTGATGAAATTGAAGTTTACTAGAGATTGAGGGGTAGAGAGCTTGTGTAATTTTCTAATGATTGTATTTAGTGATTAATAATACTTAGTGACTGATTGCCAGATAAGTGACTGATTAAATTAAACTATGACTGCCCCGTGAGTGGAAGACTGGCTATTGTATTTTGAGATGACCGATTGACTTTGTAAAGAGGCAAACCTCCTTAGGGATACCAGATGATTGTTCTTTTGTTCTTTGTTCTAAATACTGTGACCACTTTGGTGAAAACATGTGGCCATTTTAATTATAAGCTCTTATGAACACTGTATTATGATTTTCTGTGATAATATGTAATGTTTTGAATATTATATTGTGATTTGTTATGAATGTTTGCCTTGATTTGTTATGGAATAAATAGAGTGTTCACTATACTGTGTAAGCAGAACCTTAAAAGCTGTTCACAGTAGCATTCTTTTGGGAATGGCATTACACAGTCCTCTAGGCATTGTGAAACATCATCTTACATTTAAGTTAAAAATTCAACTTCACAAATATAAAATGGGAAAGATTTGATTAATGATAATGATGATGAAGATAATGACAACATTTATATAACACAATTAAAGTTTGCAAAGTGCTCTAAAATGTTATCTCATTTTATCTTCACAACAGCCCCAGGAGATAGATGCTATTATTTTTCTCAGTTTATGGCTAAGGAAGTTCATACAGATAGATGTATATTGGTGGTGGAGGTAACAACTTGCCAGGATCATGCAGCTAATAAGTGTCTGAGGCTGTATTTGAACTCCTATGTTCACTGACTCGAGGCTCAGAACTATCCATTGTGTTGCCTAGCTTCCTCATAAGATTAGCAGCCATTCATCTGAAAAAGGTTTAGGGGATTTACTGGGTACAAAGATAATTTTTTCGGAACACATTAGTGATTTTCTTTGCAAAATCATATTATGAGTCTAAAGCAGACAAAATAAACACCAGTGATAATACAGGCTATATTGAAAAAGACATAGAGAAACACTCCCCCTTCCCTGCCCACCCCAGTGGAAGGGATGTAGTTCAGATAACATCTGGAGTGTTCTGTTCAAGTCTGAGTTGACACATTTTAAGAAGCAAGATAGAAAGGTATCCAGAGGAGGACAACCAAGACGGTGAAGGGTCCTAACTTCATTCCATGCAAGGATGAGTAGAAGGATCTTTGAATATTGAAGCTAGAGCAGAGAAGCTTTAAGAGGCCATGTGCTTATTTTCATTTAGGATTATTACATGAAAAGAATTGTGTAATTGTGTCCTTCCCCTTCCCCCATAGGCATAAATAAAGCAATGTGTGTGATCTATAAAGAACTGACTCAATGTCAGGAAAAATAAAAATAAATTAAAATAAAACTTTCTAAAACTTAGAACTATCCATAAAAGAATTACTAACTGGAGATATGTGATTGCTGTTAATGTACAGAGTGTCCCTAAAGTCTGGACACATAGGAAATCTCATTAGCTATGTATATGTATATATAACTGTATATTTTCAAGAAATGAAATGAATCAAATTTTCAACAACATTTCATTTAATCAGCATAAATGAGGTTTCATAGGAAGACATGGGAGACAGGAAATCACATTAATTAATTAAATTAATCTCAGTAATGTGGAAAATAGTCCCAAATAGCTATTGAAAGATTTTATTCCATATGAAATTGTCATGGTTAAAATTTATGATAATTAAATAAAATGTTGAAAAATTCATTCTTTTCTTGAAAATACGCATAGTTAATGAGATTTCCTATGTGTCCAGACTTTAGGGACACCTTTTACTGGCAAAGCCTGGATGGTCGTTTGAATGAAATGGTGTTGAATGGATTTTTATTTAGATATGTATTGGGATAGGTGATCTCTGAGGGTGCCTCCAACTCTGAGATTCTGTGATTCTCAAAGTAGAATTTTTCAGACTGAATCTCATATTAGTTTTCCACTTCTCTTTGCATTGTTGCACATAGCCTACATGATCAGTAGAATAAGATCAATGGGAGAATGGCTATGGAGCTTGCTAAATTTAAAATTCTTTGTTCTCCACGCTGTTAATAGGTCTAAGAATAGGTTAACAATGTATAAGTTTAGAGGTATATTCAAGAAGATAAAAGACTGTGTTCATGTGTGTAATGCACTTATTTTTATAAAAATTGTTCTTCATCTGAACTGGTTCTTCTCATAAAAGATTAAACAGTAGATGGATTCCAGAGTTCTCCCACAAAGTAAGATAAAAAGAAATCTACTGGGTCACCTGATCATGATGGAGAAGTTACCTACACAAACATGGAAGAAATTCCAGTCATAGGCAAGACAAGGATTAGGAGTTCACAAAGACAGAGCCTGGGATGAGGTGTCATGGTGAGGAAGAGAAAATACTGTTTTTGATGATGTTGTTATTGTTTTAAATGCACAAGATTAAAAAGATTGGGGGTAAATTGTAAAAATTTCCTACACTGAGAATATTGAGGTTATTCATTGCATACTCTTCTTTCACCATTTCTCTTTTTCTCAATTCCTTGACCTTACCTTCCTTCTCTTTCCCCTAATGTCTGAAAGATTTCTTCCTTTTTTTTGCCCTTGCCAACATCTTCACATGTCTGTTTGAGCCCATCTTTTTAAAAATAGTCCCTATTAGAATACATATTATATTCGAATGCACCCTCAATCATCCTCTCTCTCTCTCTCTCCTCTCCCCTCCCCTCCCCTCCCCTCCCCTCCCCTCCCCTCCTCTCTCCTCCCCTCCCCTCTCCTCCCCTCCCCTCCCCTCCCCTCTCCCCTCCTCTCCTCTCCTCTCCTC
>CM053586.1:54449570-54464456 GCA_028646515.1 Pseudochirops corinnae
ATTCTTCTCCTCTCAATGACTCCTAAACTCTTTGCATTCTGGTTTCTCACTTCATTGATTAATTGAAACTGTTATGTTCAAAACTGCTAATTTCTTAACCACAAAATCTTATACTTGTTATAGATTCCGTATTCTTCTTGGCCTTTTTGCCTAATTTGGCACTGTTCTCTTTTTCTTCTGGATACTTTCTCCTTTGGGTTTTCATGAACTCATTCTCTCCGGGTTTTCATTATACCTGTTACACCGCTACTTCTTTGCTAGCTAAACCGTGCCTCTTAATTGTTGGCAAAACTAAAGTTTCCTCTCTTTTTCCTCTGAGTATTGGAGACAAAATCTCTAATAGAAAGAGTGCCACTTAACTGCAGATAGGCAGCCACGTAATGACTTAGAAAACTGTATATTAATGTCTTATTTTCTATTGTATTTTAATTTTGTTAATTATCTTTTAATTGCATTTTATGATTTGATCCCACTTGGGATTATTGCAGGCTATGAAGCTATGTGTTTAACATCTTTGCTTTACTCTGTCCTTTTCCCTTTGTATCTGTCTCAACATGGTATACCCACATCAAATCAGGCACTGTGCTCTATAAGCAGAATCACAGTAGCCCAAAGTAAATGTGAAATGTGACAATTTTGGGACATTTCCATTCCAAATGTACATATAAACTATTTGTGCCCAACCTGAGGCAGAGTCTTCTGAGCTCATATTGATTTGATTATTCACAAGTGAACACTTTATTCATTTACCCCCACATACGTGCCATTTCGATCCTCTTCAATTTCGAAGGACAACAGCCATTTAACCAGTTGTCATATCTTGCTATTTCTACGTCTACTGCATCTCTAGCATCTGGCTCCTTTCCTTTCCCATAGAAACCACCTTAATTTGGGCCTTCATCATCTTTGTCCTGTGTAATGATAGGAGTCTCCAAATTAGTCTCTCTCTCCTCTTTCACCTCTGCAATCCAGTCTCTACCCTGCTGCCAAAGTGATTTTCTTTAAGAGTAGATCTGGCCACTTTAGTTCCCTATTCAATCGACCCCAATGTTCATCTGTTTCCACTGGGGCAACATATATTCTCCTCTCTTTGTCTTTTAAAGACCACACCTTTGCCTTAATGTACTTTTCCAGACCCATTGTGCATTGGTCCTCCTACACTTTGTAATACAGCTGAAGTACCCTTACTTTGTCTCTCATATAAGAAACTCTTCTGTCTCTAAGTCTTGTACTGGCCATTCCCCATGCCACTGAATGTATTCTCTTTACCTTTACCTCAAAGAATCCCCTTTGTCTTCAAGATGCTTAGTCATTGCCTTCTATATAAAGCCTTTCATGATCCCCTCCATTTGTTTGTGATCCCCCTTCCACACTACCTTGTACTTAACAACTTTATAGTCATTGAATGAGATATTTATAAAGCATAGAACAGTGTCTGATAAACAGTAAGTACTTAATAAATACTCATTCTCTTCCTTTTCTCCTATTTGTAATTATTCTCTTAATATATTTTCTGCATATATCTATATATGCACTTGCTTTCTCAGAATCAAAGTGTAGTAAGAATTATTTCATTATATTTGTATCCCTGTGTCTGATACAAATTAGAGAATTAATAAACGTGTTGGTTGACTGTAATAAAGAGGAAAGCAAGTTCTCAAGTTTGTTGTCTTATGATGTATCAAATATAACTGTCCTCTAATAAGAATTTTTTTTTGTTTTTTTACTTTTTTGGAGGGCATTTTGGGTTAAGTGACTTGCCCAAAGTCACACGGCTAGTAAGTGTGTCAAGTGTCTGAGGCCAGACTTGAACTGAGGTCCTCCTGACTGCAGGGCTGGTGCTCTATTCACTGTGCCACCTAGCTGACCCAATAAGAATTTTTTTTTACTAATTAAGCAAGGAGTCATTGGGGGTGTTTTTGGTTACTGTTGTTCATTTGTTTGCTGACCTGAAATGCAGATTTATATATCATGTCTCTATACTAGGAAAAATTACTTACCAGGTCCAGAACAGAGGTGATGGCCAAAGAGTGAATAAGGAAGGAGGGAATAACTGAAGATGATGATGAAGACAAAATTTAGGAAGAATGAGGCAGAAGAGATAGAAGAATGTGAGATGATGATGAAAGACAGGGAAATATTTCATTTAGCACCATGTAGCCAGCAGAGTAAAATGCAGGAGCTCGGTTATAAATATCCCGTGGTAGGTTACATGAAATGTAGATAGGAGAATTGAATGAAGAAAGAAAGACGTCATGGGAGTTGAGGAGATTAACTTGGCGGTCAGGATATTCTAGGGGCCATCTATACTTATCTCTCTGCATCTCTGCATATACATACACACACACACACACACAGATCAACAGGCAAGATAGACAGAAGAATGTTATTCTCTCAAAGATTTAGTCATCTGAAAGTTTTATGAAAGCATGATTAAAGCCATAGTCTTCCGTAGAAAATTATCTATGAAACTCTTGTTCCATTTTCTTGTTTTTTTTTAAAAAAATATGTAATCATGGTTAACTAATTATGTGAAATACCATTTTCATCAAGATTTAATAGAAATGAGAAAAATAACTAGATGTAATCTTTTTCCCCTTTTCTTCCTCCTCCTTTTTTGGTGGTGGTGGTAGTTTTTGTACCACTACTGTCAGATTCCCTCCTCCCACCACTCTTCTAATTCTTTCATATTTCTTTAATCTGAATTATCTGCGATGTTAATTCCTATATGTGTTTTTTCTTAATTCTCTTTCCAAATTTTGTCTTCATGAGTATTGTTGTAACTTCCTAATAATGTGTATCAAGGGCTAAAATCAGATGTACTGCTTCTACTTTCACTGATAGGAATAGATTACTTTAGCAATAGGATAAAATCTTTTCCATTTTATGTCTGCGTTTTAACCTCCTCATTTTGCCTGTGTCTAATGCTGAGTTTTCTCTAAGCACTTCCCACCTTTCAAGCTTTTACTGTGTTGTGAGGTGATATTGGTAACAAATATGGTAAAAAACACTTTATAATGGTGTTAAGTCTAGATTGATTCCTGAAGCAAAATGGGCATGGGCCAAACCAAAGAGTGTGCAATGATTGGACATCAGCCAGGCAGGTTCTGTCATAGCAGTTCCCATTTATTGATCACAGAGCAGGGTTTATATAGTGAATGTAAAACAATTTTCTCTTAGATTCACATGAAAGAATGTTTAAGGTCCTTCTTCATTTACATACATCTGTATGTTTTAAAGTCCTTGTTCTCTTGCATGCATCTGTGTCTGGGTCACTGCTCAGTTATCATGTCCTAAACTCCTGTAAGTCAGAAAGAGATGGTGATCCAATCGTAAGACATAAGATAGCCTTCACAGGGAGCTGGCTTGGGAGAAATCCAGAAATGCAGACTCTTCCCATGTATGGACAGAGTCAGAACTGGCTCTCAACACTAGATAACTAGGAGAATGTGCTACTGACACAAAAGAGCAAAGGTGTAATGGGGAATGTGTTTTAGGAAGTTAGAAAATGAAATAAAATCCAGTCATTTTCAAACCATTTGACAGTTACTCTCAACACTGAGACTGTTTAGCCCCTTATGCTGGTACTATTTATGCTAATTTTCAGAATAATAACTGTTCTGACATTAATAATCTGCTTCCTTGGTATAAATTCAGGATGACAAAATTTTGTATTTGCCATAATGATCAGCCTACATGAATTAAGAGAGATTCGTCAAAAACAGTTTGGACTTAAGGTGCTGAATTATCCTGATACAGGAACTCTGAAAGACAATCTACTAAGTGACAGTGAGAATGTAACTTATATAAGTGAAAGAATGATCCACACTGACAAAATTATGGATCCTTCCCTGTCAGATCAACTCACTCTCTGGAATGCTCTACCTCTGCACCAGTTGCCTTGCCAAATTAAACATAATTTTGTCCTGGTGTGGATGCCTTTACCTCTTCTCTTCCCAGTTCTCATTTATGTTTTGTCTTTTGTTTTCTAATAGGATGTAAGCTCCTTGAGAGTAGAAACTGCATTATTTTCTTGTACTTATATCCTAAATATTTAGCATAGTGCTTGATACATAGTAAGTATTTATTAAACACTTTATCCAAATATTCATCTATCCTTAAATTATTGAAGGATGATAGTATAATTAAATCATAACTTGTCAAATGATTTTCAAATGTCTTAAGTGATTCATCAGATTCTAATCCATTACTGTTTTAAAACATTCTTGTAAAGCCATTAATGTACATAAATATTTATGTGCATGACATTTTGCTAAAAGAAACCTAAGCCATATATCCTCAACAAAAATGGAAGCTTTCATATAAGAGGAGTTTTATATTATTCAAAATCCACACTGGAGTTGACAATGGTAATTTAAGTTTGGCTGGCCCCATTTGAAATACTTGATCAAGTCATTCACTATGTATTAAGTGCTTAATAAACAAAATCAGTATGATAATAAAAAACAAAGATAATGTTGACCCTTGAGAATATATAATTGCATTTCGCTTATTCTATCTTAGGATTTTACATAGAAATTTTCATGATTCTCTCACTTAAAGAAAAAATATATTTGTGTATAAACATATACATGTGTGTAAATGCATGCATATATACATATGTATATATGTATATGTGTATATATGTATGTGTGTGTATGTGTGTGCATATATATATATATATATGTATGTATATATATCTGTAAGCTAAATCAGTCAATTAAGTTATGGTAGAATACTTGCTAAGTTTATACAACTCTATATTTAGTGCCAGGAAGGATAAAAAGAGAATTATAAAATTTGGTCCCTGTCTTCAAAGTGTTCATATTCTCTTTAGAGAAGTGAAAAAAAATAAGAAAAAAGTAATTATCCATATGAAGTTAAGACTGCAATGTGTCATCACTAGCACCAAGCTCTGACTAAATAAGCTCAGAAAAGAGCCCAGGATCAATAGTCGGTTTGGTGGATAGAGTGGTAGATGTAGAGTGAGGATGAAATGGGTTCCAATCCTGTCTCAGGCACTCACTGTGTGACCTTGTGCTACTCTGTCAACTTCTCTGAGTATCACTTTATTCATCTGGGAATGATAATAATAGCACCTTTCTCACAAATCTCTTTTGAAAATGAAATGAAATAATATTTACTGGGTACTTTGTAAACCTTAAAGTCCTATGTAGCCACCAGCTGTTGTCATCATCATCATCATAGCTAAATTTTATATAATACTTTAAAGCTCTCTAAATGTTTTCTGAATATCTCATTTCACTTTCAAAATAACTTTGGGTTATAAGTGCTATTATTATCCCTGTATTATTTACAGATGAAGAAACTGAGGCAGGCAGAAGGAAGATGACATGAGATCACACAGCTTAAAAGTGTTTGAGGCTAGAACTAAACTCAGTTCTTCTTGACTCTAAGTGCAGGACTTCATCACTGCATCACATCTAGATGTCTCTTCTAATAATGTCCATTCTTCATTCTTACCTGTACAGTTGGCATTAAAAAGTTGATGTGTTTTCATCTTTTCTCCCTAAATCCATTATAAATTACAACAACTTTCATCTGGGTAGAGGAAAGAAGGTAACATAAAAGACATGAGCAAAGGAGAGGAGATGGTGGTCATGTTAAATATCAGAAAGGGAATTGAACATTTTCAAGATCTTTATCTCACCTCTTTCATGTTCAGATTTCTAATCCTGAAAAACTCTCTCTGAATTATTATATCAGAGATCTCAAACATGTTCTACTTGCCAGTGAAGCCCAAACCCGATTAATGTGTAATTGGAAAATACTGAGTAAAAGAAATAAAACAGAAATTGAACATAGATTATGTCAATTTGTGGTTTTCTAAGCCAATACGCAGCCTTTAGAAATTATTTTATTTCTTTTAGTGGCCCTTGTTTATATTAGATTTTGACACTATTGTTCTATCTCATTTAGCTGTCATCTATATCTTTTCTCAACATCACTATCCTCATGAAAGAGTAGTTACTACCAAAAGTTCTCTCTCATGAAGACTTTCTAAGATATTTTTCTTTCTGAATTAATTATCTATCATTGTACCAAACCTATTCCAGTGAAAATCATGGTGGTGTCCCTATGATAAAACCCAATGTTCTTCTTTGTTCTGCTAATTTCACTAATGCTTAAAATGTCATTTCTCCCACTGTCTAATAAAATTCTACACACCTCCTCCATAAGTCTTACTCTACTGCCCAATTTCACATTCCCCTTAGGTGAAATATATAACAACTATTCATATATAAATGTATACATATTCATGCATATGTGAATATATTATACAGATGTGTGTATGGATATATATATATATATATACACGCACATACACACATCTGTATATATATATATATATATATTTACACACACATACACACACACATACACATACATACACACACACACATACACACACACACACACCAGGGGGTGGGCAGCTAAGGGACACAGTAGATTGAGTGCCAGGCCTGGAGTCAGGAAGACTCATCTTCCTTAGTTCAATTCCAGCTTCAGGCACTTACTAGCTATGTGATTGTGGGCAAGTCACGTAGCCTTGTTTGCCTCAGTTCCTTTGTGCTTCTTTCATAAAACTTTCAAAGGATTGCCAAATATTGTGGGCACACATCAAAGAAGGCACAGTGATCTATGAGTGAAGCAGAATTGTAATAGCTCAAAAGAAACATGACATGTACAAATTTAGAGACATCCCCTGTCCAAATGTTCCCAGGGGTGGAGAACCTGCTGTCTCAAGGCCACATGTGGCCTTCTAGGTCCTCAAGTATGGCCTTTTGACTGAATCCAAGTTTTACAGAAAAAATTCTTTTACTAAGGTGAATTGTTCTGTGAAGTTTGGATTCATTCAAATGGCTTCACTTGGGACTTAGAGGGCCAAACGTGGCCTTGACTTCACAAATTTCCTACCCCTGAATATACTATTTGTGTCCCACCTGTGATAGAGTTTTCTGAATTTGTATTGGTCTGATTAGACACAGTCAGGACACTGTAAATGTTTTATGAAAGAAGCACAAATACATGATAATGTTATTTGTGAGAGAAAATTACAACTATTAAAATAACACTAAGGAGTCCCAATGAAAGCAATCTATCTCAGGTCATTCTCACTTTGAACAAAGAAATGCATTAATTCTTTCTGACAGATGTGAAAGAAGTTAGAAAAGATAATTCCTGAAATAATTAGATAGAGGTCAAAACTCAGTAGGAACCTTGGCTCCACTTCCAGTGCCTCAGCAAAACTCAAATGTAAAAAAAAGAAAATTGATAAATAACAGTGAGGTATGGAACTATGTATTAAGGAGAAGGTCTCTCTTTAACTATTTCTTTGAATTGTAGGTTACAAGGCTAGAAGAATCTTACTTTGATAAGTTTCATTTCTCATTCTACATTAAAAATAAAAAGAATGAAAAGCCAACATTGTGCAACATTTCAATCAGGAGGTATGTCAAAATGACAACATACTATATATTATTTTTCAATGGCTATTTAATTATCTAGCACTTACCCAATCGTAAAAAATTCATTTTCTAAATTATAGAAGTCTTATCCATTTTTATATGTGACACTGTCACCAGCCTTAATAGAACAAAATGGAAAAGCTATGGTCAAAAATAAATGTGTCACTTTTATTACTAACTCTGGAAAACAATCCATTGCTGACAAACATAGGCATTACAGGATAAAAGTGTACTATACTTTAATGCAAAAGCTTTATAAAATCAGGGTTTATAATATAAGATAAATTACTGTAATTATGTTTTTTCCCCCAAATAATATACACAAACAGCTCTAGCCAATTGATTTGACAAACTTTCATTTATAGGGAAATTCTCTTGAAAAAAATCTCCTGTGAAAAGTGATGTACAAAACAGGATAGAATTAAAAAGTTAGGGAAAAATTTACATCACACATTTTTCTCACAGAATTACTGAGTTGGAAGAGATCTCAGAGTCTATGAATTTCCATACTTATTTGATAGAAAGATTTCCTCTAGAAAACACTTGACAAGTAAATCAGTCAGTCAATAAGTACTTGTCAAGCACCTTCTATTTGCTAAATGCAATATAAGTGACCATCCAGGATTTTCTTGAAGACTTCCTGTGAAGGATTTTCTTGAAGACTTCCTTTGAAGGATTTTTTAATTTTTTAGAAAAGACAAGAAAATATTTTTAATCTTGTATTTCTTGTTCTTATGTACTTTACAACTCATAAAACTATAGATATGTGAGATATTACAATTAATATTACTATTTATGAATTCCCTAGATTTCTGCTGATTATCCCTTCTTTTACTTGGCTCTTACATGACATCTATCTATTGTAGAATTTGGCCGGGAAGTCACAGGCAGGAATTCATTTCACCAAGAACTAAGCAGGCAATGAGATGGTACTATGAATAGAGTGTTGAAGTTGGAGGCAGGTAGACCTGAGATCAACTCCTGCTTCAGATTTTTCTTAACTGTATGGCCCAGAGCAAATTTCTTAACCTCTTTAAGTCTCAGCTTCATCATCTGTAAAATGGAAAATAATAGGTATCACCTCAGAGAATTTTTGTGAGAATCAAGATAATATATGTAAAGCATTTTGTAAATTCTAAAATGCTTTATAAATGCTATCTGTTGCTTCACTTTCTCCTCTTTCTTCTACTCCTCTTCTTCCTACTTTTCCTCTTATTATTTTTATTACCTAGTTATTTAACGCAGAGAGAAAGAGATTGGACATCTTTCCATTGTTACAGGAAACTCTCTTTAGGAAAATCCCTCTACTAATGCAGTTCTCTGCCTTCTCCATGATATAAAGTTTTAATGAGATGTCTAGAATATTGAGCATTTAAGTAACTTACTTAGGGTTACACCACCGGTATGTGGCATGAGCTGAACTGAACTCAAGTCTTCTTGGCTCTCAGGTCAGAAATCGAACCACCATGCCAGAATTCCTTTCACACTGCCTTTAATATGAATCTTCTTGAATTTTCTATTTCTTCTGTTTGAAAATTGTTATATTTTGTACATTTTCCTTTTGCTCAAGTCTTTTGTCAACTCTTTATGTGTTCCATGACTTTTCAAGTCAAGAAAGTATCATCCTTTCTACCCATTGACTGCTATTCTTATTAAAGTCCTCTCCCACCTCTGCCCCTTGCACCAGAGGAAGGACCACAATCAATTGAACAAAGGAAGATGATTGAAAGAACAAGTCACAGATTGAGAGACTTGAGAGAGAGAGAGACTCTGAAGTTTATTGGATAGAGAGCTATGACCTTTGAACCAGGAAGACCTCAATTCAAACCACTTTTCTGATACATGTCTGTGTGAAGTTCTTTGAACCTGAGAAAGTCATTTAATTTCTCAGTATTCTAGGCAACTCTCTAAAACTCTAAATGCCATAAAAATTTCTTCCCCAATTTATTAGAGTTTCTCATCTAAGACTTCCCCTTCCAAATAAAATCAGATTTTCAGGTGCAGTCTCTATTCCAACAGCACTTGAAGACAGGAAGAGAAGATATATTTTAAGAAACAAGTCTTCTAGAAAAAGAAAACAGGATGAGAAAAAACATATGCACTATATTTTAACTTAGGATAAATTACAAATTAAGCAGATGACAGATCTAGAGAATAACATAGGTCTAGAGAATTCACAAAACACTAACAAAGAAGCTATAACTTTAAATCACTAAAAATAAAAATCTTCAAACATAAGAATTACTGATTGAGGAAAAAAATACATATGTATCTATGTATGTTTGTATGTTTTAGGAAAATCAATCAGAGGAATATAAGGTTACTCCTCTTTTTACAAGTCAAACAAAAGAAAGCAAGTCTGATATCCATATGGCATTCTGAAAAGCAATGGGCAAACAAGGAATTAAGGAAGCACATATTTATTAAGTGTCTCTTATATGCTGGGCATTATGGTAAATGCTAGATACATGAGGACAAAAGGGAAATGATCCCTGCCCTCAAGGAACTCACATTCTTGTGAGACAATCAGGATGTACATACTATATAGTGATATACCAAACACATGCAAAGCATATGTAAAGACAGTTTGGAGGTTATACACTAGCAGCTAGGAGATCTAGGAAATGACTCTTGGTAGAGTTTGAGCTGAGTCTTGGAAAGCAGGCATTCCAAGAGATAGATATGAATATACGCTTTGGTGCAGAATCAGGATTTGGTCAAGTCAACAAGCATTTATTATGTGTTATGAACTGTGATGAGGGCTAGAAATATACATACAAGCAAAAGGAAAGAAAACAAGACATCTCCAGTCAAATAGGTATTACATTCTAATAGATTAAGGAATAGATAAGAGAAAGTTGAAAAGATTTGTTGGAAGGGGTGGGTGGTGGGTGGGGAATGCTTAAATGAGGGTGAAAATTCAGGGGAATGCAGGAAGTCCAGAGAACTGAGAATAGAGCATGACAGAAATCAAGGTAGAAATATAGTTTTCTTAAGCACTTCCCTTTAAATAAAAATTCTGGGAGGAACTGATCAAAGGAAATTACTACATCTTCTAGGGATGAGAAGGCCCCAGGAGTCAAGTTGAGTTATTAAGGCAAATAAACAGTAATAATGATGATGATAACAAAAATAAAATAATTTAAATAATGCTATCTAGCACAGATACATGAAATCACTGCACAAGAATATGTAATGCATTGATGTGGACATTTCTTTATATATTGCAGCTTCTCCCAGGAATATGCTAAGTAGCTGCAGCAACTGTCAAAGGTATGAGAAATTCTGTTTTACCTCCCTGCCTTATATGGGACTCATGTCACCTAAGATGGCCTTAACACACTAATTAGGGAAGCAGGTAAAGTTTCTGTTGTTCAATTTGAAACTTCAGAGAACTGTGTATCTCTAAAGAACATTATCCAATGATATATCTTCCTATATCCTCATTATGGGTATCCATTTTACATTAATTAAGACTAAGGGCAATGTAAGTGTGCTGCATTTCTAGTCAATATAATTGGATTAAAAGTTCAGAAGTAAGGTAAAAGGAAAAATGATTTAAGAGACAAAAAATCTTATTCTTCCATTAGACCTGAATTTAAATCCAACCTCAGACACTTACTAGCTGTGTAACTGCACAAGTCACTTATGCTCTGTTTGCCTCAGTTTTCACAACTGTAAAATCAGAATAATAACAATACTTATCTGTTTTTTAAGATAAAAGGATCATTGATTTATTTGCCTGGAACTGGGGAAAGTGTCTGGCACATATGAATGCTTATTCCATATCATTCCATCACCTAATATAGAAAATATAAGCAAAGGGGATGCAGATGTAATTGAAGTCTAAATTACTTCTTGAATGATTGTATCAGCAAGCACCCTAGCATACCCAGGGTGGCTGCTAGCACAGGTTCTTAGATCTGCTTTTCTAAAGGAAAGCAACTCAAAATGGGTTAACAATCTTACTTTAATCAATCAAACACACATCATTTACCTAGTTCAGGGGAAAAAGTCAGCCCCCTGAACTTCAGAGAATGAAAACACAAGTTACAAGCAGACAGAGAAACAGATCAGCAGATGGCTTCCAGCGTCTGACCATTACCTCAGTTACCTATTCAGTTACCAGAGAGGGAAGCACCAACATCTGGGTTTTTCTTAGCAGGGCGGGGGGGAGGCCTCAACAGCTTCCCAGAGTCTTGTCTGGCCAAATCACACAACTCTTCTCAAAGTGAAGCCCAAACCAAAACCTCACATCAGGGCATATATATAGCCTTCTCCTGGCTTCGAGAATGTCACAGCACTCTTGACCCACTGCCTAATCACAAAGCTGCAAGGCATGGGCATTCCTGACCACAGGCTCCACGTGACCACATTCAGCCTATTAGGGAATAGAGTATACTTTCAAATCAGGGAAGGTTCTCAGAGTCACGTGGCCACTTTAGCAAAGGGCCTAGGGGCAGGGAAGATCTTCAGATTCCCATAACAATGATGAGGTCAGCAACAAAATCTGAAAGTATAAATATGTTAAAGAAAATGCTATCAATGACAACAAACTTATTATTTGTAGTTGTTCTACAGATAAGGATTTATTATATCTCAGAAAATTTATATTAATAACATAAAAAAGAGATCAATGAACTGAGACTGAAATTTTAAAAGACTAGGTAATAAATTTAAAAGCCAACAATAATTCCAAAGGGAAATATATTGATATTAGAGGAGTGTTTTTAAAAATGAGATTTAAAAAATGTAGATTGGATAAAATTATATAGAACTGATAAGATTAAGAGTTTAAAAAAACTTAATAAATCTGATAAGCCACTGGAAAATCTTCCCTTAGAAAAAGAAGGGAAGAAAATAAAATTATTTAAAAAAAAGGAACAAAGAGAATTCTTTATAGAAAGAATATCAAGAAAGTTGCCAGAAACTTCTATATGGACTATCTGCCAGCAAGAATAGAATTTAAAATAAATGGATAAAGATTTTGTGCTATGTGTATGCATGCATGTATGTATTTTTATCATATATAAATTATATATACATGTATGATAGCCCTAATTAAGAAAATATGAACTTGAGATCTTAAGCCAATCTCATAAAAAGTGTTGATCAAAGTCTAGATGAATTCTACCAAAAAAGGGGGAAAAAATCCCTCATCCAGATGGATTTAGAATTTTGTTTTCTTACCAAGTATGCTATCAAAATTATTGTCAAAAATGAGTAATAAAGTCAAACTACCAAAACATATTCATGAAAGAAATATAGCTCTGATATCAAATCAGGGAGGGAAAGAGAACTCTAGACATATGTTACTAAAGTATACTTACTTATTTATTTTAAAAATGCTTTCAAGGAAAATATATATATGTTTAGAAATAAACTTGCTGTAATAGAATTGGGTCTTTCCAATAGATGTAATGATGGTTTGACATAAGTAAAACAACTGTCATATTTACTCATGAACATGAGGATAACCATGAATATTTCAATATATAGAAACATGCTTATGAAAATTAAGCAGTAAGATTAAAAATTCTTGGTCAAAATTCCATCTTTAATATAATCAAACCCATATATATATATATATAAAATCAATAGCTAGCTCCCTTTTTTTGCACTGAAAAATATTTTCTAATCCAAAGGACTAAGGCATTTTCCCCCTCATTCTCTAATATTTTAATACAAAATAATAAACTAGAGCAATAACAACAAAATACGGAGTAAAGTTAACTATATTATCATCAACAAATTGGACACAAAGTTTTTTGCTGTTTTAAGGTACGCATAAAAACACCTAAAAACACATAAAGAACCCTAGTAAAAAGCTGAGGAAATGAGTAACATTCAATAAAAGACCAGAATGTGACACATCCACAAATTATTAGCACTTCTACACATTACTAAAAAAGGAAGAACTATGAGATATATAATTTAAAATAACTTTAAAATGCATAAAATATCTCAATAAATCTACTACACTGAAAATTCATATAAATTTTATTATAAAACTACATTTAATAAATATAAGAAACATTAAATAATTAAGAAATATCCAATTCTTATACTTGGAACATGGCAATAAAATTTTAAAATGACCACATCTCTTAAAATTAGCGGAATAAAGTAAGGTTATTTCATGCCTCCACCACTGCCAAATTAGCAAGTATTTAATATGTAGAACTACATAAAAGAATAAACAAAATTCATTTTGAAGATGAAAATGTCTAGGCTCTCAAGAGCAATAATAGAAGGTAAAATATATAGAAATGAAAGATATTACCAGAACTCAAACTAAAGTGTAAAAGAAAAAAGAAAACCTTTCTATACTGTTTTTTTTTATTGGAAAATACATCAGTCCAATGAAGTAAATAAGCAAAACAGGAAGCTATAGAAAATAATAAGCTGGTGTTTGAGAAACTTAAAATAAGTTACTGGAGCAAGGATTATCTATTTGACAATTGTGGAAATTGAAAAGCAGTTTTGCCAGAGATGAGATTTAGATTGGTATCTTACATGATTTACTAAAATAAGTTGTAAAAGAATATAAGATATGAATATAAAAAATTCATATTATAAAATAATTAGAGGATGCTTAACGTTTTCTTTTTTGTTTTTTGCTGGGCAATTGGGGTTAAGTGATTTGCCCAAGGTCACATGGCTAGTAAGTGTGTCAAGTGTCTAAGGACGGATTTGAGGGGCGGAGCCAAGATGGCGGCAAAGCAGCAGCAACATATCACAGCTCTCATATAGCCACCCCAAAATACCCATAAAATAGGACTCTAAACCAATCCTAGAACTCCAAAACACACACAAGGATACTTCCTACTAAAGTCAGCTCGGCTACGAGGAACCATATCAGCACTGCGAACCGAAACCAGCCTGGGCTGAAGCCGCGGCTGTGCCCTGGGGGTGGCTGGGCCAGAGAAGCAGAGAAAGCTCTCTGGTGAGTGGATTAGCCACAGCTGCGCCTGGGGATTGCGAAAGGGGGAGATAAGCAGTCCGGCCGAAAGGTCTCCAGAGCGGAAAAGCGAAAGGCAGGGGTTTTGCACCCGCCTCCGCATTGTAGCTTTCCGCCCATGGTCTGCAGACAGCAGGGGGACTGAGCTATTGTTTTCAGGCCAGGGCTCTCGCGTTGAGCGGCCTGGATCTGGATCGTCATCTTGGGCCTCGGTCTTGGAGTCTTCATTATCCAGTCAGCCGGAAGTCTACGGCAGCCGGGAGGACCCCAGCGATTTGGGACAGAGCTTTCCCTTCTGGAAGCAGAGCCCCACATAGATTTTTAAAAAAATTCATGGTCTGAAGAACCATGAGTAAGAATAAGCATAAGAAGCAAAGTAAGAACAGCTCCCAAACCCTTGATTCCTTCTTTGGGGAAAAGAAAGATCAGGGGAGA
>CM053586.1:54464956-54506593 GCA_028646515.1 Pseudochirops corinnae
AAATCCTCAGCATTCCTATATATTTCCAACAAAGTCCAACAACAAGAGATAGTAAGAGAAACCCCATTTAAAGTTACTGTAGACATTATAAAATATTTGGGAATCTATCTGCCAAAACAAACCTAGTCTGGGCTCTTCTTTTCCTGGTCATTTCAGTTTCTTTGAGATCTTCAGCTCCCTTCAAGCTTTTGAGTCTCTTTCAGCTTCACAGTCTCTCTGGAATATCCTGTTCCTCAGCTTTAAAAAAGAAGCTGAAATATGTCAAGTTCACTTTGAGTTACGGAAAGAAAAGACTGAGAAGAAGCTGACAGGAGAGAAGCAGGCAGTCTCCATCATGTCTCTATCTCCACCTTGCAACACTAGAGAGATTTTAGGGAATCACCCTTTGCCTGAGATCTAGAACTCTTAACACTCTGTCTCTTTCTATATCTGGCTCTGGCTCTCTCTTTTCTTGCTGTCTCTCTCACTGTCTCTGTCTGTCTCTGTTTCTTTGTTTCTGTCTATCTGTATCTCTGTCTCACTCTCCCTCTCTCTGCCTCTTTGTCTCTCTGTCTCTTTCTCTCTATGTTTCCCCCTGTCCTGGTTTAATTGAGCAACTTTACTCTCAATGGAAGAACTCTTTCACTGTGTATTGTGAAATACACACACATATACACACACACATAAACACACATGTATACTCATATGAATGCTTTCTCTGATTTCTGTTTTGCTATCAACTTAGATATATGAATCTTTGCTTTTTACATTGCAGAACTGATATTTAGTAGCAAAAGAGTCAAATCCTGAATATACAACTTGGGTTCTCCTAATTTCCCCAATTGATGAACAGAAATCAATAGCTTAGCTTTTACCTGAAAATCATATCCCCTAGACTAACATATTTAAGAGAGCAAAAAGGTATAATTCTAGCCCTGTACCATGATCACCCCCTCACAATATCATAATAGTGTCTAAGCTTCTGAGGTCATGTAATGTACAATAAGTGGTTTGAAAAAGTAAGACATTATAAATATTTTTCAAAGCATCTGATATACACTATCTCATTTAAGGTTCACAACTGCTCTGTGAATATAAGCTTTTCTAGGGATCTGAAATTATGTAGGAATTAATACAGGGATTATTACCTCCATTTTATAGATGAGGTCAATTAAACTCAAGGAAGATATGTAGCCTAAAGTCAAACAGTTACTATGAATTAAAGGAAAGATTTAAAGCCAGGTGAGTCTTAGCTCCACATGCAAAATTCTCATGTACTACATCATCCTACTTCAAAGAATTTAAGAGACTCTAGAAGGAATAGAAAATCAACAGAAGTATGAGTGACTTAGATTTGCTATTGTCTGACACATAGTGATTCTGTGACCTTGATCAATTTACTTCTCGGTATCCCTAGACAATTCACTAAAATTTTAAACTGTGGAACAGTTTTCATTGATAGGAGTTTCCTCATGAAGGAAAGTTCCTTATAATAAAAATCTACCTATCTATCTATCTATCTATCTATCTGTCTATCTATCTATCTATCTATCTATCTATCTATCTATCTATCTATCTATCTGAGATAGAGATATATAGATATAGATCTGGTAGGAAAAAAAAACCAAAAAATAGAAATGATTAGAATCTCAGAGGGCAGTAATATTTCTTATTTGTAGTCATCTCCACCCTTCCCACTGTCCCCCTCCAAGTCCACACACTTACATGCTTTGCAGTGTGGCTCATGCTTAATAGGCATTTATTCATATATAAATTGATTGGATTTGAATTTCTTTTTAATGGGTAAAATTGAATATTCATTTAAAGAAAATATGTGTCTTTCCTGCATTGAAGGAAGATAGTCACTATAAAAATCTGTTGAAAGAGTTGTTTTGATTCCTAATCTTTATGGGCTTCGAAAAACTTTAATTATCTCCTTCCAAAGTAGGCTGTGAACTGCAAAGAGAAGCGAATCTTTAGTAGAAGAGCTGCCAAGACTGACAAATTTCAAACTAGCTGAGAATAATTTCCATATGTCTTCCTCCTACCCACAAAATGATAGAATCTAAATAAAAGGTGCAACTAGGTGGCCCATTGGATAGAGCACCAGGCCTGGAGTCCTAAAGACTTTATAGTTCAAGTTCAATCTGAGACACTTACTAGCTGTGTGACCCTGCAAAAGTCATTTAACCATATCTGCTTCAATTTCCTGGAGAAAAGAAATGACAAAAAAAGAAGAAAAAATGACAAAAAGAAGCTAGAGAAAGAAATGACAAACCATTCCAGTAACTTTGCCAAGATAACTCCAAATGAAGTCAAAAGGTATCAGAAATAACTGAACAAGAACAAAAAATTAATCCTCTTCTAACCTATCTCTTGGGACCTACAACAAATATAACAAGTCCTTGTTAAATATAGTGGTTCTAAAAATTGAATGTATTTTTTCCTTTCCAGAAATTCTAGAAATCATTTATTTTAGAATGTACATTCTAAAATCATTCAAAGGCCAGCAGTACAGGCTGATTGAACATGGGTGTTTTCATGAATTATCCTTGACATCAACTAACAAAATCCTTGACAGTCTTTCTTTGAAAGAACACTGAAATCTTTTGAGGAGGAAAAATGGATCTGTTTTTCTCACATTACAAGCTATTGTATTTTTTTTCCTTCCCTTACTGCCATGGAAGAAATGAACTACTAAGAAAATATTTTTTTTAAATGAAAGTTTTAACCCATTGGCGTTAGCTAGAAACAAAATTTCTTGAAATGATAACAATATCTATAGCTCCATCATTTCCCCACTAAACACACACATACACACATACACACACACACACATGCACAAACACAACAATGAATTCAATTCTCACAGTCTGAAACCCAATTTAGCTTGAAAACAGAAATCTATTTTTGACTACAAGCTTACTGTATCCTTCAGAGCCAACTTGTCTGTAACTAACAGAGATGCTCTGTTTATTATCTTCACCAAATGCAAGAGCACAGAATGAACTATGGGGCTCATTAGAACACATAAAGCCAGGGCTACCTTTCAATAAGTAGCACCAACAAATTACTGGGAGTCCAGAGACCTGAGTGCCTACAAATTTAAGAAGAGAATGGAGTGAGCACAAGCCATGGCATAATCGCAGCTTATCTAAAGATCCAGAAAACATTAAACTTCTTGGAAGTCACAGAGCTGTCATGAAGGAATATGCTAAAGTATAAATTTTTTCCCTGTCATAATAAAGACCTTTAAAAAAAAGACTTATCAAAATGAAAGGAAGGGGAACATGAGAACTAAAAATGAGTTCTTCAAGGCCAGGAATTTGAGATTGTAAAATATTGTCATAGAGAACACCCCAGAATGTGTGCCCACATTGGCACTGAGTTGTTTTTTTTCTATTCCTGGTGTTATATTTTAATAAAGAGGGGGAATGATGTAGAAAAGGCTAAATAAAACTATGTTCAGTGTCAAGAAGGTCACTTTATTTTCACATCACATGGATGGGGACATTTTTATTTTTCCTTCAAATGAGGGAAGGAATGAAAAAAATAGATTCTTCTTAAAACTCATCATTTTAATCTATATTGCCCCCCACAGTAGAGAACATAGCACCAATTAGCCACACTATAACGTGATGTTTGGAGACCAAATTGACTAAAACGCATAGAGACTTTTAGGGTCATATGAGAAGTAAGTACTTAAGTAACTACTTAACCAATTGCTTTTCTCTGCTTCTGTAAGTTCCTGCTTACATATAGGTCAGACCATTATTTTGTGGTTTTGCCTTTAAATACTCTGGCTCTGCCCCTGCTTGGGGCTGTTCAATTTGAGTCTATACTCAGAACAGTTGCATGCTTGAATAAATCCACATTTAAATTTATACCTGGGTCTTGCTCATTTTTTTCTGCACAACAACAGTAGACTTCGTCTTTGTTTTGCTGTCAAAGTTATAATTACAGTAACTGTAAAATAAAATTTTCCTTTTCATAGTCACTATTTCCACATAATAGAGTCCATTTATTTTGCAATTTAAGGTTCACTTGTTTCTGTAACAATTTCCTCACAACAATCTTGTTATAGAGGTAGTGCTAATATTGTTATCTCCATTTCATGGTCACAGAAACTGAATCTTAGGAATAAAGTGACTTAATAAGGGTCTACAACTAATTTGAAGAAGCTAGGTTGCACAATGCATAGAGCACTGGACATGGAATTGGGAAGAGCTGAGTTTAAATTTGGCCTCAGGTACTACCTAGAATCTGTGACCCTGGACAGGTCACTTAAGCTATGTCTACTAAGTTTCCTCATCTATAAAATGATAATGGTTGCACCTACCTTCCAGGGTTGCTGTGAAAGGAAAACTAGATGTAAAGCCCCCGTAAAGGGCTTTACAAATGTTAGGGATGATGAGGAGGAGGAGAAGGGGGAGGAGTCAGGACTTGAACACAAGCCTCTTGACTCCAAGTCTAATGTTCTTTCCAATCCTTGATGTATGAATGCACTTCTAATCTATTGAGTTATAATAATTCATGGTTCAATGACTTTCCAGTAATTATCTATGCAAATTCTTAGATGGTGAAATGTTTGCTCTTGAGTGGTTGGACTAGAGCATTTTAGTCTCACAGGATGTGCTGATGTAAAGTACTTATGCCTTTTATTTTATTTTGTTTTCCTTTTAAGGCCCAAAGATTTACTGAGCAGGCTGAGATGAGCTGAGGTGGAGTAGAATTCATTTGGTTGTTGAGGACCACAAGCCAGTGAGATTCAGACCCTGATGGCTGAATAAGCCCCCTCAGGTGAACGGCTTGCTGCCAGGCCTGGATCGGTTCCCCATCCCCCAGGGAAGTTTAAACACATAGGTGTGAGGATTGCATCCTTGAGATAAAGCGTGGTGTTTTTGCCCCTGGCCTGGGAACACTGAAGGGGAAAGCCTTTAGGAAGCATCCTATAAAAGGCTTACACTTAAGACAATAAATGAGACTCTATTTTCCACCATTCTTTGAGTCCCCATCTCTCTTTTAACACACCCTCTCACAACCTCTGGGTAGATAACACTCTCATCCCTGCTGGGGATTAGCAGGGCTCCCAGTTCTCTCTCAGCCCTGCTGTGTGATAGCAGAGCTCCCCACATTCTGTCAGCTCCTCCACAGAAGGCAGAGTTCCCTAACTTGGCCCACCACAACTGGTGCCTCAATGTGGGGCCTATGTAAGGCACAGAAGCGATAGACCCCCACAACCGCTGTCACAACCCGGGACCTACTTAAAACATAGAAGTGATAGGCCCAACCCAGGGCCAAGACACAAGAATGACAGGCCCAAGTGAAGGAAAAACGGGCCAAGTGAGGTGTCATGAGAGCCCAAGTTGGTCTCGCCAAGGAGGTCCCCCTTGCGCAACACAGGATCCTAGGAGGAGGTAAGGGAAAGGCTTGGATGCTGCACCCTGTACATTCACTTTTCCCCCAGCAAACAAGCAATGGCTATGGGGCAATTGCAGATTAAGCAGCCTAGCTGATACAAGTAGGAAAAAGTCCTCCCATGTATAATGAAGGAGAAAGGACTTTTGTCACACAGAACCAGATAAAGGAGTTGCTGGATTTACTAGAAATTTCATGTCTGTAGTTACAGAGACAGGGCACATTAAATCCAAAAAGTGGGAAATAGCAGGGGAACAACTGACAGAGTATTCCCCACAGCAGAGCCAGAGAATTTCCCAGGACATTGATTCCAGCTATATAATGTTCTCAAATTGTGTTTAGTCAAGCCAAATTACTACCAAGAGGTATAGAAGTTTGATTAAGGGATTCAGGTAGAGGTAGAGAAAGAAGAAAAACAAAAACAGGGGAATACACAGGGAGAGAAGGGCTGTTACCCAGTTGAGGTGGAAAGCTCTACACAGTGGTCTGCTCCTCCATTATCTTGATGCCAACTTTTGAGATAGCATATACACCCCCGTCAGGGACACAGTCAAGCAAAAAGAGGCTAGTAAGCTCTCCCCCCTCGACAAAGCTATCCAACAAGCCAGACAAAGGGGAGCTCAGAGAAAGGAGGATTGAAAGTGCTTTAATTGTGGAAAACCAGGTCATTTGCAAGTCCAGTGTAGGGGAAAGAAGAATAACACAAGGAAACCTGCTAGAGCTAGGCCCTCCAGGCCTAACACCCCATGCTCAAGATGTGGGAAAGGTTTTCATCAGTCATCAGAACATAGGTTGAGAAAAACCTCATGGAGCTCTTTCCCTACCCCCAACAACAAGAATGGGGAATAGCAGCAGCCTTGAGTGGTCCCCCAGGTTTACAGCAACAACAAATCCAGTGGGACAAAACCACTGGGAATTGAAGCTCTTGGGTGGCAATGTATACAGAAACAAATTTAGAATTCTAACTCATGAACTCTACTACTGTTAATAATAGTCTAATTGCATAAACTCAAGGCCTTCCTGCATTTTTAAGAAATAGGATATAGTAGTCTGCCTAGAAGCACATAAAAAGGAGGCCTATTATGAGTGTTGCCTCCTTGCAAGCTCTTGTGCAGCATGAATGAATTCTCCTCTGCATCGACAGCACTGCAAGTTAAATGAGGGCCACATACTGAAGGCTGAGACAAACTGAGACTATCAGAAAAACTTTGCAAACTTTATTTAGTTTAAGTTTTGCAACACACTAATCTGATTACGTAAGGATTTTCCCAGTTGGCTAAAGGTGTATACCGAAGAGCCGGCACCAAAAAAGGTCATCACGGAAACAATGGGATAAATTAATGTGAGTGATTAAACTGGAAATTGAGAGTAACTTGAAAATATTAGCATATTGTATTGGCTTACCCCAGCACCCCACCCTGTCCCCCACTCCTCACATATTTGATTGGTGAAAAGTAAAGGCATACATGCTTGCCACTGCATTTAGGCGTTTCAGTTGAAAACTAAATAACAAATCCATTTTAAGATGATTGATACTAGTTGACCCTTCCTTCATGTGGTAACTGTTCCTATTTTTTCTGATCAGGAAGCCACAATACTTCAATTTAAGTCATATCATTGTCCTAATGCAGAGCACACCATTTTACTGTGGGCATCCTCTTAGCACCCCCTGAGGCTGCAAATCAAATTTTATATTACATTTGTTTATCCTTCTGCCTTACTACATCAAAGGGCTTGGAGTCCTTGGATGGAGCTTTCCTCCTACACAGCCCAGATAATCTTTACTTCCCTATTCCACAGCAAAACTCTCTCTCCTTTCTTGCTTGCCAGAAAATGAATGCCATTACAAGAATGTGTTATGCAAATATATACAAATATATACAAAACCGTATTCCACTACAGGTTGGAAAAGTGTAGGAACAGTGTCAAGTCAGAATTAGAAAGAAATTTAAGCATGCAGTAGAGAGGAGCTAGGTAGAAAATTTAAGATATGTATGAATTCGCTGCATGAAAAGCGTGAACAAAAATTTTGAGATTTTTAAGAGCTTGGGAATCTCTTTTTCTCACTTGACCCTGGCCAGATTGGCTGTCAACAAAGAGATAGGATAAGAGACTTTCCTCTCAGATCAGAGAGGCAAATGGACAAGTATTTCACTATTTCTGCCTCCCTGTGAGAGAAAAACTTTGTGTGTTCAGAATGCAACTATAAGTCGATTAAATTCATGTGAATGATAGGCTGATAAAAAAAAAAGAAAAACGGGAAGTTTTTAAGCTCCCTAGGACAAAGGAGAAGAAATATGGTGCCATTTTAAACTCCTTTTTACTAAAGAGTTTGGTGTTCTCACTTTCAAGAAGGGTTTTTAGGGAACAGATATATAGGTACAATTTAAAATACTTCGCGAAGATTCATTGAAGCCTCTTGTTCTGGGCTAGAGCAGTAGAGAAAATGTCAAAGATTAGTGAAGAATTTCAGTTGCCTTCCCCAATCTGACAAAAGGGAGGAAGCAGACTAAATTCATCAAGGACCCCTCTAACAACAGTCCTGAGGCACCCTGATGCTCGTAGCTCTAAATGACTAAATAGACTTCTCCAATTCAAGCCCCCAAATCAACAAGCAGGCTTTGTAGTCTTGAGGAGAAGAGAAGTACCTCTACACCAGGCATTTATACCTTTTCCTATAGCTAAAAAAGAGGCTATGGGGAAAACCATTTGGCTATCACTTATGGAAATTATTACCCAAGTTGCTTTACAGTTTTAATGCTAAAATTTTTCATCAAAAATTAGTTACAACTTTTCAATTGATTTTCTTCATAGAGGTTTGATAATCTTTTATGGAGCTTACACCTCTTTTGCTTACAAGGAATATACTTTTCAAATTTCTTTTCAATCCTCAGTATGCCTTTTTAGAAGGCCTACTAAAATCCCTCATTTCCACAACAATTTATAGGTAAATTAACATAACATGGGTCGGATTTCTCTGTTTTGATCCAAATGTATGCTCATTCCACAACCTAAGCATGAGTTAAACAGTGTCTGAACTTATAGGTAAAGATCTAATTTCTGAAGTATTTCTTTCTTCCAATATGAATATAATCAGAGTATAAACAAGCTTTGTGGAACAGGGATATATGTTCACTATTAGGAACTTTTCTGTATGCCAGCTTCCTGGAAATGCAACCTACTACACTAATTCTAATAATGATAAAGTTACTAATATTCACCCTACTTCTGCTCAAACTACATCCCTTGATATTGTGTCAGACAGCAAAAATTTAGTGTATATACACCAACATATTGATACTGCTAAGCTTAAACACACACAGAATACAAAATTTTCTTAAAAATGACAAACCCTCATAGGAAAGAGGTGACAGCTTATACGAATATAACTCAGAGTGAAACTCATTCTTCATTTCTGGACCTCAACAATTCCATAGGAACAAGCTACACAGATCCTTAAAAATTGCCCTGTACTTGTGTTGTCCTTATTACACCTCCACTACTCATCGTTGCCCACAGGGAATGGATGTAACTTATTATCCACACTGTGGTAAAGTTTTTCAAAATCAAAAGAAAGGGGGAGATAGTAGGAACACCCTGTAATAGACCAACTGTGGAAAGACCTGGCCACAAACACCTGGAAAGGGCTTGGGGTAATAATTATTTGGGGGAAAGGATATGTTTGTATTTCCCCAGGTGTTGGAAGTACTTCAATCTGGATTCCACAACAGCATGTCTGAGTGTTTAGAGAGCCTTCAAAGAATGCATCTGACACAACGAACACACCGCCGGTGTCCTTCCATAAAGAAAAGACACCCTTGTGACAGAATGACCAACCTGAGAGTGAAGAGCTGCATAGTCCTGTTACCATCATTCACCCTGAATGAGCCAACACCAAGACAAGCAAAGCAGAGAGTGATCAAGAACAACAATGAATGCAATGGGACTTATAAAAAGCTGTTGCAGCCGCTGATGGTTATAAATAATCATCAAGGATATACACAAACGAACAATTCTAATTATTCCCATTTGGTTGTTTGTCTGTCAATTTGCTTACCTCACCACAGAGTCCATTATGGAATGCCACTTGTGTTATATGTCAACTTGCATAGTGTATAAACCACACTATTGTTGGGAATAAGATTGTAACTCAAACTCCTTTTACCCTTTTAGTAGTGTTGGGTGGTAAGGTAGTCCTTATGATTGAATGCTTATGCTTTGGCTAGAAGGGGACAGTTAAAAAAGGGTATTTTGTGTATTACTTTCACTTGATTACATTGCATCTCTTTGCACTTTGCATTGTTCTCTATGTTGCCAGTGTTGGACTTGTGCTCTGCATGAAGTCACCACTGACCTGCACTGCCCACGCTTGCAACAGCAAAAAGGGGGAGATATTGAGGACCATGGGCCAGTGAGACTCTGACCCTGATGGCTGAATAAGCCCACTCAGGTCAAGGACTTGCTGCCAGGCCTGGATCAGTTCTCCAACCCCCAGGGAAGAGTTCACGCACACAGGTGTGAGAATTGGATCCTTGAGATAAAGCGGTGTTTTCGCCCCTGGCCTGGGAACACTGAAGGGGAAAGCCTTTAGGAAGCATCCTATAAAAGGCTTACACTTAAGACAATAAATGAGACTCTATTTTCCACCATTCTTTGAGTCCCCACCTCTCTTTTAACTCACCCTCTCACAGCCTCTGGGTAGATAACACTCTCAACCCTGCTGGGGAATAGCAGGGCTCCCCACATTCTCTCAGCTCTGCCACAGAAGACAGGGTTCCCTAACTTGGCCCACCACATTAGGTGAAATATGTGTGTGTGTATACATACATATATGTGTGTGTATACACACACAAACATACACACACATATACACACATATATATGTGTATGTATATGTGTATATATGTATATGTGTGTATATATGCATGTATGTATATATGTATACACACATATATACATGTATACATACACATATACACATATAGGTATGTATATATGAAGCATGTGTGTATATACACACATGTATGAATGTGCTCTATAGGTGCATATGTACACATATGCATATTAAATGTACTTATAGTCTCACCTCTAAGAACATGAACTCATTGAGAGTAGGGCTGGTTTCATTTCTGTTCTTATATCACCAGCATCTTTCAGAGTGCATGGCACAGAGCAGACATTTCATAAACACTTGTTTGATTGCCTCACAGTTTGGCTCTGAAGTGAACATTAATGGGCAGGTATTGGGGAAGGACTATCATTAAGGGAAAAGAATTGAGAAACATTGAGGAAATTGTCCAGAATGAAACAAGGATCGGAAAAGAAAATATTTGAATATGTTGATGCTAATGAGGGTATGACAGTGATGGTGAGGATGTCTCCATTACCTTGTGTGTGTGTATGCCATATATTTGTTAAATACATCTATGAATATATACACACATTTGTTCTTATGCTTTTCTCTCAGTATATACAACACAAAAGCAGTTTCTGCATTACTCTCTTCATGCTTTTCCCGTTTTTCTCATTCCTCTTAAATTTGCATTCACTTTCCTTTTTCTAGGTCATATATATTTTTGCTCATACACAGTGGCTATCCTCTTACACATTTTTTCCTAAAAGAATAAGGATGACAAATGGTACATCCAAATAATTTGGAGACATCAGTTAACTTAGTGGGGATACACTGTATATTAAGCATATGCATATACATATGCGTGTATGTATATGTGTGTGTTTGTGTCTTTGTACATATTTTTTCCCTGATAAAATGTATTCACTTTGAAGGCAGGGAACATTTCATTTTTTCTTTGACTGCCCATTCAACAGCTGTCCTCAAAGCCTTCAGGAAAACCTGGGGTCAAGTCTTATCTCTGATGCATATTAGCTGTCAGGACCTTGGCAAGCCACCTAGTATCTCAATGCTCTAAATAACTCTTTAAGACAATAATTTTCAGAGAAAATGTTGACTTTCATTGATGTAGGAAGTTTCTATATTCAGTGGTTCTCTGTATCAATGAAATTACAGGTCTGGTCCCTCCCTCCTTTGCTTAGTGCAATGCTTGGCACATAGTAATAAATATTATTGCTTTTTAATATCAAAAGTAGTTTGGAGGATAAGGTACCATCAACTATTTCAAAAAAGGATGAATTCTTAAACTGGAATTTCAAATTTTATATAACAGAAAATTTCTAAAGAGGAAATGACATGGTTAATGAAGTGGAAAAAAGAAACAACTCTTTTTCACTCTTCAGACCAGACTGATTAGAAATCTGAGAGTGCAGACAGTGTAGCAGTATAAGCAAGAGATATGCATGACCTAGAAAAAGGGAAGTCACAACAAATTATGAGAGGAGAAAGTGTAATGAGTACAATATAGAAACTACTTTTATGTTTTGTTTTAATGTCAAAAAAAGAAAAAAGGAGTTAAAAACAAATCCTTAGATTCACTAATGGCAAGAAGAATTATAAATGGGGCCTACAAATGATATGGGGACTGTAATAGAGGTAGGGGGAATAATATTCTATGAGAAATGAGCAATTCCATTGTATTCATGACAATCAGATGCCTCATCACCATGTGAAGGTGACTCAGGGACATAGCAAGCATGTAATACATACTTGATTGATTCAACTATTGATTTATTACCAAGAAATTTTAAGGTTGGGAAAGTGGTATCAATTACAGATTCACAGAATTTCAGATTTGGAAGAGACCTTGAAACTGTTTGATTCAACCCATACATACATAAATAAAAAAAAATCACTAGCATAATTGACAAATAGTTATCCAGTCTCAGTTTGTGGATCTCTGGTGTCTCTCTGCACCATTCACATTTTGCTCCTAATTATGCCCTCTGGGCCCAATCAGAAAAAAAATGTAATCTCTCTGCCAGGTGACAGTCTTTCAAATTTTTGTGTAGATCCTTTCTTGTTTCTGTCTTCTCACTCTCATTGAAGAGTTATAGGACTTTGACAATCCAGTGGAGGTTGGGGGAAAGAGGAAAAGGGGGGGAGAAAGAGACAAACAGAGACAGAGAGACAGAAGCAGAATAAAAGAATCTGAGACATACAGAGAAACAGAGACAGAGACACAGAGAGAGGTGGGAGAAGAGAGAGAATGGTATTTTGGTTTAGGAGATGAGGCTGGATCACAGTGGGGACACTGTTGCTGTTTGAAGGGTTTCTGGTGCCCCTCCCCACTTGAAACTCCTTTACACACATCACAAGTTCACACTGGACTCTCCTGGAAATTGGCAGTAAACAATTAGAAGAATTATCACCTTTGGAGAACAGGATAGTTATTGTCAGATCTGAGGGAAGACTTCTACAATGTATAAGACAGAGACCCTGGGCAAAGGTGGCCAGGCTATCAGGTTAAATAATGTTGCTAGCACTGAATTGTACCTCTATGGTCCCCTCTTCACTTCCTCCTGTATGGCCATGAAACAATGAAATGTTTCAGAGAGAAGAGTGAAAAGGACTATCTGAATGTCTGGCAGTATGGGAGGTACTAGTATCTGTTACACGAAAGCCATGTGACCAGTCCATCAATTACAAAAGAGAAATGCATAGCATGGCCTAGCGAAGTCAAAACAACTGTTAGAATCCTACAGAAGGCATCTTTAAGAGACTAATGAGCTTCTTAAGATTGACTTTCATTATGTTGATTTGTCATGGCTCCTCAACTCTCTTTACCTCACAGTGTTCAGTTATATGTACTTTTTTCCCCAACCTAGGTTTTTGTTGGCTCCCTTAATAGCAGCTACATCATCCTTGAGGGTGGGTATCCAACCCATGGAAACTTTGTGGTTTTTAAGAAATTTGCTCTCTTCATGCCAACATGAATTTATTCTTACCCTGGACTCAGCCTCACCTCCTGAAACTAGGATTTATTGCCAATTCTGCAACCAATTCTTTCATCTATTTAAGGGAAAAGGAACAGGGAAAATAATGAAACATCTACTGGATCTGGAAAATTCCTCTCAATTAGGAGCTTAAAAAAACTACAATATATTAATAGGTAGGTGACACTGTCTCCAATATATTCTTTTACTCAGGAGTAATAAAAAGATTCTGGTTTTTGAGATAGGAGAGAGGAGAGGTATGTTAGAGTTTATTACGAGACCCAGCAACAAAAGAGTAGATGCCTCAAACTGACTGACTTTCAAGGTCAACAACATAGAGGGACAGTAGGATTTCCTGGCCAAAATATAATTTCATTAGTTGCTAGTCCACCTCTTAATGAGTGGCAGGACATGAGAAAGAAAAGAACCAGCTTAAGATGACCCTTCTTCAGTCAACTTCTTGCCTTATACCATGCTGAGTTCCCATAGCCTAGATTCACAGTTGTTGAAAGCTTCACCTGGTGAAGCAATGGATAGAAGACAGAAATTGGAGTCAAGAAGTCCTATCTTATAATTCTACTTCAATACCTTGCTCATTGTGTGACACTGAATATCATATTTAGCTTCTTGAGCCTCTTGTACTTTATTTGTTAAATGATGGAAGTGTAATTGATTATCCCTAGATCTAAAAGTTCTAAATCTATAACAAGCCCAATTAGATGGAATGTATAGAATGTTATTGGGAAAATGTCTTTATTTTTCTAATTTTTTTTTCCCTTTTTTGAAGAAAGAGTAGTTGTGTAAGCAAACTTTACTGGGCACCTCTCTCAGAACTGCTGATTCCTGAGCAATCTATGCATTGTTTAGGGGAAGTCTGGGTCTAGCAAAAGCTATGGGTGGATAGTACCTCAATAGATCCTTGAGTATTAAATTGAGTATTTCAAAAGAACCTTAAAAGTCATTTAGTGCTACCACCTCATTTTTCAAATATGCAACATGTTTTTATGTGTAAAATGGCATTCACAGAGTAACTCTGCTTCAAGTTGAATAGATTAATCTCTTGTGTGCTTTGGTGGACATTTCCAGTTGATTATATATGACTCAAAATTGAAAGAGTCATACTTTTGGGGGGTATAAGAATTATTCTTCTTGTTCATTGAAGAGAAAGAGCCAGTGACTCAGTGGACCTTTAAATAAAAGTTTCTAGGAGACAGTGCCAAGATGGTAGAGAAAAAGCAGGAACTTTCTTGAACTCTCACTCCAACAACCTCCAATACCTGTAAAATATGACACTAATCAAATTTTAGAGCTACAGAACCCACAAAGTGATAGAAACAAATCTCTCTCTGAAGGCATTCTGGCAGGCTGAGAGAAAGGGTCTATTGTACCAAGCTGGGAGCCAAGCTCAGTCCCATGTGAGCCCTATGGGCCCAGACCAAGAGTGGCCCTGACCAGGGCCCAAACTGGCTGGAGCAGAATTCAGGAGAATGAATCACCGGCAGCTGTGGTGGTTTTACAGCCTTCTCAACCCATAAATGCCAAAGAGAGAGTTAAAGCTCATTGGGGAACCCTATGGATCCAAGGTGAGAGAAGAGCACAGTCTGGCCCCTGTCCTCAGGGCAGCAGGGGTGACTGTACCTGCAATTGCTTCTGCTGCTGTTGCCTCTAGTTCCTGGCCTATAGATCTTAGGGGGACCAAGTGGCTGTCCATAGGGCATTTTCAGGAATCTCTCTGCTCACACTAAGGCAGGATTCTCCTACTTTTCCCTGCTTGGATCTGGATCACAGTCTTGGGTGGTGGTCCTGGGGTGAGGAGTGCTGGTATGGCAGAGTTTATTGAGGCTGTGGAAAGTCCTCCTCATAGTTCTGAGGCAGGTGCCTGGAGAAAACTTTGACAACAGCTGCACAAAGCCCCAGCAATTTGGAACACAACCCTCTCCACTCTGGAAGCAGAGTTCTACCATGGCAAAGAATTCAAAAGTCAAGTAATTGGCTGGCAAGATAAGCAAACAGAGGAGGCACAATCAGAACACAGAATCCTTTTTTAGGGACAAAGAGGATAAAAACATAGAATAAGAAGAAGACAATCAAGTCAAAACTCCTGCATCAAAAGCCTTCAAAAAAAAATGTGAAATGGTTACAGACCATGGAGGAGCTCAAGAAGGATTTTGAAAATCTAATAAGAGAAGTAGAGGAAAAATTGGGGAAAAAAATGAGAATGATGCAAGAAAATCATGGAAAATGAGTCAACAACCTGACTGAAGAAAATAACACCTTAAAAAATAGACTAAATCAAATGGCAAAAGAGGTCCAAAAAGCCAATGAGGAGAAGAATTCTTTAAAAAGCATAATTGGTCAGAGAGAAAAGGAATTTCACAAATTCACTAAAGAGAATAATTCCTTCAAAATTATATTGGAGGAAATGGAAGCTAATAACTTTATGAGAAATCAAGATACTATGAAAGAGATTCAAATGAATGAAAACATAGAAGGAAATGTGAAATATCTCATTGGAAAAACCATTGACCTGGAAAATAGATAAAGGAGAGACAATTTAAAAAAATTATTTGACTATCTGAAAGCCATGATAAAAAAAAAGAGCCTAGACATCATCTTTCAAGAAATTCTCAAGGAAAATTGCCCTGATATTCAAGAACCAGAGGGCAAAAGAGAAATTGAAAGAATTCACCAATTGCCTTTTGAAAAAGATCTCAAAAAAAAAAAAAAAAACCTCTAAGGAATATCATTGTCAAATTCCAGAGTTCCCAGGTCAAGGAGAAAATATTACAAGCAGCCAGGAAGGAATAATTGGAGTACTGTGGAAACACAATCAGGATGGTAAAAGATCTAGCAATATCTACATTAAGGGACTGAAGGGTTTGGAATATGATTTTCTGGAGGTCAAAGAAACTAGGATAAAAACCAAGAATCATATACCCAGCAAAACTGAGTATAATACTTCAGAGTAAAATATGGACATTCATGAATAGTGAAATAGAGGACTTTCAAGCACTCTTGATGAAAAGATCATAGCTGAACAGAAAATTTAACTTTCAAATACAAGAAGCAAGAGAAACATGAGAAGGTAAACAGGAAAAAATAATCATCAGAAACTTATTAAAGTTGAACAAGTTACATTCCTACATGGAAAAATGATAATTGTAACTCATGAGAGTTTTCTCAGTATGAGGATAATTGAAGAGAATATATATATATATATATATATATATATATATATATATATATATATGTTTGTGTGTGTATACATACATGTATTTGAATGTATAGGAGGGTATATGTGTGTGTGTATGTGTGTGTGTACACATGTATACATAAACAGAGGGCACAAGATGAGTGGAATATGAAGGGATGATATCTAAAAAATACAATTAAGAGGTGAGAGAGGAATGTATTGGGAGAAGGAGAAAGGGAGAGATAGAGGGCAAATTATCTCACATAAAAGAAAGAAGAGAAAGCTGTTACAATGGAGGGGAAGAGCAGAAAGGTGAAAAAGTCAACCTTATTCTCATTGGATTTGCCTTAAGGAGGGAATAAAATGCACACTCATTTGGGTATCTTACCCTACAGGAAAGTCGGGGAGGAGGGGATAAGAGGGAGAATGATAGAAGGGAGTGCAGACTGGTGGAGAGGGTAGTTAGAAGTCTACATTTTCAAAAAGCGACAGGGTTAAAGGAGAAAATAGAATAAATGGGGGGGTGGGATAAGATGGAGGGAAATGCAGTTAGTCTTTCACAATGTAACTACTATGGAAATGTTTTGCATAACTACACATGCACAACCTATATTGAATTTCTTATCTTCCCAGCAGGGGTAGGTGAGGAGGAAAGAAGAGATCGAATGTGGATATCAAAGTTTTAAAAACAAAAGTTAGAAAAATTGTTTTTTACATGCAACTGGGAAATAAGTTATTCAGGCACTAGGGTATAGAAATCCATCTTGCCCTACACAAAAGTAAGGGAGGGATAGGGGGGGACATAAGAAAGAACAGATTAGGGCAAGGGATGTTCAGTATACTTGCTCTATTGGAGTGGGGATCTAGGGGAAATACAGGGAGAAAATTTGCAACTCAAAATCTTATGGAAGTAAATGCTGAAAATGAAATGATAAATAAATAAATTTATTTTTAAAAAGTTTCTCATCCTCTGTCATCTTTCTTCCCTGTGTAACATGAAATGTGGGGAGAGGGTCACTCTACCCAGATCAACAGAAATATTTAACTTCGTAAACAAAGCAACTAGATCACATGACCTTACTCTATGAACCTAAATCTAAGTTTGAGGCTAATGATCTTTTATTTGTTCTTTCTTAAGTACATATGATTAAATTAATTCAGGAATTGACTTGTACAGTATTGGAGGAAGCCTTGTGTTTTCACAAGATATCCTGGATCCTCATTTGGAGTTGCCTAATGGCAAGGACGTTTCTGAACTGGAGAACATACAATGAATGAGAGTGAGTGAGGCAGTATAGCTTTGCAGTAACAGGCAGACTGTAGGAGAGAGTCTATACACTAAAACAACAACAACAACAACAACAACTGAGTACTGTAGTGTCAACACAATATTCACAGCACCAATGACAACTGTAAATATGCTGGAATAGTTCTCAATTGCAAAAGAAAACAGACTTTCCATATAGAAGATAGAAACACAACATTTATTCACACACCAGAAAACCAAATTCCAACCCCAGAAAGTCAAATCCATGATGTTAGCAAAGACATTAATATACCATAGCATAGCATGAAGCCACACCATCCTTTAGCCTTCCCACAAACAAAGACTTACAAGCCTCACTGTCACAGTAGGGGGCAAACACACAAAAGCCTAGCTATCTCCCTGGGTGCATCCTCTCCCACCATCTATCTACTCTGAATCCTAGATTCCTATGGGCTCCCCTCCACCCTTACAAAAACTCCTTCCACAACAGGCTCCATGTGATTGCATTTGACCTATTAAGGGGCAGGGAAGATCTTCAAATTCCCATTACCAGTACAGTCACTAAGGAGAATTGTAGAGATCTTAGATCTACCTTAGAACATCTTTTCATTGATATGGAGCAAGTTAACATCAGAGAGAGTGCAGGATTTACTTCCAAGTCCTTCAAGCCAAATGAGACCACAATATTAACTATGAATTGTACCTTCCTGTTAAACTTAAAGACAGTTATCCCATCCCACCAAAAACTTCTCTTTTCAAGGCTATATATCTTAAATTCACTAATCCTATCCTTATATGGCATGATCTTGAAGGTATTCAACATCTTCTTTAATGGCCTCTGAATGACCTTTAGTTTATTCTTCTTTCTGAAAGATTGGTGACCCAATATAAACACACTAGTTATTATCTGACCAGAGCAGTGACTCTTTTATCTCTTTATTCTTTGATCCTCTGTCTCCTTTGATTCTGCCCAAGATTGTCTTAACTTTCTTGATTTCCATTCCATACTGTTGATTCACCTTGTCCTGACATACATTACATAATATGTATATATGTGTATGTATATATGTGTATACACACATATAAACATATATGTGCATACAGAAATATGGATGTACATATCTATATATACACACATATATTCATGTACATATATTTTATTCACATATAAATATATGTGTTTATGTATGTGTATAACCTGACTTCCGAAGTTCCTTGATATGGTACTCTTTCCTCATTGTCAGAGTTCAGTGTCTCTTACCCAAGTATCAATTCAGAAGAGGAAGAGAAAGTGAGAAAGAAAAGAGAGTTTCAAGGCAAGGAAATTATTTAAGAATGAATTCCATATCTCTCATACAACATGAAACCAAGCTAAGTTCAGAGATAGTAGGTCTTCTTGTTAGAGAGTGGTCAGGGTTGCGAGTCATGACAAATCCTGCATATAGTCTAGTTACTGAGGTGGGGAACCTGTGACCATGAGGTCACATGTGGCTTTCTTGATCTGTAAGTGTGGTCTTTTGGATAAATCCAAATTTTACTGTAAAAATTTCAATTCAGTCAAAAGACCACACCTAAGGATTTTCAAAGGCCACATGTGGCCTCAAGGCTGCAGTTTCCCCACCCTGCTAAGTATTTTAGATTTTCAATAAGGAAAGAGTAGATATTTGAAATGTTAAAATATAAGTTTCAGAATCCAACAAGACTTTGAAATTGATTTTACCTTAAAAGAAAAACATCAAAATCTGTTGGGCTTTAGTGATGATCAGAAGTAAAATTATGGAATTAGCCCCACAAAAATTAGTTGGAGATACCAAATAAAATTAAAACGCTGAAGAAGCTAAAAAAAGGCCAGGGATACTACCAACGCTAAGAGAAATCCTTTATCTTAGTAAGAACATCACTTTGTCAGAAGCTACAGTTTTGTGTTAGCTGTATCTTGAGCTTCTTGTACTAGGTTTTCCATTAATCATTTTCTTCAAAAGACTGTTTTATCAGTTGACTTGAATGAGCTAAATCTTTGGGGGCAATACAACTCTCCCAGAAAGGTAAGATGTATGTGTATTATAAGATAACTCTGCTTAGCAATTTATGGTATTAATAATAGAAAGAACTTATGTAAAGGATCAAACAAAGAAGAACTGGACACTAAATGCTGGAAAGAAAGAAGTCAACTTAGACAAAAAAACAACAACAAACTACTGTATCCACTGAGATAGTTCATGCTTGGTAAAGTATACTTACTGAGAGGCCACACAGCTGACCAAAGAAAGGGCTTCTTTTTGGCAAATATTAAAGGAAACATTCACCACAGATGTTTGTAGTTTTTTCCCCTTTTATTCTCAAAGTTGAACCAAAATATCCTTCAGCTAGGGAGCAATTTAGCCTGAACAGTTAGATTCAGAGTGGAATAAAGCCAAGATGTAGTGGGAAGAAATCTTACTAAGGAAGGATAAGACAGGAGAATGTGAAAAAGTTCAAGCAGCTGACAGAAAGAAGTTCAAGCAAGAAAACTTATAGTCATTAACATGCTGGTAAAACAATTACTGTGGGATAAAAAAAGGAACTATGTATGGCACATTTTTGAGTTTCAACTGTATTGTTAACATTTCTCCCCAATAATTCTAAGCAATCCAAAAAGAATAAATCAATCTCTGATTTGTAACATTTGCCAATTTCCAAAGTTTAAATGCACACAATAAAAATTTGCCAATCAACTCTCACAAAATGATTAAAGCTGGCTCGAGCGTAACCTACTTAGAGTGTTCCAGGGTTACTACCCTCGACTTGTACTTATAGGCCAGGTCTCCAACTTCAAGGTAATCTGTGTGTTTGCACTGCTAAGTCTAAATGATCCCTTACCAATCGGCTAATCCTTTAGTAGTCACCCAGAAGATGAAATTATTTCAAAATATAGTCCCCCCCACAAATACATTATCTGTCTTGGGAACTGACAATGAAAGAGACCACATGTATGGGGAAACATAGAGAACATATGTTCATGATGCAAACAAAAAGGGGCACAGACATAAGTAACAAGGATGACCAAAGAATGTGTGAACTGAGACAATGACAGGGCTCTCTGTCAGGGTACCCTAACTTAACTTCAGGGGCAGCCAGTTACTTACCTCACTCAAGAAGGCGCTAGCACATTTTCAAGAACAGAAGAGTCACGGCTAGGAAGTACAAGCAGAGAAAGTTTATTGAGTCGTCTTCATGGGGAAGGCTTACTGCCAGATCTTAAGGCAGACTTCAAATCTGCCTCCCCAGTTTGAGTCTTATCTAGTGCAGACCCACGTACCATAAGTGACAAACAACGGAGCCCAGCTGCCTAAAACAGGATGAAACAAAAATGGGAGAAGGAAGATGCAGTCACAAGGGCATAAAGACCCCAGGGTGTGGGGACATTATCTGGAACATCTGGTACGTGATCCAGCTAATTGCAGGGCCTTAAACACACCCTGTGCCTCAAACATAACTGCCTGAAGCCTGCATATTTTTCCTAACCCTCACAAGACAACCCATGTGTCTAGTATTATAGAGTTTCAAGGTCTCTGATGTTTCCATATTGATCCTACTGACCCTGGAATCTAATCTCTGCCATATACTGCTGCAGTTGGTACTGCCTCCCCGGTTGCTTCATGACCAAACTCTGCAGTTTGGGCCTTTAGTAGGATTCTAGGCAAGAACCAGGTAGACTGTCTTCTTCATCTTTCAAGTATCATAAAAACACAAATGAGGGCCATGTAATGGCAAGCAAAGGAGTACTTAGCACCTTGTTTCAGTCCAAATTTCTTATATCTTTATATCAAGTGTTTCTTGGAAACGGAACCTGTGAAACCCACAGTGGGAGGGGATTTACTAAAGACCAGAACAGGAAAGACATAAGAGATGGGCAGAACAGGGAGGAGCTAAAGACCATAGAAAAGCAGGAGCACAAGCTGGGACTGAACAGAACTGAGGAGAACACTTGTGGTGTTTGGTACTCTGTCTCTTCTGTGTTCATGTGTGTTACTTTGTCAGATAGAGAGACTGTATCTGTTGATTGTGTTATTTTGTCAGAGAGGAAGACTTTATCTGTTGAATTTTGTCACTTTGTCAGACAGATGCCCCCCTTCTGTTGACTTGTGTTGAATTTACAGGCAGAAAGTGAATTGAAATGATAGTGCTGTCAATGTGTGTGAATGTTGTAATTCTGTTAAGCCTTAAGTGTGTAGATACTGTTGTGGCTCTGTTAAGTTTTCTCTTCCCAGGAACAGAAAATTTTAAAGGACTTGAGGTGGACTGGTCACTGTGAGCTTCCTACTGGAACAGGAGCTGGGAGCTGCCTACCTGTGAGTCCAAGTGAAGGTTGAGTGAATTCAGACAAGAACTGGGCACATGGAAGAGGAACCTTGGAATTTGGGAGGCAGCCATGAGTCAAGATGAAAGGAACTTTCCTTGGGTACCTAGTGCTGACTGACAAGATCATGATTTACTGTGACCAAGGGTGGGGGATCTTTGTACTTTGTACTTTGTTCCCCTTAAGGATGATTGAGTTAAGGATGATTGGAAGCTAGTGTCTAATCAAGAAGAAAAAAGACTTTCTGACTGAGGTGATTAAGCCAATGTGACCTAGGGTTGTGAGACCTTTGTACTTTGTATCCATTAAGGACGATTTCTCCTTGAAGATTGCATCCCTTGAGGATGATTGAGTTAAGGATTTATTGAATGATATTTTTTGTTTAAAACTATGTGGCCACTTTAGTGATAAGTTATTTTATATCATTGTGAATGCTGTACTTTGATTTCTGTGAATGTTTTGCTTTAGTTTACTGTTGAATAGAGAGTTCACTATATTATGTGATCAGAACCTTAGAACTATTTGCATAAGCAGTCCTCTGGAGAGCTGCTCAGGCTTGGCTTTGCAGGCCAGGACACAACTCAGGAAATCTTAAACATGCAGTTATCTAGGAGACAACTTTCCAAGTTGATGCTACTCTGGAAAGCTCCTCTCTCTGCTAGAAGATACTATTCTTAGTATATCAAATATATCCAAATTTCCATGATCAAAAGTGATAACTCTGATCTTGTCATCTTAAGCCTCCCTATCTGGGGAATTCAGAATTTCCCCTACATTACAGAGAAAGTTAAATTTTCATGAAGTAATGCTCTAAAGTTCCTGTTAGTCTTTATGTAATCATGTCTCCTAAGACAATGTTCTCCTGCCACACAACAGTTTTGCCAATAGGAAAGGAAAAACTAGAGAAATGCACTTTTTATTCAACAGTGTCTGACTCTGTGACCCCATTCTTAGTTTTCTTTTTTTTTCAAAATGTTTAACATTTTATTTGAAGTTTTGCATTCCAAATCTATCTCTCCTTCCCTACTTCCTTTCCCCTCTCTCTGAGACAGTAAGCAATCAGATCTGGGTTATACATGTACAATTATGTAAAACATTTCCATATTAGTCATTTTCAACAAGAAGACTTGAATAAAAGAAAAAATGAAAAAAAGTAAAAATTAGCATGCTTCAGTCTGTATTCAATCATGATGAATTCTTTCTCTTAAGGTGGATAGTATGCTTTATTGTTAGTCCTTTGGGATTAATTAGAATCATCTAACTAAATCATTCACAGTTCTTCATGAAGCATCCTACTGCTACTACTGTGTGCAACAGTCTCCAGGTTCAGTTTAATTCACTGTCTATCAGTTCATGTAAGCTTTTCAGGGTTTTCTGCTTGTCATTTCTTATAACACAATACATTTCACATGAATTATTACAATGCATTACACATCCATTATACATGCACAGTTCATTATAAACACATACCACAGCTTCTTCAGTCATTCTCAGTTGAGTCATCCTACCACAAAGAGAACTGCTATAAATATTTTTTTTTTGTGAAATATCTCCTTTCCCACTTTTTGGATGTCTTGAGGATATAGACCTAGCATTAGTATTGCCACATCAAAGAGTATGTACTTTTGATAGCCCTTTGGACATAGTTCCAAATTGCTCTCAAGAATGGTTGTATCAGTTCACAAGTCCACCAACAGTGTATTAGTGTCTTGGTTTTCCCATATGCCCTCCATCCCTCAATATTTTCCCTTTTTTGTCATATTAGTCACTCTCATAGGGTGAGGTGATACCTAACAGTTATTTCAATTTGTATTTTCTAATCAAAAGTGATTTAGAACATTTTTATTGAAGTACAGTTTTTTAAAATTATTTTTTGAGGGGGGAGGGCAAGGCAATTGGAGTTAAGTGACTTGCCCAAGGTCACACAACTAAGTAAGTATGTCAAATGTCTGAGAATGGATTTGAACTCAGATCCTCCTAATTTCAGGGCCAGTATTCTATTGACTGTGCCGACTAGCTGCCCCCTAGTTTTTAATTTTTTTATATGAAATCTGCCTGTTCATATCCTTTGACCATTAATCAACTGGTGAATGGCTTGAATATTTATAAATTTGACTCAGTTCTCTATCTATTTGAGAAATTAGGGCTTTATCAGAGATATGCATTATATTCCCCCCCCCCCCCAGTTTTCTGTTTTCCTTTTAATTTTTGGTTGTGCTGACTTTCTTTTCGCACAAAATTTTTAATTTAATACAATCAAAATGATCTGTTTATGTATAGATATGTATATATATATATATATATATATATATATATATATATATATATACATACATATATATTTACTTTTTCTATATCTTCTTTGGCCCTAAATTCTTCCCGTATCTGTAAATCTGGCAAATAAAGTATTCCATGCTCCATTAATTTGCTTATGGTTTCACACTTTCTGTGTAAATCATGCAAATATTTTGACTTTATCTTGGTTTATGGTATGAAATGTTGGTCTATACATATTTTTTGTGATACAATTTTCACAACAGTTTTTGTCAAATAATGAGTTTTTATTCTAAAACCTTGAATATTTCAGTTTATCATATACTAGATTACTATGGTCATTTACTATACATTAACGTGTACTGAATCTATTCCACTGATCCACAGCTCTATTTCTTATCCATTACTATATTGTTTTTTGACAATTAATGCTTTATAATAGAGTTTGATATTTAGCATGATTAGACACCTTCTTTTGCATCCTTTTGCATTGGTCCCCATGATATACTTGAGGCTTTGTTCTTCCAGGTAAACTTTGTTATTATTTTTTCTAGCTCTATAAAATATTTTGGGAGTTTGATTGGTATAAAATGGAATTAATAAATTAATTTAGATAGAATTGTCATTTTTATTATGTTAGCTTGATCTACCCAAGCACAATTAATATTTTTCCAGTTGTTTAGAGCTGACTTCATTTGTGTGAAAAGTTTTTTATAGTGGTGTTCATATAGTTCCTAGGTTTGTCTTGCATGTAGACTTCCAAGTATTTTATATTGTCTTCAGTTAGTTTAAATGAAATTTCTCTTTCTATCTCCTGTTGCTGGAATTTATTGGTAATATATAGAAATGCTGATGGTTTATATTGGTTTATTTTGTATCCTGCAACTTTGCTAAAGTTCTTAATAATTTCAAAGAGGTTTTTAGCTGATTCTTTAGGAATCTCTAAACATAGCATTGTATCATCTGCAAAGTGTGATAGTTTTGTTTCCTCATTGGCCCTTCTAATTCCTTTAATTTATAGTTATATAACTTAGTTTTATATAATATATAAATATATATATAAAACTAAGTTATATAACTTAGTTATAACTAACATTTCTAGTATAATATTAAATAATAGAGGTGATAATGGACATCCTTGCTTCACCCTTGTTTATACTGGGAAAGATTCTAGATTATCTGCATTACAGATAATGATTGAAGATTGTTTTAGATAAATGTTACTTATTTAAAGGTGATCTCCATTAATTACTATGGTCTATAGTGTTTTTAATAGAAATGGGTGTTGTATTTTGTCAAAAGCTTTTTTCAGCATATATTGAGATAATCATATGATTTCTCTTAATTTTATTATTTATGTGGTCAGTTATGCTGATAGTTTCCCTGATATTGAATCAGTCCTATATTCTTGGGACAAATCTCACCTGGTCATTGTGTATGACCTTTATGATATATTGCCGTAATTTGGTTTATAATTTTTTCTCTGTTTTGACTTTTGCTTGTTTGAGTATTACCATCATAATTTTTGTCATGAAAGGAATTTAGAAGGAGTCCTTTTCCAAATAGTTTGTATAGTTTTGGAATTAATGGCTCTTCAAATATTTAACAGAATTCACTTGTAAAGCCATTTGGTCCAGGGGATTTTTCTTAGGAAATTCATTATGGCTTCTTTGATTTCTTTGTCTAATATTGGGATATTTAATATCTTTTTCTGTTAATCTGGGTAATTTATATTTTTATATTTATCCATTTCATTTAGATTTTTAGATTATTGGAATGTAATTAGACAAAATAGCTCCCAACAATTGTCTTAATTTCCTCTTCAATGTTGATGATATCACCCCTTTCCTTTTTGGTGCTAGTAATTTGGTTGTCGCCTTTTTAAAAAATCTAATCAATCATTGGATTACCTATTACGTTATTTTTTTTTATAAAACCAGCTTCTAGTTTTATTATTTTAATGATTTTCTTACTTTCAATTTTATTAATATTACATTTGATTTTCAGAGACTTCCAATTTGGTGTTTAATTGGGGATTTTAATTTATTATTTTTTTAGGTTTTTTTTTTTTCATGCACAGTTCAGTGATTTTCTTTTTCTCTAAGTTACTCATGCCTCTTTTATGTGGGATAATTTATCCCCTTCAATTTCCCCTCTCCTTCTAGTGCATTTTTATCACCTTTTTTAAGATTTGTTTTTGTTATTACCCCATCAAAGTTATCTTATATCTACACCCTTTGTCTATGTATGCTCCTTCTAATTGCTCTCATAGTAATAAAGTTGTGGTTTTTTTTATTATGAATTTTGGGTAGTCCAATAATTCTTAAATTTGCTCTCCTGGATCAATTTTCTATGTCAGTTTTTTTTAATGAGAAATTTAACATTTTCTTCTATTACCTTTACTTTTTAAATTGGTTTTTATCATATCTTGATGTCTCATACAGTCAGTAATTTCCACTTGTTCAATTTTAATTTTTAAGGAATTATTTTCTTCAGTGAACTTTTTATTTTCTTTTCCATTTGTCCAATTCTATTTTTAAGGGGTTATTTTCCTTACTAATTTTTATATATCTTTTCCCATACTTGACTCCTTTTTCATGATTCTGTTGCATTACTCTCATTTCTTTTCCCATTTTTTTCTTTTACTTCACTAATTTGCTTTTGAAAATTCTTTTTCAACTCCTCTAGGGATTCTTTTTAGATTTGAAACCAAATTACATTTTTCTTGGAAACTTTACATGTAACCATCTTGCCACTGTTTCCCTCTTCTAAGTTTATTCCTTGATCTTCCCTATCACCATAGTCAAATGCTATAGTCAAGTTCTTTTTTTGTTTGTTTTTTGATCATTTTTTTGCCTTTTTTGTGACTTGGTGTTTTTATGTCAGGGTTGAGTTCTTGTACTACACTGTCTCAAGCTTTTCGTGCTAAGGCTCTGGGTCTTCCTGCTGGCTTTCACTGGGCTTCAGAGCTTAGCTGCTTTCTTTTTCTGGAGGGTAGGCTTCCCTTCTAGCTTATACTAGGGCAAAGGGCTCCCAGTTGGCCTCTCCTAGGTGCAGAGTTTAGCTTCTGGCTTATTCTAGGAATGGGACCTTGTTGTGGTAACATGGTCCTTTTGGTGACTGTCTCTGGAGGAGGTATCCTGTTGCTACTCTGGCCCAGGGATGGAGCCCTGCTGCTGGGTTGCTATGAAAACAAGGTTTCTCTGCTGGTAGTTTCCAGGGGTGAGAGTCTCCCTGTTGTCAATAATAGGGTCAAGGCCTTGCTGATGGCTTGTGATGGAGGTGGGTTAACTGGAGTAGGGCCTTGCTGGGCTGCACAGACTGTTCCCTTGCTTATGGGGCTTATGGCTTGCAGGAGGATGGGGACTTGTAGGAGGATGGGGTGTCGCAGGTTTGAAGACTTCCTGCAGGCTTTCTGCTGTGATAACTGACTGTTGTTGCTGCTGTTGGACCTCACTCCCCTCCCACCTTAGTGAGACAGATCTGGCCTGCTGGACAGGTAAGCTGCTTCCTTGCTCCTAGCTCAATTCCGAGTTAATTTTCTAGTTGTTTGGTGGGAAATTTGGGAGGGCGTTAAAGGGTTCCTTCCTCACTCTGCCATCTTGGTACCAAAATTTCCACATTTGAGATTTCTTGCCAAAGATGATTTGTTATATTTCCTTCTTCAGCTCAATTTGTAGATCAGGAAACTGAGGCAAACAGGATTAGGTGATTTGTCTAGGGTCACATAGCAAAGAAGTGGCTGAGGCTTGATTTTAACTCAGGATGATGAGTCTTCCTGACTCCAGAATCAGCAATCTATCAAGAAAATGCACTCCCCACATGAAAAAAGGCTCAAGAAAAAGATAAAGAGTGAGTTCAGAGTTCTTAAGAACTCACTTCTTCTACCATATCTGAGTGTTCCCTTAAGAAGTAACTATGCCTAGAATGGTGCTGATTTGACTTATCCACAGCTACCAATTAATCATGCCCCATAACTTATGATGAAACTGCTCTCCACTGTTAGAGAAAGGACTGCTGGAATCTGAATGCAGATTGAAATATTCTATTCTAAAATTTCTTTATTTGTTATTTTTGTTTTCATTTTAAATAAATATTTATTAAATTATGAACTTTAATTTATGATTTATTAAATTATTAAATATTTATTACATATTCATTTGTTTTCTTTTTGTAATATGGCAAATATGGAAATGTTTCACATGACTGCACATGTTTAATCTTTATAATAGCTTGTCTTCTCAAGGAAGGGCAATGGGAGGGATAGAGAGAGAATTAGGAACTCAAAGTTTTTTTTAAATGAGTGTTAATTTAAATATAATTAAGAAAAATAAAGATGAAATGAAACAAAACATCATGCCATATAATCTGTATTCATCTATAATTTTATTTTAAAAACTACTTTATATACTGATTTTTAGTGGCTTAGTAAAATATGCAAATTTGAGCACATCCTACCTTGATCTACCTTCTTTCAAAACAGTTTCTCAGCCACATAGTAAAATGTGGCAAAGGTAATAGACTAATATTAACTGTTTGAAGTATAGAAGGAACCATTGGATAGGAGTAAAAATAGAATAAAATAGTAAATGGGCCACTCAATTTGGAGTCAGGAAGACCTTCATTCCAAATCACAACCTCTCTTTGTGACTCATTTATCTTATCTGTAAAATGAGAGAATTGAACTTGATGATATCTCAGGTTTCTTTTAACTCAAAATCTGTGACCCAATTAAATTTCACTTGCACATTACTACCCGCATGTATGGATTCTATGAAATGTCATTATGTTACTAGTTACACTTGAAAAAAATTTATTTTCAATTTATGGAATAAAACAAGCATCTCCATTACAGTACAATAAAAACAATGGCACACAAAACTGCAAGTTTGCTATTTCTTTCAACTATACAATTAAATTATCATGTAATGTTTTTCATTCTTTTTCTTCCTCCCTATCCACCCACTCTAGAGATGGTTACCATTAGACACAAATAGGTATACATACATATACATATATACAAACACTTATACATATATGTATGGGTATTCAAAACAGTCAAAATAATTTATTCACTCAAAGTTGTTCTGAAAATAATATTGTAGTTACTATATACAATGTTTTTTTTTCCTGTTACTGCTCATTTTACTCTTCATTATCTCATGCATATCTTACCATGTTTTTCTAAGATAATTTGAGCTCATCATCTCTTTTTTAAGTAGCATATATTTCCCCCCAGTTACATGTTAAGAAAATTTCTAGCATTAATTTTTACAAGATTTTGAGTTCCACATTTTTTTTCCCTCCCACTTTAACCTCCACATCTGAAAATGATAGGCAATTTAACAAATTTTTAAAAAGGAAATTCTAGGCCATTTGCTTGAGTTTATATGTGTACTATCATGTAAAACATATTCCATATTAGTCACAGTTGTGAAAGAAGAAACAGATCAAAAGGAAAATAAAAACAGAAGAAAGAATAAAGTGAGAAAAATATGCTTTAATCTGCATTTAGATTCCATCAGTTCTTTATCTGGATATGGATAGCATTTTCCTTCATGAGTCCTTTGAACTTGTCTTGGATAATTCTGTTACTGAGAAGAGCTGTCAATCATAGTTGAACATCACACGATGTTGCTGATACTGTGTACAATGTTTTCTTGATCCTGTTCATTTCATTTTGTATCAGTTCATACAAATCTTTCCAGGTTTTTTTGAAACCTGCCTGTTCATTTCTTGTTGTAAAATAGTATTACATTGCATTTATATACCAGAGTTTGTTTAGCCATGCCGCAATTGATGGGCATTCCCTTAATTTACAATTCTTTACCACTACAAAAAGAGCTGCTATAAATATGTTTGCATGTGTAGATCCTTTTCCCTTTTTTGTGATCTTCTTGGGATATAGACCTAGTAATGATATTACTGGATGAAAGGGTATGCATAGTTTGGTTGTCCTTTGGGGATGGTTCCAAATTGCTCTGTACAATGGATCAATTCACAACTCTACCAACAGTGCATTAGTAGCCCAATTTTTCTGCATACTCTCCAATATTTATCATTTTCCTTTCCTGTCATATTAGCCAATTTGATATGTATGAAGTGATATCTCAGAGCTATTTTAATTCAAATTTCTCTAATCAAAAATGATTTAGACCACTTCTTCATATGCCTATAGATAGTTTTGATTTCTTCACCTGAAAACTGTTCATATCTTTTAACCATTTATCAATTGGGAAATGGATTATATGCTTATAAATTTGATTCAGTTCTCTATATATTTGGAAAATGATGCCTTTATCAGAGATGCTTGCTGTAAAGAGGTTTACCCAGATTTCTGTTTTCCTTCTAATCTTGGTTGCATTGGGTTTTGTTTGTGCAAAAGTTTCTTAATATAATCAAAATTATCTATTTTATATTTTGTAATGCTCTTCCTCTCTTGTTTGGTCATGAATTCTTTCCCTCTTTATAGATCTGACAGGCAGACTATTATCTGCTTTTCTAATCTACTTATGGTCTCACCCTTTTTGTCTAAGTCAGGCACCCATTTTGACTTTACCTTGGTATACACTGTGATATATTGGTCTATATGTAGTTTGTGTGTGATTGTTTTCCAATTGTCCTAGAAACTTTTGTGAAACAGTGAGTTTTATCCCAAAATCTGGGGTCTTTGGGTTTATCAAACATGAGATTGTCCACTCTGCTATCCACTTCTATTTCATGGGAGAGGTCATCCCTTTCACATGCACAATTATGATTTCTTCTTGTGTATTTTCCTCCAATCTATTCTTCCTTCTCTTTGTCCTCTCTTTCCTTTCACCCTTTCGCTCTTCAGTAGTGTTTCATTTCTGTTTACCACCTCCCATGATCTTCCCCCCATTCTTTCAGTTCTCACCTCCCCCCTTTACTTAATATTCTCCAGTCCTGCTTCCTGTTCAGTAAGATCAATTTCTGTATTCAAAAAATTGTGTGTATTATTCCCTCTTTGAGCCAATACAGATGAAATAAGGTTCAAGTGATTATCATCACCCACCCTCCCATCTTCCTCTTCACAATAATGGGTCCTTCTTGCCTTTTCATATGTAATAATTTTCCCCTTTCTACTGCTCTTTTGTATCTGCTCTGATTCTGTTCCTCTTTTTCATCCCTTACTTTGTTTTGCAAATCCCTCAAATTCACCTTATACCTATCACCTCTGTCTAAGTATATTCCTTCTAGCACTCTTTGTAAAGATAACATTTTAAAGAATTACTAGTATCATCTTCCCATAAAAGGGTTTATTCTCTATTGAATCTTATAAGTTTTCTTTTTCCTTTTAAACTTGTTTGTGCTTCATTTGGGTCTTGATATTGGAGATCAAGTTTTTGGTTTAGTTCTGGTCTTCTCCTCATAAAAACTTAAAATACAGCTATTTCACTTAATGACCATTTTCTCCCTTGATTTATTATACTTACTTTTGCCAGGTAAGTGATTTTTAGTTGTATTCCTAGTTCCTTTGCCTTCTGGAATATTATATTCCATGACCTCTGATCCCTTAATGTTGCAGTCCTGTGTAATACTAATTGTTGTGCCCTGATAGTTGAATTGTTTCTTTCTGAACACATGGTATTTTTTCTTGACCCGATAGTTATGTAATTTGCCTATAATGGTCCTTGAAGTTTTTATTTTGGGATCTCTTTTCAGAGGTGATCAATAGATTCTCTCAATGCCTACTTTGCCCCACTGGTTCCAAGGCATCAGGGTAGTTTTTCCTCGATAATTTCTTGGCAGATGTTGTCCAGGTCCTCCTTTTGATTATGGCTTTGAAGTAGTTCAGTTATTCTGATATTGTTTTTCCTAGATCTATTTTCCATGTCAGTTGTTTTTGCCAAGAAGTATTTTATATTTTCCTCCATTTAAAAAAAATCTCTTGAATTTGTTTGATTAATTCTTGATGTCTCATAGGATCATTAGCTTCCACTTGCCCAATTCTAACTTTTAAGGTTCTGTTTTCCTCAATTAGCTTTGTATTTTGTACTTTATTTTCCATTTGGCCAATTGTACTCTTTAGGGAGTTGTTTTCTTCAGTAGATTTTTGTGTCTTTTTCATTTGGTCAATTCTATTTTTAAGCAGTTTTCTAAGCTATTGACTCTTTTTTACATCTTGCATCACTCATTTATTTTCCTAGTTTTTCTTCTACCTCTCTTATATGATGTTTAAGTTCCTTTTTGACCTCTTCCATGAGTTCTTCCTGGGCTTGCAATCACTTCCCATTTTTCTTTGGGGTTTTGCCCTTAGGTGTTTTGACATTGTTGTCCTCTTCTGAGTTTGTGCATTGATCTTTCCTGTCACCATAATAACTTTATGTGATCAGATTTTTTTTGATATGTTTGTTGTGATTTGTTTGTTTTGTTTTGTTTTTGCTCACTTTTTTGGCCTTTTTCTTTTCTGATAAATTCGAGCTGCGCTCCCAAGGTGGAAGGGACACTGTCTAAAGCTTCTTATACCAGGGGTCACAAGCTTTTTTTTTTTTTTTAACCTGATGCTGAGCTGATGTTGCCCTAAGACCCATGGGAGCCCTTCAAGTCTAGTGCTGAGTTGAGGGGATTGAGTGGGGGATAGTTAGCACTGCTGGAGGCCATGGGGGTTTGTCAGTTTACCTGGTGCTGAGCTGCAGTCCTAGTGGTGGTGTCTGGAATGTGCTGAAGCCTGTGGGTTTTCCTGCATTTCCCTGGGACTACACTGAAGCATGTGATGGTCTGGCTTCAGTAGGACACCTGTTTGCTCCCAGAACTGTGCTTAAGCACATGGTGATTCTTGGAACTGGAGTCTGCTGATTCTTCTGGTTTTGCTAAGGCACATGGCAGGGGGTGGTTCTTGGTCTTAGCATTTGCCTGATCCTCCACACTGGAGTTCAGAGTCTCCCACTAGTTTGCTGAGGTTGGGCTTGCTGCTGGCTTGCTGAGATGCTTCCTTCCCTTTTACCCAATTGAAATGGACCTTTCTTGTTGATCCTCTAGGTGTCCTGTGCTAAAAGACAATTCTACCACATCTTTATGCTGGCTCTAGTGTAACAGGATTTGTTCTGGGTGATTATTTTATGGTTGTTTGGAGGTGAATATGGGAGAGATACAACGATTCACTGCTTACTCTGTCATCTTGGTTCCTAGAAGTAGAATCTTAATCTTCATTATTAATATTTTCTCTAATTAAAAAATGTAGACAATCAAAAAAAGATAAATCAAGCCTTATTTGTAATATTTGCCAATTTCTGAGATGTATGTATTTACATTAAAAATTTAACAATTGCCTTTCCCCAAGCAAATTCCAGCTGACTGCAGGACAAACCTGTGTGCACCCCAGTTCCCTCATTCTATAGATGATACCTGGTATTTTACAAAAATAGTAAAGATTTGTATTATGTGATTGATATCCCCCTTTTTTTAGAAATCGGAATCTGGAAGGAAGAATAAGGAAGAAGAAGGGAAAGAGTGAGCAGTAATTTTATTATATATCTGGACCATTATTAACACTGCCATCTTGGCTCCTGGAAGTCCTCATCATTTCTTATAGCACAATACTGTTCCATCACAATTATATTTCCCAACTTGTTCAGTCACTGCATTTATAGAAAGAGTTCACATACTAATATTGATAAGAGCATAGATCTTTGTGCATTCATGTCTGTGATCATTACTACATATTTATGGCATTACTTACTCTTTGGAAGAAATCAAAATAGAAATTAGAATAGGCAATAATAGGTAGTAAACTAGAAATTATAATATTGTTATAACACTATATCACTCACTTCAAAACTTTTCCACCCCTCTATAGAATCAAACTTTGAGTATTCCAAATGTTTTATTTCAATATATTTGATCTGTCCAGCAGCAAAGAAGAAAAATTCATTTTATACCTTAATGCTTATTACCATGTAGAAAACACTCCATTTTTAAAATAAAAAGAATAAGTTGAGGTACTAGGGCAGGAGAAAAATTGGAACCATTTTTAAGAAGTGATTTATTTAGCATTAACTCACAACAATTTTGAAAAGGTCAGAAGTATGCCAATTTTCCATGTAGGTTTTCATGTGAGTGTCAAGGATATCAAGCAGTGAGTGCTTTATGGATCATCTCCCTTCAAAAAATGACTTGAAAGTACTGGACTGCAAATTGCTGACATGGAGATGTCAACCTCCTTTAAAAAATCTCTATATGGCATCATAAAGTCTGCCAACTCCACCAAAAGCCCAATATCCATCCTCAATTACAAAATCTGAGTCATTGCTTCACTGAGAATTTGAGGGCAAAGAATTATCCCATCACACTTTTACTAATGGGATATGATTTTTGCTGTTGATTGCTGCATCATCTCAAAGCTAGAGGATCATTTATAAAAGATAAGTGAAAGTTAAAAAATTAGAGACTCCTTAATTTATGGCCATTTACATTTTGAAAGACTGTAATAGTTTTCAGATTGCTAAGACCTTCGGCTTATCTCCCTCCCTACCACTACCCCTCATAACAGCTATATCCCTTTGGAATTATTAGGGTCTGACAGCTATACATAAAGTTGAAATAATGGGGTTTGGCATCTGAGAACTCCTTAATCCTCTTTCATCAATACTGCTGTAATAATTGAAAATGTCAGGCTAAAATGATGGCAAGCTACAGACATCTGTCACTTATGATCATAAAGATGTGGATATGATTACCACAGAGTGTGTGCTGCTTACAGAGTCAGAGGAGAGAGAAGACAATTATCTTCAAAATTCAGTAAGGGGTAGAGATACTGATATTGACTAAATATAAGAGTTTATTTTTTTTAATTAACATCTACATAAAGAGTTTTTTTTAATTAAATTTTATTAATCTTCCAAAATATGTTTGATTTAAATTGCAAAATATTTATAATACAGGAGGAAAATAGAAATTTTTATTCATTAATTAACATAAATATTACATTTAAACTGTCACCATGTACACAGGGATACCCTGATAATCTTGTTACTAAAATACAGTGCAGTAGTCGTTAAGTTGTTGCCAGTGACATCTGAGGTTTATCATTTAACCTTTCTAGGCCTTAGTTATCCCATCTATATAATAAGTGCATTAGTTCAGATGAACTTCAAAGTATATTTTGGTTCTAATTCATTTGTTCTCATAACTGCTGGTTTTCTTGAGTAACCAACCCCAATCCCATGTAAAATAGAGATAAACCTTAGGTCACAAAATGGGAAATTAACATTCATTCTTAAATCACCAATTATGAATACATGATTAATATTACTGCTACTACTACTACTACTACTACTATTACCACTACTAGTAATATTACAACCACTACCAACAAAAAGTTGGAGGCCAAATTGAATCAACAAAATAAAGATATAGCTACAAATAAAGAAATGAATGTGTTTGTGAATATGTTAAGAGACCTAATGGCATCCTGTAAGCAAAACTTGATATTTACCATAATTGACTCTTTCCCACTGATCATTACATCAGTTACAATCCTTTTTAACAACCTGACTAATGATTAATGGGAAGATATCTGTAGATCCTATATCCAAGTGCATGCCACCATGATTGGGGGAAGAGGGGAGGTAGGGAGAGAAAATCTGAAACTCAAGTGACTGTGGAACTGAATGTTGTAAACTAAAAGTAAATAAACCAATTTAATTTAAAAAAATAAAAAATTTAAAAAAATAACAATTGAAAGTATTTAACCTCTGGGTATAGACTATGAAATGACTGATTCAAGGGTAGACTCAAAAGGTATTCCATGAGTGATGTACATGTGAACTTAGTCAATAAAAAAGTATTGAACTAATCACAGAAATAGTTACGTGGATGTTTTTGAGTATTTTTTTTTATGTAAGCCTGTGCATGTCTGTGTCTGTGTGTGCATGTGTGTTTATGTGTATGTAAATTGAAGAGTATTTAATATCCAATCAGGAAGTCTGGACTAAGACATCACCACCAGAAAACTTATACTTATGGATTCTGAATTTAGTGATCAGTGTAGGTCATTCACGGAAATGGTAGAAACTGTGCCACTATTCCAGAACAATTTAATACCTATGAAATATGTATAAAGAAAGGTCAGGTGATTAAAATATATTCATAAGAATTGTGTTATCTTATACAAATTAACAGATAAAAAGTCTTTCTCCTACAAATATAGATCTAAAAATATCCAGGAAAAATTATCCAACATATTTTTTGAGAACATGATAATTTTTTTAAATTATGGAACTAGTTTTGGAACAAGCAAATATCACTTTACTTCAATAGTAAAGACTAACAATTTTAATACATCATTGGATTTCTTCAATGCAACAGTTCACAAAATTTTTCATCTCAGTACACCTTACATGCTTAAAAAGAAAAAAAACAAAACTTAGGATCCCTCACAAAGAGCCTTTATTTCTATGGGGTATAGTTATCAACATTTGTTGCATCATAAATAAAATTATTATTATTATAAAAACAATTTTGACTTCAAAGACCCCATGAAAGGATTTTAGGAAATCCCAGAATCCCAGGTATCCCAAGACTAGACTTTGACAACAACTAGTCTAATATAACTGAAATAGGTTTACCTCCAGATATAGCCTACAGAAGGGCTAACATCCAAGAATGGAATCAATGGCTTTCTGTTGGTCAGTTTCCATATGAATTATATTAACATTATGTAATAAGAAAGCAAAGAACACATCGTCATATCATGTGGATCTGTTTGTAGTTACAACAGTTTATGATTCTAGTTCAGGTACTGGTCTTGCCACTAGAAATTACCTGCTGGTGACCCTTAAGGATCCTTGTCTTGATGATTGCAATATTTTATGTAGGGAAATTGAAAAAAAAAATGCGACATATCATTCTAGTTTTAGGGCACACATTTTGTTGTTTTTGTTGTCCTTTGCATTTGAAGAGAAGCAAAATACAATCACTATGTCAAGGTCAACATATACTATGTCTGACTGGCTAGTTAGACCAATAAGAGCTCAGAAGACCTTAACTGAAAGTCAGGAACAAATAGTCCATACATATGGACATTTGGGATTGAGATGTCTTTAAATTTTCAAACACAAATTTAGCACCTTTTGAATGTCTACTAAAGCATAATCTGGTAGCTAGAATTAATTATCAGAAACTTATTTTCTTTCAAAATCTTACAGATATCAAATCTCCATACTGTACAGAAAGATCTCAAAACATCTTTGAGAACTCAACAAATAAATTGTAATGGAAGCAGACCATTAGAACTAACAGAACTATTGCTTACAATTATCTAGCTATAAAATTTTTCCATAAAAATTTAAGAACAACATATTTAATTGCAATGTTAATGAAATATGAAGATCTTCCCCATCCATCAATAGGCCTATATGATCACATGTGTTTAATCACAGATGCCATGTTGCTTTGAGCTCCAGCCCAAATGTGATACATACTGAATCACATAGAACCTATTGGGGAGGAACTTGCCTAAGGAGGAACTTTCTTAGGGGCGGCTTGCTTGCAGGAAGGCTTTCATATCTTTCACACCTAATTAGACACTGAGTTCATAATGGTATATATTCTGAGGTGATGTTTTGCTTTGCAGGTTTGCTTATGAGAAGGACTTTTCATTTCCTTGACAGGAGTCTGAATAGCCATTTGTTAAGGGTCCCCCATCTACTCACAGGTTTGTGCTCCTCCAATCTGGTGGTGTATGTAGGTGGTTGTATTTCTTGGTTCAGACAGTTAGAGCCCTAGCCCTGTCTGTTGAATTTCCATGCTAATTCCTGTGCTTGTATATTCTACTTATCTGTAATTAAAGTAAGATTGTTGACCTCCTTTTAAGTTATCTTTCCTTTAGAAAAGCAGATCAAAGAACCTGTGCTAGCAGCCACCCTGGGTGTACTAGGGTACTTACTATTACATTAATAGATGCCATTAAACAAAATACTACTAATCTCATACTACTTAGAATAAAAGAAATCACAATTAATGGACCTAAGAGAGGAGATATTATTATCTGGAAACAGGACGATGGCCATTTTATCCCTATTTTCTTATATACTTGAGTTGTATGGAAAATACTTTCACTGAGGCAATAGAAGATGAGTTATCATTCTCTATTTTTATTCAACTGTATGTCCCAGAGACAGTTTACACCCAATTCTTGTAAACCTTGACTCATCTTTTCCCATAAACTCTCCCCTCTTCTACTTTCTTAATTCTGAACAGATTTAATCTGTCTCAAGTTATCTGATGCATTTAGCAATGCAGAGATGGCCTATAGAAGGGCTAACTATATCCTTTCTGGGTTTAAGCGATTCTAATCTCTTCTAGCGTGTCTCCTAATTGTATAACCACTCCTTACCAGTCGTTATGTAGACTGTTCATCCAAATCACATGCCTATGTATATATGGTTCCCCAAGGTTCATACAGGCATCCAGGGCCTTCTTATAGGCCATCTCCAGTTGTCCTGATCTATATTTTTTCCCCTGGATCGAAATGACTCCGTAGGAGAAAGCAAGGCTGGTGACCTTGCGCAGCCCTCCCTTATTTAAATCTAATTCACAAGTCATGTCATCATCTTCCTGAGACCATTGTCCTCTTCAAGAAGGAATGACAAACAGCAACTCAATATCTTGGTCATCTCATCAGCTCCCATGGAGTTAACTATAATCCCTAGACATAGGACTTTAAGATCCTTATACTCAGCCCTAGTTTCTCATTTTATCTCTACTTAGGAATTACAAATTGCCTATTCAAAACTTTGAAATAGATTTGATTTCAAATTCAACGCATTTCAAACATTGTCTATATTTATTATCTTTCCCCCTAAATCCTTACCTTTTTCAAAGTTTCCTATTTTCACTAAAGGTATCACCATTTTTCTAGTCTTCCAGATGCATAATATCAGAATTATTCTGAACTTTTTGGTTGCTTCACCCTAATTAGTTGTTAAATTTTATCTACTATCAAAAAATCTGTTCCATCCAACCCTTTCTTTCCTTTATTAGAGCTACCACTTTAGTTCAGGATTTTATTACATCTTGCTCAGATTATTGAAATAGCCACTTAATTGGTCTCTTTTCCTCAAGTCTACTTTCTCCATCTTTTGGCATTGGTTATCTCCTATACCCCAAAATTCACTTTCTTCTTAGCTCCGATTCATAGAGTCCTTTTTCCCCTTACCATGCCATTCAGGTGCTATCTCTGTGAAGACCCTGTAGATTCTACCAACTTTTAGTGGTGTTCTCAAAATACCTTGAATTGAGCTCTGGCAAGACAGCAGAACTCCCCACTCCCAATCTTCTTTTTTGCATGTGAAGAAAAAACATAACTCGGAAGCTTGTTATAGCTAATAATGTAACATGGTAGTACTTTCTACCACAATACAATTTAGCCAGAGAACAGCTGGACAGAGCTAAGTGGAGCAGAAGGACAGCATGTGTGGTGAAGCAGTAAATTAGAGGGAATGGGTCTAGCATCTAACTGGTGCCAGGTCTGTCCCCCAGAAAACCCTTTCTTCTCTTACCAATTTTGACCCCTTGCTTAAGTGGTTTAAATCTTCATTCATTCTCTTTTCTCCACTTCTTTGCTTCTTTATCCCTTTGAAGATCTTGTCCTATCGAACTCCAGACTTCTCAACAGAAATTCCTTTTGCTCCTACGCATGTACTACTGAAGAAAACTGCAGAAAATCACAAAACTGGGCTGAATGAGTCCACTATAAACTTTTGTTATATAATCTTAACTGGGCTATCACTACAGAAATGCAATCCTTTTACACCTCACTAATTGAATCATTATTCTTCCCATCTTTTTCTAAAACTTTTGATTCCTTTTTCATATTCCTTTAGTGCCCCACTCCTACCTTTTCAGCAGAAAACTACTGAAAAAAATTGAGACCATTCTCAGAGAGTTACCTCTTCTCTCCATTCTTCAGCTCACATCCCTGGAATGCCTTCAGCCATTAAATTTTCCTTCCCCTGCATTTCACATAAAAGGTGGCCCTACAATTTGCCAAGGCAAAACTCTCTGTGTGTGCAAAAATAATACAATTCCATTCAATCTTCTGCAACAGATTATCACCAATTGTCAATCAATTCCTTGTGCATCAAGGCTCTGTACTGGGCCTTCTCCTTTCTCTATATATTCAATTTCCCTTAGTTATCTCATCAGCTCCCATCGTTTCAGTTATCATATTTAGATAAATGATTCATATAACTACTTTCCAGTGCTAAGATTTTTCCCAACAACCACCATTCTCTCATTTCCAATTGGTGACTAGACGTCTCAAACTGGATATTCCATTGATGTTGTTCAGTCATATCTAACATTTCATGACCCCATGGATCATAGTATCTGTGGGATTTTCTTGGCAAAGATAATGCAGCACTTTACTATTTACTTCCTCAGTGGATTAAAGCAAACACAGGTTAAGTGACTTGCCCAAAGTCATACAGCAATCCAAGTTTGAACTCAGGTCTTCCTGACTACAGTCCCAGTATTCACCTGTCTCTGAATATTCTATAGACATCTCTTAAATTAAAAATATCCAAGACTTAACTCATATCCAGTATAACCTCTGTCAAGGATACCACCATCACCCAGGTTTGCAGTCTAAGTCTTATCCTCAAATCCCTCACTCTCTCTCTCTTTGCCCAGGTTGCCAAACCCTATCATTTCTATCTTTAAATATCTTTCATATATGCTCTCTTCTCTCCTGTGACCCAATTAGCACCATAGTGAAGGCCCTAATAACCTAAAACCTGGACAATCCAAGTAACCTCTTACCAATCTTCTCCTTGCTTCATATCTGTTCCCACTCCATTCCATTCTCTATCCATCTATCATATTAATCTTTCTAAAGTGCAGATCAGACCTAGTTATTCATATAATCAATACACTTCATTGGCCCCCTATGCCCTCCTGACTCAAATATAAAACTTCTAGTTGACTTTTTTTCTTTTTGGAGGGGGGGGAGGCTGGGAAATTGAGGTTAAGTGACTTGCCCACTGTCATATGGCTAGTAAGTGTTAAGTGTCTGAGGCTGGATTCAGTTGAATTTTATAACTTTATAAACTGATCCCTTCCTACATTTCCAATCTTCTTATTCCTTTTATTTCTTCTCTGTTACATTGTGTAATGCCAAGCAAAGGCAACTTCCAAGGTTCGGATTACCAGAACAGCAAACCCCATTTACTCAGCAAACATTCACAGAACAGAGAAAGCCAAAATACAGTGTAACTTGTTCCTTTAGCAAGTAAATTCTCAATTCAATCCAGGTACTACTCCACCCCTAGACAGTACATTCATTTAGTCAGTCAAAGT
>CM053586.1:54506693-54535108 GCA_028646515.1 Pseudochirops corinnae
CAACAAAGCCATAGCCAGTGTCCTCATCAAGTCACTCTCTGCCTGTAGAACAATCCCAGAACCCCTAAAAACATCAGTAAGGTCCCCTTCCAGGACTTCTGTGCAGATACCACAAGAAAATCCTCCTTCAGGGCTTCTGAACCAACAGCCAGGTTCCAGGACCTCTACAACAGCAGCACTGTCCTTTGCTATCAGGTGAATCTGGCAAAACAACATCAAAACAGACAGACAAAATACTGGCATCACAGCCATGCCTCCGCAGTTCTTGGCAGTTCCGGGTGGCAGTTCTCAAAAGTCCTGGGCAGTTCCAATGGGCTCTTAGCAGTCTTTCTCTCAGCAATTCAGACTGCATGATACTGGATACTGCTCTCCCAAAGTCCTTCTGGCCTTCTCTAGGCTTGGGCCTCTCTCCCAATTCACTGCTCCTCCCCATTTAGCCCTCTCTCTTCACATCAACAAGTCCATCCCACAAGTGGAATTCACAAGCTCTGCCAATACACATTGGCTCCTAATTGCTATTTCTTGAACAAGATACAATCTCTCCTGGCTCCGTTTATTTTCACTCATTGTCCTTCATACTAGGAAATCTCTCTCTTCTCATCTTTGCCTCCTTGCCTCCTAGCTTCCCACATTTCCTTCAAATCAACTTAAATCCCACCTCAAAAAAAAAAAAAAAACCTTTCCAAATCCTCCCTAATCTTTATGCCTTCCTTTTGAGGATACCTTCATATTACCTTCTGTACACCTCATTTGTTGTTTGCATGTTTTTGAATGTTGTATCCCATTAGCCAATAAGCTCCTTGAGAGCAAGAACCTTTTTTTTTTTTTTTGCTTTAGTTAGTATCATCCACACCTAACACGGGGATTGACACATAGTAAGCATGTAATAATGCTAGGCAACTACTTGCCTTTCTGACAGACCAGAGACAGATGTTGAAATGTGAATTTCCTAAAGTTATAATAAACGAGACAGCTCTGAGATTCTGTCCCCAAGGTTACCATCACCAAATAGAAAGGAGCCAGGCAGTGAGGAATATAAGGGGGAAAACAAATAAGTTATCTAACATCTTGAGAAAGACAACGCAAGGACCTTGATCATAAATCAAAGTACCTCAAACATTTTGAATATATTTGTATTTTCCCATTTTATATCTATACTATATGAGTATGTATACATATATGTAACATGTATGTGTATATTTAGAATTTGAATATTGTGTGTGTGCATGTGAATAATGCATGGTCAGTGCATGCATAAAATATCTACATGCAAATGTATATGGGTATGCATATATAGCACACCTTTTGTATACATGCTGTATGCATATATATTTAAGTTTATGTAAGTGTATAAATTTCCATTTTTCATCTGATGCCTTGCGAGATTTCAACTCCACAGAATAAGATGCAATTTTCAGAATAAGCTTACTACCACAATGCTGCTAACTCAAGCCTTGACAGATCCCACCTCCCTCAGTCTCATCTTCCCTTTGTTTGAAGGGCAGAAGGGTAGAGTACCAAACTCCCCACAGTGCTTTCCCTTACAAAGCATTCTGAAACCAAACCCATCAGATCACAACATTTTCCATCAACTCTCCTGTTTAGGTTCAACTGCATGGAGTAAGATGTCACTGCACTGGACACCCCCTTATTTTGCATCCTCATCCCAATGTGTCCTCTTGCAGGCTAAATCCACCTTTAGTGAACTTTGTAAAACCCTAGATATAAGCAGGAATAGCACTCTTGCTGCATTATACCCATACTCTTTCCATTCTTTTTCTTCATTGTGCATGTGTAAAGATGTTTCAACTGGGGTCTGGTCTTTCTGGCTAATGACTCCTTAAGCAACTTCTCTCCCAGATCTAGTACCTGATTTCAATGGAGTTGTCAGAATTCCTTTTTTCAAACTCTAGTTTCCTTTATTTAGATTGACAGAAATGTTCTTGACCCTGTATTAACTACTGGAAGATTATTCTATTATACCTTGTTATGACATTTCAAGACTTTGTTGCAGTACTGTTCTTGTTTCAGTTCCTGCTCTCTCAATTTTGATGGATGAGTGTCATTGATGAAAAAGGAGCTATTGTCCCCAAGGAGAAAACAGTGTATCTGTGTGATTTTTTTGGATATGTGCTCTGCCTTAAGGATTCATTTGGCAGAATATGTTTTGGGGAAACAAAAGAAAAGAAAGAAGTTTAGACAAAAGTAACATGGTGGATTTTTATAAAATATAAAACCATTAAATTTACCCAAGAGAAAATTGATAGGTGACAGATCGTCCTGATTTTTCAACTTCAGGGGCCATGATTCAGTATTTGTTTTATTCTGAGTTTTGCAATAATCAGAATGATGGTGAATGATAACAAACACACATTCAAGTATTTTTAATGATATTTACTGGCTGAGATTTTTAGAACTCATCTAGAATACTATGCATTTTCATGTTTTAAAAAGTAGTGGAATACTGTGCTATAAGAAATAACCTTGACTTCCAGGAGCCAATATGGTGGAATAATCGGTAAATCACTGTAGCTCTCCACTATTTGCCTTCCAACAACCAAAAAGTAGGACTCCAGGATAAATCCTGGAACAGTGGAGTCGGTGGAAAGAAGGGGTGGAACAACGTTTGAGTCCAGGAGACTTGGAAGATAAGCAGAAAAAAGTTCCTATCACTCAGATGAAAAGAGAGAAGGTATTACATTACTCTACATGTATTATAAGTCCTTCTCAGTTCCCTTTGCTAGATCATTATGCATACTGTGCTCCCTATGTTTGGGCATATTGAAGACTCTGTCCTGCATCCTCTTGTTTTTTCTCTGCCCATCCTCTTTCTCAGTGATGGTATTTGCTCAATTCTCATCTTTGCAAGTGATGCATATATCAAGATATTTTGCCTGAAGAGCCTTTTTAAGCCACAGTCCTACATCATAAACTTGATTTCAACATGTTCAATTGGATCTCTTTTATAGAGATTTAAAATTCATCTCTTTTAAATTGGAATTCACCTTTGTCTCCTCTAAACCCCTAAGATCTAGACAGTTAGGTCTTCTAATAGAAGTATTTTTTTTTTTCTTTTCAGTTGTATCTACACTTCCTAAGAGGTACTTGATAAATATTTGTAGGACTGGATGAGAAATCCTGAGATGAGACACAGGGATGTGTACCTTTCTACCCTGGGCCATTAAGGGGTGCTTGGGCAGGGACCTATTGTTGTCCAATCAATAAGATCTAGAGTGAATTGGGTTTAGAATTTGGGATAGAAATCTAAACAGTAAACTTCAAGTTAACTAGGTAGGTTTTGGCCTTCAGAATTTACCTTCCTTTGGCAAAATGCGCTCAGGTGAGGGCATAATAGAGGAGGGAATGGAGAGGAGAGGAGAGGTTATTTTGGGGGCCCTTCTGGTTCAGAGTGAATGTAATGCAAATAGTAACTATTTCTCTTTTGGCCAGCAGCCCTGAGTGTCTTCTCCTCCAAGTGTTTTATTGAGATGGCCATCCTTGGACTCACTTCTTAAAGAGGCCTAATCACAGAATAGGTTTTCCCTCACTTAAAATAAGAACTTGAAAAGATCTTAACTTTAAAAGGTCAAGGTCTCCAACTATATCCTGGGCCATCTCTCATCATCCTGATATATATTGGGTCACTTGGACCCAGATGACTCTGAAGGAGAAAGTGAGGCTGGTGACTTTGTACTGGTCTCCATCCCCCAAATCAAATGCAATTACAAGTTACGTCATTATCTCTCTGATGTCATGGTCCTTTTTGAACATGAAGGACAAACCCACACAACTTTCAGTCACTGCCCTAGGGTCTCTGTTTACCCTTGTTCTGAGTCAAAGGTATCTTTTCTATCATTTTCACCAGACATTTCTCATTATAGCTCTGAAGTTATGGGTTAGATAGACCAGACTAGTTGAACTATGAGGTCCCTGACAATTTTGAAATTTTCCAATTCTGTCACATATAGAAGGCACAAGATGGAATTTTCAAGTTTTTCTAATAGAGTGTGATCTTTTTTTGTCCTCTTTTTATTGATTTGGTGTTTCAAAAGGAAGTCTCCTTTGTTCCTACACATTGCTGCTTGTCTTTTGTTTTTGAAGAGGACCAATGACCTTATGGGATTATGTCTTGATTCATGTGTGAATTAGATTTAAGGGAGGCTTTTAGAATGAATCATTCCCATCTGCTCATTCCACTGGGCAGGGGGGATCTTCACAGGCTTGGGGCAGACATCTTCCTAACTCACCAACACTTTTCAAGCCTGTTGATTACCCTCAACCTGACTTAGCCCACCCACAGAAACAATTTACCAGGGTGTGGCCACTGTGCATGCTGCAGCTCCTTGGGGCCACAAGAAGAGTTGGATGAATCAGGTTGACACTGATGGTGGATTAGCAGTCCTGAAAAGAATTCAGCAAGCCCTTATAGCAGAGGTGCTAGTAATCCTGAACACCATATACCCCATTCCTACACATATACTCATAGATGAGAAGTTAAGACTACCTCCTAAAGCATATCCAAAATTTTAGGATAACAGTCTGAATATAAAGGCACAGTCAACTAATCATATCAGTTTTCTACTATGTTCCAATCACTATACTTGACAACAGGAACTTTTTGCCTCTAATGCTTAGTAGACTACCTGGCACATAGAAGGAGTTTAATGAATATATGTCGAATTAAATTTTGAATTAAATTTTAATTTAAAATTAAAATTTTGACTTTAATATTTAATTTATTTTGATCAATATTTAGTGAATCACTGCGTTTTGGGGTTGGAAAAGTGCCTATTTTCAAGGAATAATCTAGTGGAGGACTCAACATACAAACAAATATGTACATTAAGGGTTTTGCATGTGTGTGTGTGTGCGTGTGTGTGTGTGTGTGTGTGTGTATGAGATAAATTAGAGGTACTCTCAGAAGAAAAGCACTAAGATTAAAGAGGTGTAAGATAAATGGAACATAAGATCTTCCCTGCCCATTAATAGGCCTCACATGGAGCCCTGACAACAGAGCCTATTAGGCTCTGGGCCAAGTGGATCCCCACACCTTTTCCAGTAAGTGCTGATTTCCAAACTTCTCTAAGTTTCACTAAGCCAATTACATGCTGAGTCTTTGATTGGAAACAGTTCATATTGTATTGCTTGGAGGGAGAGGTGTGGGTAGAGAAAGACACACAGGCTGAGAGAGAAGCAGGAGGAGGGAAGAACTTGCCTAGGGAACTTGCTTGTGGGCAAGTCTCTTCAAGACGTGATGGAGAGAACACTTGGAATGTTGGCACTCCCTGGATTGGTGATGAGTACCTTACTAAACTTTGCTTTCTGATGCCCTAACAGCAATGTCACAAATAAATACTTTGGTTTTGTCTTGCAGGAGGAGGGTTTCTTATATGTTGTGAATAAACCTGGGAATATCTATCCATATTCGTAGCATCTCCTATGGTTATGATATTGCTGTTACAGGAGTCTGGGAAGGAAGTTTTATCTGGGGCTTGAAGTAAGCAAAGGGCAATTAGGGGGAGAGATGAGGAGGGAGAGTGTTTAGTTATAGGGGACAGCCAGAGAAAATTCTTAGAGTCAAGAAATAGAGTACCATGTTGTAAGGAATATCAAGGAGGCCAGTGTCATTGTCACTAACAGAATATGGAGTGGATTGGAGCATGGGATGGATTGGAGTATGGGGTAAAACAACTGGAAAAGTAGGAAAAGGCCAGTATGTGAAGAGCTTTAAAAATAAAACAAATGATTGGATATTTGATCCTGGAGGTGATAGGGAGCCATTGGAGTTTATTTCATAAGGAGTGATATGGTCAAATCTGCATTTTAGGAAGAACAATAACAATGAGAAAATAGCATAACTATTGTTCCAGTAAACATTAGACCTTTTTTTAAGAATGGCATTGTAGATGCTTGGAAAATGAGCTCATTCATTGTAACAGAATAACTTGGGAAGTTATTAAACTGTAGCTGTGTCTACTTTACCTAAATAAATGGTTGGAAAAATCAATTAGCCAGTTCTTTTATCTTCCATCAAATGACCACATGTGATTGACTCTTCTCACTGAATTGACTATACAAATGTGCAGCATACAAACAGAAGCTGTAAGTAAATCTTCCATTATGAGTGCCCTAGTGATGAATCCAGCTTGCATCGCATCTATGCTATTAACTACTTATCAAACCTCTGTTAGGCTAGGCATTAAAAAGGCACAATTTTCCCACAGATAGGACCCATCCCTTTCTTGACACAGTGCCAGGTGCTGTGTTAGGTGTTGCATCCTGTAAGGGCACCTTGGTGGGGACTGGAAAATACAATATGGAAGCAGATGTCAAATTTGCTATAGAAATACTACTCACTATAATGGAAACTTTCTGAAAAGCCTTGGAATTAGGCTTCCTATGATTCTAAATGTTTAAGATAGGGGAAGGAATACTACCTACATTTCCCTATTTTGAAAGTTTTCTGACTTAAAAAAAAAGATACCCTCTAGGAAGGCTCCTTGCTTTTAGTCCAAGTATTCTTTTTGTTGTTGTTTGCTTTTTGAAGGGGGAAAGGCAAGGTAATTAGGGTTAAGTGATTGGCCCAAGGTCACCTGGCTAGTAAGTTTTAAGTGTCTGAGGCCGGATTTGAACTCGGGTCCTCCTGACTCCAGGGCCGATACTCTATTTACTATGCCACCTAGCTGCCCCTAGTCCAGGTATTCTTAACTTAGTGGTTTGTGGATGCTGGTCCATAGATACTTTTTCATGGATTGGTTAATTGGGTAATAAAAAATTATACATCTTTATTTTAACTAACCTAAGTGAAATTTAGTATCTTTTTCAAGCATATGTGCATATGTATGTGTTCTTTATGTAGCCTGTCATTAAATATAAATATATGTGTATATGTGAATGAATTGTGTGTGTATTCTTTCTGGGAAGGGGTCCGTAGACTTCAATAGACTCAATAGATGAATCAATCAAACAGTGTTTATTAAGTGTCTAGTAAGTGCCAGGTACTGTGCCATAAGGTGGGTTTACCAAAGAAGGATAAAAAAAGGCCCTACCCTCAAGGACCTTACAGTCTAATGGGAGAGACAATGTACCAACAAATATATACAAAACAAGCCCAATAGAGGATAAATAGGAAATGTGTAACAAGAGAAGCATTTGATTTAAGGGGTTGAAGGCTTCCTGTCAAAGATGGGGTTTACACCAAGAAAGGTCACTCCATTATGTCTCTAAAACATTGTCCCACGTAAGTGACACACTGATAGTCCTAAAACATAAGAAAAGCAGGATTTAACCACAATATGGCCCTCCTCAAAAGCCTTCACCAACTTCTTATTGCTTTTTGGATGAAATAAAGAAAAATATCCTTAGTCTTTTACTTAAAACCCTATAATCTGGTTTCCACCCACCTTTTTGGTGATTTCATATTATGACTGTTCTTACTCATCGGTTCCAGTTAAACCTGCCGCTAACTATTTAAATATATCTCCCTTTGCCTTGTCAACTACTCCTCTCCAAGTACCAATTTTATGTAGTCCTTTTTCATCCTTTATCCTCTTCTTCCACTATTAATGCTTTTTATCTCATTTTTATTATTATCTTGTATATGTTTCATATTTCTCTGGGTATGTGCACTAACAGCCTACCCCCTGCGAGACTAAATTCCTCAAGGGCAAGCACTGTGCCACTTTTGTTTTTTGCATCTTCCATGATTACTGCACTTCCTTATACCCAATAGACATTAATAATTATTTGTTCAATTGAATTGTTTATTTCAAATATTCTTATTGACTCAAAATTTACAAAATATCATTGCTACAGAAATCTTTGGAAGTAGACAAAAAGCATAATTCCACTTTTACAGATGAAAAACCGAGGCTTTTTCTTCTGGGAGAATGAATTAATACCAACCTTTTTCTGTTGGATTTTTTTATATACTCCATATCTTTTTTTTTTGTAATATTATAACAAGCTTCCACACAATTTGATCCTTTCTTATTCCACTCTTGGCTGTCTCCCTTTATCCAGAACAACAGGACTGAGTGACTTCAAAGCCATAAATTCATAGTATCATAGGATGATTTATTTTTTTCTTATAATAGGGTATAGAGGTCATCTAGTAACCTCCTTATTTTAGAAAAGACAAACTGAGTTTCAAAGAGGGTAAGTTACTAGCCCAAAGTCACAAAGTGAGTCAGAACCAGAATTCAAAAGCAGGTGCTCTGATTACAAATCTAGAAACATGAGTCCTTCTTGGATCATTGGGTGTGGTGTCTGGATGAATTCTTAATAAATGGAAATCTCACAGGGAACATATAAGCAAATGGATTTACATACACCCCCCCACTCACATTCAGTGCCTCACTCTTTCATACACAGGACTAGGTGAGTTCAATGCTCTTCACTAGGTAAGTAATATTGACTTGGTCAGTCCCAAGAGGTGAGAATAAAAGCCCTCAATGAAAGGTGCATAGTAAAGATCCCTCTCTGGCCAGTTAGCTTCTGCCTCAATTTGATTTTGCAGTGGGAGCCAATTCAATTTCAATACCTTTTTGATCTGACAAGTAATATTAATGTTGAAAAAGTTAATATATTGAGACATTACAGACAGGAAACGAGGTTTCAATTGTGGTAACAGGGTTTTCTACTCTTCTTGTGGAATTTCTGGCACCAAATTAATTTCCATAGCAACTGCTCATATTGTAAAAAACAGGATTATGAGTTCACTGAAGGGTCAAGAAGAGAAAGTGAAAAAAATGGAGAAATATATTAATAAAACAAAAAATTACCAAACTTGGTCAGAAAAATAATGGTAATTTTCCTTTAAATACTCTATTTTTATTTTAATTATGTACATTTGAGAAACATAAGTTGATGTTATAATTAAAAATAAATTCAGAAATCACATGTTCAAATGCAAAAAAAAAAAAACACTTTAAAGATAAAAATTTCCCTCCATCAATTTTTTGTGTTTTATCATGCCAGAGATAGACTTGGACTTATATTTAACCTGAAATTATCATTTTTCAGGGAGGGGTGGAGGAATGAATTGAAGAAAATATTCTGCTTTTATATTGATTTGTCACAAATTCATCTCCTAGAATCATGTTTTCCATGTAGCAGTAACTGAATGAATCCCATTCAGTGAATGAACAATGGGAGGATAAAGTCTAGTTTAAAAATCCATTGTGAGGCTTTCCTGAAGTTAAGATGAAATGAATTTCTACCACAAAAGCACTTCCTCAAGCCTAAATTTAGGGATGTACTAATAAATATAAGGTATGCATGACATACTTCTAAGCTGAATCTTCATTATTAATTTTTTCTTCTTTACTTTTTTTAAATCTAGAAAATAAACAAAATAAGAAATCAAGGTTTGATTTGTAGCACTTGCCAATTTCCTAGGCATAAAGGAAAATCTAACTTTCTAGCCTATTAAAGATGACTCTAGGATCTTGTATTCTTTTGACACTGCTCCTTTTTTTCCCCTCAGTTAAGGGCTTAGTTCACAGAATGTCATTTGGAAGATAGCTAAGAAGTCCTCTAGTTCAACCCATAATTTAGGGAAAAAAAAAGTTTTACAACATAAATAGCAAATAATCTTCCAGTTTTTTCTTCAAATTCTCCAACGTGGATCTTATAATCTGAAGGAGCCTATTACTCTTTTATATGGATGTAATTGTCAGGAAGGTTTTTCATAGTCAACATCCAAAATGAAGAGGAATTATACATAATTTCATCTGGATAATCAATGATATGATGCAGATGACAGAGTGCCCAAGACAGCCCTTTCCACATGCCTCTTGTACTCTAATAAGTGCATTACTTGTGGTCCACCCATAATTCTGAAAACTTTTTTTGAAGATCTCTTGACTTCACAAGTATACTGGAGGAGCATGCTAGTGTTTTGTTGGTTAATGCTTTTATTAGTCACATGACCCATGCATTGGCTTTTTTCTCATGTAAACATATTTTTTACATTCTATCACCATTTCTGCATAATTCTTTTATTTTTTCTATTTTAGTAAGGTGTTACAGTGTGATAGTATACAGGATTGCCTCTCTTTTGCCCTTTCTATATGCTAAACTTATATTTGCCCTTTGTTACTATAAAGCCAAGCACAAACAGCTTTCCAGAGGACTGCTGCTGTGAATAACTCTAAGATTCTGATCACATAGTATAGTGAACTCTATTTATTCAGCAATAAACTAAAGCAAAACATTCACAGAAACCAAAGCACAGCATTAACAATGATATAAAGTAGCAATTTATCACTAAAGTGGCTACATAGTTTTAAAGGAAAGATAATATTCAGTAAGTCCTTAACTCAATAAATTGCTTAAGGAGCAATCTTCCTTAAGGGATACAAAGTACAAAGGTCACCCACCACTAAGTCACATTGCCTTAATTACATCAGTCAGAAAATCTTCTTTCTTCTTGATTGGAGACTAACTTCCAATCATCCTTAACTCAATCATCCTTAAGGGGTACAAAGTACAAAGTTCTCCCACCCCTAGGTCACAGTAAATCATGATCTTTTCAGTCAGCACTAAGTACCCAAGGAAAGGTCTTTTCATCTTGACTCAGGGCTGGCTCCCAAATTCCATGGTTCCTCTTCCATACTACTAACTCATGTCTGAATTCACCTTGCCATCACCTTAACTCATAGATAGGCAGCTTCCAGCTCCTGCTCCAGCTCCTGTTCCACTTCCTGTTCCAGTTTGAAGATCATGGTGACCAGTCTACCCTAAGGCCTTCAAAGTCTTTGTTCCTGGGAAGAGAAAACTTAACAGAGCTACAACAATATCTACACAGACAAAGCTTAGCAGAATTACAACAACATTCATACACATTGCTGGCACTCTTATCTCAATTCACTTTCTGCCTGTGAAATCAACACAAGTCAACAGACAGGGTGGATCTGTCTGACAAAGTAACACAATTCAACAAATAGAATACTTTTCTATCTGACAAAGTAACATAAACAACAAAAGGCTTCTGTCTGACAAAGTATACAAATACAAATCAGAACAGACAAACAGAGTGCCAGACACCACAAGTGTTCTCCTTCTCAGTTCTGTTCTCTCCCAGCTTGCACTCCTGCTTTTATATGGTCTTTAGCTCTTCCCTGTTCCACCTACCTCTTACATCCTTCCTAGTCTGGTGTTCAGCAAGTCCCTCTCACTGTGGGCTTCACAAGTTCTGTTTCCAACAAAGACTTGATATAATCATGGGCAAGACTCAAAGACACTTGAACTGAAACAAGGTGGTAAGTACTCCTTTCCCCACCATTACAGTGACTTCCTCTGTTCTATTAATTCAATTCAATGAACATTTAGAATGCCTATTATATAGTACACATATTAGATAATGGGATGATAAGTAAAATAGAAAGTATGACTCCTCAAGGAGATTTCACTCTAATAGAAGGAAGCAATAAGAACGCAAATAGAGAAGATATGTGAATTACAGCACGTGGAAGAGAGGAAGAAAAGCATTTCGGGGATGAGGGGTGGCTTGTGCAAAGCCATTAGGAGAAGAGATAAAATACTAAATTCAGAGGATAATATGAAGGCCAATTTGGTTAGAATAGAAGATAAGTGAAAGAAGGTGACTTGAAAGAATTCTTGAAGGGCAGACTGTGTCAAGGTTGTTAAAGTCCTAAAATATAGAGATATTCTATCTTGGACACGTTAAACACTGAATATTATTATGATTAATAATGGAGAGTTAATTTTTCTGTGACATAGACTCTTTGCCAGCCTGCCGAATACTATAGATTCCTTTTCAAAATAATTTTTTAAAGATGTAAAACAAACAAACAAAAAAGAAACCCATAAGATTAGAGAGGAAACCAATCATAACAAAATACAGTTACCAACATTAAAAAAATAATAATTTCATGGATCCCAGATTATGGAGCCCTGGTACTGAATGAGAAAAGAACAGAATCTAGGAGAGAACCTTGTGGAACATGCACATTAGGAGCTGTGATATGGATGACAAAGCACCAAAGAAGAAGACTGAGTAGGAGCAGTCAGACTGATAGGAAGAGAACCAGGAAAGGTACTGCATAAAAATTTAGAAAGGAGAGATCATCTTGGAAGTGAGAGTGGTCATCAGTGTCAAATGCAACAGATAGGTCAAGAAGGATAAGGATTAGCAAAGGATCAACAGATTTGGCAGTTAGGAGTTTTGTTTTTTATTTTTATTTTGGAAGGAGCAATTTGTATTAGATAATTAGATTAGAAGACAGATTCCAAAATTATACATAAATAGTTGCTATATACTGTATATCTTGTTAGACTAATGCCAAAAAGTAATCAAAGAAAGAACAAAAAAAAAAAAACTTTTTACATTTGAACATATTGCAGCATGTTTTTTTTTGTGGGAGCAAAAAGAAAAGAAAAATAAGTGGATGTCCATCATTTGAAAAGTAGATGAATAAGTTGTGAGATAAGAATGTGGTAGAGTACTATTTTGCTTTAAGAAATGAGGTAATAGACAATTTTTAAAAAGACATGGAAAAATATGAAAACTGATGTAGACTAAAGTATGTAAAACCATTTGTACTGTAAATTCAATATTAGAAAATGAATGATTTTGAGGACTTTTATAAACTAATGATTGAAACTAACAAAACTAAGGGAACAATTTATATGATAAAATAGAATAACAATAAAACAGATGTCTGTTTTTGTTTAAGGTAATTGAGGGAATTTCTTTTATTTTATGAGAAATTTATTTTTTCCCACAAAGCAGTTTTGGAAAGGAAGGGAATAAAATTGTCTATTTAAAAAAATAGATAAGTGGACAGACCACTAAAAATAGGAAATGTTAATGAAGTTTAAGATGGGATCACTGTATTATTACTTTTGCTTAACTTATTTATATTTTGTTACAAAAAACCTTCCATAAAGTGAGAGTAATCTATGAATATTTGTCATTTAAATACAAAACATATTAATAAACTTTAAAAATCAAAGGATTGATGAGTGACAGAAGAGGGAATATGATCATTATTTTATAAAAAATTATCTAAAAAAGAAAAAAGATACAGGATGATAACTTGAGAGTATTTTAGGGTATAAAAATGATTTTTTTGTTTTTGTTTTAGTGTGTGTGTGTGTGTGTGTGCGTGTGTGTGTGAAGAATATAGGAAACAGGCTTATTTGAAGGTAGTATGGAAAAAGCCATTAGAGAGGAATTAAGTTTGGGTATAGATCAGAAAGACTGAAGGGAACAAGATCAAAGGCACATGTAACAGGGACTGAATTTGGAAAATAGAAGTTTTACCTCACTGTCAGATCCTAGGGGAAAGGAGGAGAGAGTGGGATATAATGTCAAATACTTTTTGACATGAAGAGAAAGGGAGATTAGGAAATTTGTTTTAAATTATTTGAATATTCTGGGTAAAGTATGAAATGATGTCCTCAGTTGAAAGAGCAACAAGAGTATTGTAAGAGGCCTCAGAAGTGTAGAGGTTCAGTGGAAAGTGTAAAAGGGAACCAATTGGAGAGGACAGAAAGAAATGCCTTATAGTGAGGAACTTGATGAAATTAGAGTATCACTTTTTAATTTATGCCTTCAGTGAGGTTATGTGATTTCCTTCTTTTCCTTTCAGCAGCAAGCAAGTATGAGTGGATAAGGCAGGTAGTAGGAATACTAATTGGGCTGATGTTTGTCAAAGGATAAATGGCAATAGGTCAAAGGCTTATGAGATTTAAAAGTAGAATATATGGAGTTGAATTTTCTAAGCACTGGATAAAGATTGAAGAAGTACAGATCTAAAGTGAGTAGAGGTAGTGGCCAGTAGAATACTAAGGGGTTAGTAGCTTCCAGTAAGAGAAAATAATGGGTTTCCAAGGGATAGGAAGAGATTAAATGATATGAGTTTTGTTTTGATAGAGAAATGTTAGGATTTTTGATGAAGAAAGTTGAACACATTAATAACAGTAAGATCCTAGATTTTACCACCCCTACTTTCTTTGAAGTGATGAAAAGGAATATATGGAATTTAAGGAGATAGAGGAATTGGGATGTTATGGACACATCATCACATCATCAGTATGGATATTGAATAAGGGCAGTGGATAGAATACCAGAATTGGAGTCAAGAAGACCCCGAGTTCAAATCTGACCTCAGAAACTTATTAGTTGTGGTATCTTGAGAAAGTCACTAAACACTTAAAAGTCTCAGTTGTCTCATGTATAAAATGAGAATAATAATAACTACTTCATAAGATTCATGTGAGAATCATATTGCTAAAATTCTTTGAAAGCTTTATAGCAATATATACATATACATACATATACATGAATGCATTCATGCATACATATACCTTTATATATAATTGTGTGTACATATACCCATATATTTATATACATAGATGTGTGTATGTGTATATGTGTATACACACACACACATTCTGGCTATTGTGGATATTATTGTTGCTCTTCTTTGGTCATTATAATTTTCCATCATATAATTTTAATTGTTTTGTTGCCATTGTTCTTTTCATTTTCATTGTTGTAGTCATTACATACATTGTTTTATTGTATCTCCTTACTGTTTGGATAAGTTTGGCCTTCAAGAAGTATTTAACTAATTGCTGAGGTGATGATCTATGTAAAACTTCTTGCATTCTTGTCAGAGAATTCAGGGAATAAGACAATGGAAGATGAAGAGGTGGTGGTGAATTTTGGTGTGCAAACATGTCTCCCATCTTGAGAATGTATAGGGAAGTAACAGGGGGTTTCCTAGTTTTATCATTCAGAAATCCTCTGAAAATAACCTGATTGACTTGCCAAGCATTTTGTTTCTGGTCTGATGTGATGCTATAACAGTGGTTCTCAACCTTCCTAATGCAGCGACCCTTTAATACAGTTCCTCATGTTGTGGTGACCCCCAACCATAAAATTATTTTCGTTGCTACTTCATAACTATAATTTTGCTACTGTTATGAATTGTAATGTAAATATCTCATATGCAGGATGTATTTAAATTGAACATAACCCACAGGTTAAGAACCGCTGCTTTATACTATAGAATGCATCTAGTTTGGTGAGGTACCCTGTAAAGATATTCTCCCTCCTGAGAAACAGAGGAAGCTGCTGTGTTATCTACCTCTACCCTGGTGTCTTAATTGGAAAAAAAAGTTGTTTCCCAACCTTGCACTATAAAATAGCAGCTGCTGGTAATTTTCATAAATTCTGTTTGCTATTCCTTCCCAATTTCCCTTCTCCTGTGTATTTTCTATCCAACCTTTTTTTTCCTCTTAAACATGCCATTGACAGATATAAAAAAGAAATTATCATGATAACATGTGTTCATTATTATTTGCATCACAGAAGTAAAAAACAAATGAGTCCAGATAACATGATAAACTCATTCGGCATCAACTACATAGGTAGATACCACTTGGGAAATACCTACACAATGAGAACTACACCAAAACAAAATTAAAAATTGAACAAACAAACAGTGATGCTGGTTGCCATAGCTTTCTTAGCCACTCCAAGGTGATTTGTAGAAGAAATAAAGCAAAAATATATAATGATACCCTAAAACAGAGACATTGTCCAGTATTTTTGGCAATCCAGAAACCTGGGAAGAAGAAGAAGAAAAGGAAGGACTCACTATGTTGCCTTTCTTGGGTTCCTCGACACTTCCCACCCCAATTCTTGTTTTAAATTACTGTCTTATTACATATATTACATACATGTATCATTATATATATGCTTACATATGTATATATATCATTATCATTATTACATATTACGTGCCCCCTAAGATTACCACATCTATCATTCACATAATTATTACCATACTTCTTCATAGTTATCTTATTTCTTCATTTATATAACACAGCAATATTCCACTTCATTCACAAACAACAACTTGATCACCCAAACAATGGATATGTATTTTTGCCAGTTTTCCATGAATATAAAATGCTCTGCTCTAATATGATGGTGTGTATCTGAGACCTTTCTTTTTGCCATTGATTTCCTTGAGACATATGTCTACAAGTGGGGTCCCTAAGTCAAAGGATAAAGATTTCTAATTACTTATTTTGTAAAATTCCACATTGCTTTCCAGAATAATTGGACCAATTCTCATCTCTGTCAAGGATGCATTAGTTTGCCCAATGTCTTCAACATTGAATATTTCCATTTTCCTATAACTTTTACCTATTTGTTGGTCACTTAACTATTTTCTGAGTTATTTTAGTATAGAAGCTTTGCATCCTTATCATCTCCCATAGTGGCATGCACATACTAAATGTGCAACAAATATTTCAGTGATATATTGATTTAACAGTCACCACTGGAATTGGTAAAATAATTGTTAATTTTCTATATATGTTTATGTTATATCATCTAGTTTATGCCAATGCAATGGAGTCATTTTCTAAATTTCAGGACAATAGGAAAAAGGATGTCTGTGACTTAAAGTTATCAAAAACATCTCTCTAAATCAAGTCACCAGGCACTTATTCAGTATGAAGTATGCACCAGGTTACTGTGCTAGAGAACTGGTAACATGTTAAAAAAAGGTCTTTGTCCTTAAGTAGCTTAAATTCTTTTGATGAGAAACAAGATGCATGCAAATAGGCACATGACAAATGTATACATGGAAAACCAAAGTAACCATTTTCTCGTTATTCTCCTTCTCTTAGTCTTTCACATGATTCACTTGAGAAATGAAGTTCTGTAGGCACAGAGAGAGCGGGAGCATGTATGACTTACTTAAATAATTGACACTGAATTACAATAAAAATTCAAACTATTATAGAAATAGTGCATGCCTTAGGTCTCCTTTGTAAATAACAAAAGTGTCATCCTGTAAAATGGCTTCACTGATTATTATCCTTGGGAAAAAAAAATCCAGTATTACATAAAATGATCCTCCAGGTAGTTTATTTTTGTTTCTTTAAAAAAAATGTTTTGTAACTAAGCTATGAGGAAAAATGAGCTGGTGAAATTGTTCAGAAATAAATTTCATTAGTAATAGCTTGTGTTCTTTCTTTATAAGAATTCTGTGAATACAATGGGATGCCTTAATGATCAAGATCCTGTCCTTAGAGGTTATTCCAAACTAGTGAGTGAGAGAATGCATGCATTTCGATAGAGTATGTACTTTAGAATTCTGCTTGAAAAAATCATCCATCCAATCCATGGACTGTATAAGCCTTGTATCATGGTTGAGAATGACTATATGTTGACTCTGTCATTACAAGGGGATGAAGAAGTGAGAAGAGAGAACTCCAAAGTCAAGAGAGTTGGCAAAACTACACATATAGAGAGCCTTGCTCCCATTCCTTTATTGTCTTCTAGTACTTGTTCTGTTTTCATCACTACCAAATTCTGTTCTGTTGTATGTCAGCTATGAGGCAGGTCATTCTATTCATCTTTCCTTTCTATAATTAGAAAAGTTCTGTTTTGGCCTTTTATTTGTTTCATTACAACTTAGGCTTGTGCAAAATGAGCTATGTAAACCGACTTTCTTGTGGAGACAGATATAAGCACTGTTCAATTCCATTTTCTTTTTATAAAAAAAAATGAGAAGAAGGAACAGGTTGATGGATCTGATGAATTCCACTTTTAAAATCACATCAAATACAAGTATCTCTGGATACATTATGATTATTATCACTTGGAAAATGCAATATAGCTTTTTTCTAATTAAAATCAGGAAAAATGCTAGAATTCCTAGCTAACATGGACAAGCATTTTTTTCCTTATTAAAGAAAAACAACACATTACTGAAAACCAATTTAAAGAGGTTTTCTGTGTCCCGTTAGTATAACTTCAGAAATTGTGCTTCATAAGTACACTTTGGTGTCAAATTAGATTTATGGAGGTTATTGTATCTTTATAGGCCAACACATTACCTTCATTTTCTTCTGTATCTTAGGGAACAGATTTCTTCTGACATAAACCTCAGTGAAGTAAATCATTTCTATTTTAGAGGTGATAAAACAGACCAAATAAGTCATGACACATACACTCTCTTATCTATGAGGGATGTCATTCACTGAATGAATATCAAGGGATTTGAGGAGACTGAAAACAGACTACTACAAATCCTCCAACACTGAGTGGGGGGGATGGGGTGAGGTAAAATAGACCATTTTTATTGAGCATGTACATGGAAGTGCCTTGTGGAAAATTACTAGCTTTCCACACTTCTTTGATTCCACACACAAAGAAAGAGTGCCTTTGTGCTTTCATATTCTATCCTCATGTCATTCAACAGATATTTATGGGAGGCAATGAGGGAGAGTGGAAAGGGCACTGGCTTTGGAGGTATAGAACCTACGTTCAAATTCAACCCTTGTCACCTATTATATTTTGGCACTGAGTGGGCAGATAATTTAACCTCTCTTGGTGTTGGTCTCATTATTTGTAAAAAGAGGGTTATATATTAGGTGGCCTTTAAGGTAGTTTTGTAGCTTTAAATCTATGATCCTTGAGTAAGTAATTTACCATATTTTCTCTTCCTTTTCCCATATGTAAAAGAGAGACAGGCCATATGATCTCTAAGTTTTCTTATACTTCTGAATCTTTGGTGTGATTAACTATATGATGTATCTCTATACTAGAGATGGCGTAAATAGGCAAATAAATGGGATAATACATTTCCCTAGGGCCCTTTGTTAATGGTTTAAACCTAATTATTCAAAAATAATAAAAAAAATTGGCTTTCATGTAGCGCATCTTAGATGACAAGTCTATAAATTTTTCTATCCAAAGTCATTTAAAAAGGATGTTGATAACGCATTATAATCACCCTTGAGGTCTAATAGTTAAACTTTATTGGAACATTATCACATCTGTAAGACACTATGCCCTGTCCTTCTTTACTGATATGCTACTTAGCTCTGAACATATGTATGACTTTATTGGGTTTATTTCCAGGGAAACCTGTCCTTTAATGATAATATTTAGATTCCTTTTCTCATCCTCTTTATTTTTTGCTTTTTTTTTGTAGGGAGGAAGGCAGGGCAATTGTGGTTAAATGACTTGCCCAAGGTCACATGGCTAGTAAGCGTTAAGTGCTTGTGTTCGGATTTGAACTCAGGTCCTCTTGACTCCAGGGCCAGTGTTCTATTCACTGGGCCACCTAGCCACCCCTCTCACACTCTTTACTTTTTATAATGCCTATACCTTTATGTCCAAGGGAAAAATTACTTAAACTTTACTTTTGGGACATGATAAAAGTCTCCGAAAAACTGGGAGTAAAAAGGTACTCTAGATATAATATGAATTAGTTGTTAGCTATTGATTTCCTTTGTTCAAAAGAAATCTCTCTCTCTTTCTCTCTCTCTTTCTCTCTCTGTCTCTCCCTGTGTGTGTCTCTGTGTCTCTTTCTTTCATTCTGTGTCTCTCTGTCTCTCTCTGTCACTGTCTCTGTCTCGCTCTCTCTGTTTCTTTCTGTCTCTCTATGTTTCTCTCTGTCTCTGTCTCTCTGTCATACACACACACACACACACACACACACACACAAAAAGCATTAGTTGACAGAAATATTTAAAACAGGATTGAATAATTTATAATTACTATTATATTCTTCTGGGACTTTAGACATTTTTCAGGACCACTGAAAATAACTTAATATTTCACTTTGGCTTTGTCCCATCCAAACAATTCCTTTTAAGTTCACATCTTCTGGCAAGGCTAGCCGAGGTTTGAGCTTCTTTTTCTGTCAATGATATTCAATGATACTCTGTACAATGCAGAAACTCCCACCCTGATTATGGTCAGCTCTGACCTAGAGATCCCGGCTTTCTGGACCTCTCAACTTCACAAGTTTGCCTCCAAATGTGGATATGCTTATCTTTGGATCACTGTTCAGTGACCCATGCTCAAGAAAGGAAATATAAAGTGAAAAAATTCAATGGCTGTGAAAGGCACCCTTTAATACTTCGACACTGTGGCAATAATTGGCAAGAGCCCTACCCTCATTTTGTTTTGTTTTGGATTGGATGGAATAAGCTGTGCAGGATGAAAAGGCACAGATAGGTTTTCCTTTGCATCACATATTTAATTACATTATACTCACTCATGCTGCAAATTTCCCTGTTCCTCTTGAGATAGTCATCATCCTTCTAGCCAGCTAGGTTTACAATGTCAGTATTTTTTTAACTCTTCAATCTCCCTATCTCCAAGGAATTACTGAGTCTTGTTCTACTTTCATATCATCTCTGAAAACAGCCACAACCTCAGATTAGTATTTTCTTACCTCTTGGCTGTATGATTTCTAGAACCTTCTCATTTTTATTATTCTCTTGACTCTCTCCCTTCCTCAATCCAAATTCCACACAGTTACTAGAGTGATTTTCCTAAAGTACAGGTACTGCCATGTTACTCCACTATTTAATAAATGTGAATGATTTCAAGATCAAAGTTATTTCATCCTTTTTAATATCTATTTTGTTAAGTTTTATAATTTATAAAAGTATTATAACAGTATCAATGTATGATATGCATTATATGATATTATATATTATGTATATATATATATATATATATATATATGGGATCATAACAAAAAATAGTGGTGACTACTGGTATAGATGAATGAGTTAGGAAGACCTTGGCTCTTATCACTTTTGACATATATTTGTTTAACCATGGGCAAGTGACTTCATTTTGAATTGTACCAGGCAACTCCAAGATTATAAATTGCAGAGAATCTGATAATCTGAATTGGTAGAGGGAAGATTCCTCTCAAAGAGTTCTTTATAGCACTGAAATGACAGGTATAACTAAAAGCTAAAATGTTATTTTCCCTAGCATCATGCTTTTCCAAAAAAAAAAAAAAATACAGGGAATCATGGGATCATGAGTAATATCATAGAACTTAGAACAGAAGGAGCCTTAGAGATCAAATAGTTCGAAACCCCCATTTCAGAGATTTTATATTGAAGTCTAGAGAGGAAAAGTGTTTTTTTGTTATACCTTGCAGGAGCCTGTATACAAAACTAGGGCCTATGATTCCAAATGTAGTGTTTATTCCAACATAATGTGCTCTTTCTGGCTATACTGTGATCCCTGTCAGATATTTGTATTTTGATCTACAGTGAAAACAACCAAGTAATTCCTCTCCAGAATCTGACTTTCGTATAGCATAATCAATTTGAATATATGTAAATGTCACCTTTTCACACCATGACCTTTCACTAAGAGACTATCTTCACCCATTGTAAATTGTATATTGACTGTCACAATCTACCAAATACAGAGGTCTTTATTATCCTTTATTGAGGAAAATCTTTTGAGGGTATCATTTTCCTTGGCTTAATTAGAGATCCTAGAATCTATAAACATACACATTATTGTCCTTCCTTTCCAAATGTTTTAGTGAGTTATATATTTCTTCTACCCAAATGAATTAGCTAATATTTTTAAAGTATTACATTGCATTCAGAATTACTATGACTTTTTGACTGTCTTCAGCTCATGCCTTCTTTCCACTAAAACTGCACTTTAAGGAGTCCAATTACTTCCTCTCAACCAAGGTCAAATTTCCAATTTACTCCACTTATCATTTGGCTTATCCCTTGAATTTTATAATCTTCAAATCACTTCAGTTTTATTGTAAATATAGAATTCTTCCATTTCATCTCTCTGAGTACTAAATTAATTGAATATCATCATGAGGAAGAAACAAGACTCGGACTTTGAGAAGTCCCTTCTACCCAACTTTGTCTACATATTTTTTAAAAATTTGCTTATTTTTAGTTTTCAACATTAATTTCCACAAGATTTTGAGTTACAAATTTTCTCCCTGCCATACTCCTACCCCTACCCCAAAATAGTGATCCTACTGAATACCCTTACTCCAGTCTGCTTTCTCTTACATCCTCCCCCATACTCACTCTGACTTTCTAGTAGGGCAAGATAGATTTCTATACCCAGTGCCTGTATAGCTTATTTGCCAGTTGCATGTTAAAAAACAAATTAACCTTTGTTTTTGAAACTTTGATTTCCAGATTTTTTTCCCTTCTTCCCTCATCACCTGCCCCTACTGGGAAGATAAGTGATTTGATATAGGCTATACATGTGTAGCTATGCAAAACATTTCCATAGTAGATGTATTGTGAAAGATTTACTACATTCCCCTCCATCCTGTTCTGCCACAACACATTCTATTTTCTACTTTGACATTGTCCCTTTTCAAAATGTGTGCTTCTAACTATCACCCCCCACCCCATTATGGTCTCTCTTTTGTCATCCCCACTCTTGTCCTCTCCCTCCCCCCCACTTTCTTGTAGGGTAAGATATCCAATTGAGTGTGTATGTTATTTCCTCCTTAAGCCAAATTCAAAGACAGTAAGGTTGCACCATTCCCATTTGCCTTCCTTTTCTTCCCCTCCGTTGTAACAGTTTTCCCTTGCCTCTTTTATATGAGATAATTTACCCTGTTCTATCTCTCACTATCTCCTTCTCTCAGTATATTCCTCTCTCACACATTAACTTTATTTTTTAGATATCACCCCCTTCCTATTCAATGAATCCTAGCTCTCTATCTATGTATACATGTACACATTTATACGCACACTCACATATATATTTATACACAAATACACACTCCTATATAAACATATAAATGTATGTATACATATATATTTTATATATAAATATATTATACACACACACATATATTCAATTCAACTATTCAACTATCCTTATACTGAGAAAAGTCTCATGAGTTACAATTATTGTTTTTCCATGTCGATATGTAAAGAGTTCAACTTTAAAAAGTTTCTTATGATTCCTTTTTCCTGTTTACCTTCTCATGCTTCTGTTGTTTCTTGTATTTGAAAGTCAAATTTTCTGTTCAGCTCTGGTTTTTCAATCAAGAATGCTTGAAAATCTTCTCTTTCATTGAATGACCATATTTTCCCCTGAAACATTATACTCAATTTTGCTGGGTAAGTGATTCTTGGTTTTAATCCTAGCTCCTTTTGCCTCCAGAATATCATATTCCAAGCTCTTTGATTCCTTACTGTAGAAGCTGATAGATCTTGTGTTATCATGATTGTGTTTCCACAATACTCAAATTGTTTCTTCCTGGGTGCTTGTAATATTTTCTCCTTGACCTGGGAACTCTGGAATTTGGTTATAATATTCTTAGGAGTTTTCTTTTGGGGAGCTTTTTCAAGAGGTGATTGGTGAATTCTTTGAATTTCTATTTTGCTCTCTGTTTCTAGAATATCAGGGCATTTTCCTTGAGAATTTCATGAAGGATGATTTCTAGGTTCTTTTTTGATCATGGCTTTCAGGTAGTCCAATAATTTTTAAATTATCTCTTCTGGATCTATTTTCCAGGTCAGTGGTTTATCTATTGAGATATTTCACATTGCCATCTATTTTTTTTATTTGTTTGCATCTGTTTTATAGTACATTAATTTCTCATAAAGTCATTAGCTTCCATTTGCTCCAATCTAATTCTGAAGGAATTGGTCTCTTCAATGAGTTTATCAAATTCCTTTTCCATCTGGCAAATTCAGTTTTTTAAGGCATTCTTCTCCTGACTAGCTTTTTGGGCCTCTTTTGCCATTTGAGTTAGTTTATTATTAAGGTTTTATTTTCTTTGGTATTGTTTTTTTGGTTTTCCTTTAGCAGGCTGTTGACTCGCTTTTCGTTATTTACTTGAATCATTCTCTTTTCTCTTCCCAATTTTCCCTCCACTTCTCTTAACTTGATTTTCAAAATTCTTTCTGAGCTCCTCTATAGCCTATAACCAGCTCATATTTTTTCTGGAAGCTTTTGATGCAGGAGTTCTGATTTTGTTGTCTTCCTCACATTCCATACTTTGATCCTTTCTGTCTCCAGAAAAGGATTCTATGATCCGATTGTGCTTCCTCTGCTTGCTCATCTTGGCAGTCAATTACTTGACTTTTGAGCTCTTTGCTACTGTAGAACTCTGCTTCTAGAAGGGAGAGAGCTTTGTCCCAAATCACTTGGGTTTTTGCAAATGTTGTCAGAGATCTGAGGAGGGTGCTCTCTCTACAGACACCACACTGGCACTCTGGCTTTTCTCACCCCAGGACCACTGCCCAAGACAGCAACCCAGATCCAAGCAGGATAAAGCAAAACCAATTACCCTCTGATTGGTCACTTTTATTTGGTCACCTTATAATCTTCAGGTCATGAGCTCCAGAGGCAGCCATGTGGCAGTGGCTGCAGCTGCCATGCCTCTGCCACTTCTCTCCCTGGGGGTAAGGGCTAGGCTGTGCTCTTAGATCACCTGGTCTCCACTCACCTTTTACTTTCTTTTTGTTATTTATGGGTTGAGAAGTATGGAAACTGCCACAGCTGCTGGTGATTCATTCTGCTGAAGACTGCTCCTGGAGCTGCCGTTTGGGCTGCCCTGGGGCAGGAACCGTGTGGTTCATGTGTGATTATGCTGGGCTCCCAGCTCCATATGATAGACCCTGTAAGCTATCAGGCTGCCTTCAGTAGGAGAATTGTTTCTTTCTGACACTTTGCAAGTTCTGTATCTCTAAAATTTGTTTAGAGTCATATTTTACAGGTATTGGAGGTGGTTGTGGGGGAGTTCAAGGAATTTCCTCTTTCTACTCTACCATCTTGGCTCTGCCCCCCTTGTCTTCATATTTTAAGGACTACAAAGTTAGGAACTATATTGTATAACATTTTGATGCATAAAATAGCAGCATTAATATACTGTTTTAAGTTTTACAAAGCATTATATATATACACATATAGTATCTATATCTACCTATTTATCTATCCACACATACTATCTTATTTGATCCACACTGCAACCCTGGGAGGAGATACTATAATCCTGATTTTATAGATGGGGAACCTGAGGCTCTGACACAGTTAAATGAATTGCCCAGGGTCACATAAGGACTGAGATTCTGAGGCAGGATTTGAACTCAGGTCTTTCTGAGTTCAAATATATAATGTTGGAAATTTCTGAATAGCTAGCAAATTACTCTAACTGGCCTAAAGATGGAAACTTTTACATCAATATAATGGGTACAAAATTGCTCCAAAGCATCATTTTCTTTAAAAACCATACCAAAGAAGTATAGGGGCTCAGACTTCCAATTTGAAAGGGACCTTAGAGATTATCTAATTTAATTCACCCATTTTACATATAAGGGAAAGAAGGGTCCAAATTTGATAAATGATTTACTCAACTTCATAATACTTATGGCAGATATCATGCTGAAGCCAGATCTCCTTATGCCAAATAGAGGGCTCTTTGTTTTCCACTTAATACCATTTCCCTTAAAATGTTTGACACAAATATGTGGTATTCAGAAGTATGCTTGGAATATGGAACATTTCACGGTATCTGTTTTCCTTGTCCTTTGAGGCTTTCCACAATTTACTCTTTTTGTAGATTACTAATGCTATTTTGTATTACACATATGTTTAAAGAATATTATCAGGAAGCTTTTTAGTATGCTTTTAAAAGGTAATACTGCTGAGAAAGGCTTTTGTAAATGTTAGAGATAAGACTAGGAAAGGATAAAAAAAAAGAAAAATTCTATTCCCACAAGTTGGGTAAGAAGAATCATGATGATGTGTGTCCTTTTAATGTAAAAGGCAATTAACTAAGCATAGTTACTTTATAAAGTGCTAAACAAAATTATGTAAATAATATAAAATGTATCATATAGATATTTACTTTCCCAACAATTTTTGTAAAAAGTCATTTAACATGCAAGTAGAAATAATGTAACTTTATAACTCGACATATTTCACAGGGGAAAGTAAAGATGAATTCTTTCTCTTTCTAAGCAATTTTTTTTTTTACATTTTTAAGATGATATAAGAGTAAGAAGATGGCGAAAAGAGAAATGGTGGTGGGAAAAGGCATACATTCAGCTGAAAAGGAGTGGAATAATTGTACAATATTGTAAGACTAAGGCTCAAAGCCATCCTTCCTCTTCCTACTATTAGTCTGTAGATTTGATTTTCCCTGGCTAGGAAAAGGAGCCCTCAGAGGAGATGCTAGGATATGCAAGGGAGGATGGCCATGTAAGAGGAAATCATTCCTACCACTTTCTACTAGTTCTCTTCCTAGGAAATCAAGGTGGAGTGGAGGGTGTCTTACCTGCCCAGTCCAACAATCCAAATCTGTCTGGTCTACCAGAGAAAGTACTTTTCCCTAGATAAAACCTAAACAACCATCATCACCTTACATACCATGCTGGCTATAGCTCTGCATGAAAATCTCTTTGCCCTTGTTTAAGAAAAAAACAGAGTAAAGCATGTTTTAATATTAAAAAGAAAACTATGTCACCCTTCTACAATTATATTTCAAGACTTTAACACATTGCAGTGACCAAAAAGCTCAAATGCTGAAGCGGCTGATTTTAAGTCAACCAAATTTTAAAGTCTTCCAGTACAGAGTCAGTGATGAACTACATAACAATAATTCAAGAAACAATCTAGTTTTGAAAGACTTGAGGACTTGATCAATGTAAAGGCCAACCACGATTCTAGAGAAACATGACTATCCACATCCTGACAGAAGTGATGAACTCAAGATGCTGAATGAGATATACATGTACATTTTTTTCGTTAAGTAACTTTTGTTTATGTTTAGTTTACATCATTCATTTTCATGACCTTTTGAATTACACATTTTCTCCCCATCTTTTCCCTACTCACCACACTAAAACAGTGATCCCACTGTATATACCCTCCCACAATCTATTCTCTTCTATGTCCTCCCCCATTTAACACTTGATTATAGAACTTTAAATTCTAGATTCTTTCCCTTACCCCCTCATCACCCACCCCCACTGGAAAGATAAGCAATTCAATACAGGCTATACATATGTAGTTATGCAGAATATCTGGACTTATCGTGAGAGACTAATTATATGTCCCTCCTTCCTATCCTGCCCCCCCTTGTTCTATTCTCTACCCTGTCCCTGTCCCTTTACAAAAGGAAGAAGCATGAGAAGGTAAACGTGGAAAAGAAATCATAATGCACTTATCAAATTTGAACTATTTACATGTCAACATGGAAAAACGATAACTGTAACTTATGAAACTTTTCTCAGTATGAGGATTGGTGAAGGGAATACAAATGTATATATATGTACACATATACACATGTCTGTATAAGAGGCTATATACATGTGTATGAATTCATATTTGAGGTGTATATATGTGTACATAGAAGGCACAGGATCATTTGAATAGGAAGGGACAATACTTTAAAAGGTGAAATTCTGAGGTGGGAGAGGAATAGAATGAGAGGAGATAGGGAGAGACAGAATGGGATAAATCATCTCATATAGAAGAGGCAAGGGATAACTGTTACAATGGAGGGGAAGAACAGGAAGGCAAAAGGGAAAGGGTCAACCTTACTCTGAATTTGACCTAGGTAAGGAATGACATAAACTCTAAACTGGGTATCTTGCCACACAGGAGAGTGGGGTGGGATGGGGATGAGAGATGGGATGATGGAGAGGAGGGCAGGGTGGAGGGGAGGGTTGCTGGAAGCGCATACTTCTATAAATATATATTTTTAACATTTGATTATAGAACTTTGAATTCTAGATTCTTTCCCTTCCTCCCTCAACCCCCACCTGCACTGGAAAGACAATCAATTCAATACATGCTGTACATGTGTATTTACTCAGAACATCTCAACAATAAAAGACTGAATATATTTCCCTCCTTCATATCCTGCCCACCCCGTTCCATTCTCTCCTTTGTCCCTGTCCCTTTACAGAAATGTGTGCTTCTAACACCGACCCCCCATCCCCTTCTCATGCTTCTTGTATTTGAATATCAAATTTTCTATTCAGTTCTGGTTTTTTCAGCAAAAATGCTGGAAACTCCTCATCATTAAATGACCATATTTTCCCCTGGAACATTATACTCAGTTTTTCTAGGCAGGTGATTGTTGATTTTAATCCAAGTTTCCTTGATCTCCAGAATATCATATTACAGGCCCTTTTATCCCTTAACATAGAAGCTGCTATATCTTGGGTTATAGTGATTGTGTTTCCACAGTATTCAAATTGTTTCTTCTTGGCAGCTTGTAGTATTTTCTCCTTGATCTAGGAACTCTGGAACCTGGTTATGACATTCCTAGGAGTTTTCTTTTTGGGATTTTTTTCAAGAGGTAATTGGTAAATTCTTTCAAGCTCTCTTTTGCCCTCTAGTTTTAAAATATCAGGGCAATTTTCCTTGAGAATTTCTTGAAGGATGACTTTTAGGTTCTTTTTTTGATCATGGCTTTCAGGTAGTCCAATAATTTTTAAATTGTGTCTCCTGGATCTATTTTCCAAGTCAGTGGTTTTTTCAATGAGATATTTCACATTGCCTTCTATTTTTTTCATTTGTTTGGATCTGTTTAATAGTATCTTGATTTCTCATAAAGTCATTAGCTTTCATTTGCTCTACT